>OU426979.1:170726535-171319980 GCA_911387785.2 Aelia acuminata
CAAAATTGACCGGGATATGTGTCTGGTGGCACAAGTGGCAAGAACGCCTTACTGTAGATCCGGTTTAGAATCCTGGCCAATATAAAGTAATAATAAGTAATCAAGTCTAAGACGCTGATTGCCAGGTCAGTTATTTATTTAATTATTTGTCAGAATAATTCGTCCATTTAAACAATATCTTTGTGTCCAGTCGGCTTCTGCATATAATAAAGCCATGCAGCAATATTTATTAATTTATCTATATTAATGAGATTATTTTGGAGTAATTTGTAATAACTCTAGAGTCTTATATACAATTCATTTCTCATTGAATATGATATAAGTCCTTTGGAATATGATAACCTACCTCCTGGGTCATTATATAAAACATATTTATGCATGTAAAAATATATTTTCTCTAATGAGCAAATAGGTAAGATCCCCTTTGAAAAAATATACACAAAAGAGAAGGTTGAATCTGTAATGCCCTTGTTTTTACAAAGCAAGTCCCAAGGTATAATTATCGAACAGTATTACATATCAGGAACGTTTCATCAAAAGTAACTTTTATATAAATTTCTTTTCATATTTTTGTATTCTATAGAAAATTTATTTCATATTAACATTGAACATTTTTTTTTTTGGTACTTCACTTAATATACTTATTGTCTCTTGAGCAGGAGTCAATGAATGGAGAGGTGTTTGGAACAGAGGTTTCGGAAAAAAACTGGTTATTTGAATGATATTACGGATGTAATTAGTTAAGGGATGTCTCAGTTAAAATATTGTTTTTGGTTTCTTTTCTTTTCTTTAAAAATAGAATTCCCCCCCCCCCCCTCATCACCACTAAGAATTGAGAATTTTAACGGTAGACATGAGTAAGAGTTTATAATTTTAAAAACTGAAGTGAATAAGACCAATTGCACATTGGTTTTCTTTACATTCTCATATTTTGCACAAGCCTAATAATTTAAAAAATATTAATAATTAAATGGCCAGTCGGAGATAGTTCTCAGTCGCCTACTTCTATTTTAATATATACTATCATATTTTTCTTAATAGTTTATTAAATTATTAATGTATTTTATTATTATTATTATTATTATTGTGTTGTATTATTATATTGATCCCTAATTTTAAGGAATTCTTTTTGGTCCACTGCCGAAAAAAATTAAGTAGAAAAAAAATTCTTAAAATTTTATTAAGAAAAAGAAAAGATATATATATTTTTTTATTAATTACGGGATTTAAACTACCCCTGAAAAAGCCATAGGAAAAAACTTTTTTCTAAAGAATAAAAAAAAACATATGGAAATCGTATAATTGGTAAAACCATTATAGCCGTTCGTATTATGTAAACACAATTCAAATAGCAACACACATAAAGACCAAAATACGAAACGGTACCAGTACATTCACTTCAATCGAATTAGTTGTAAACATTTTTATTTGAACGTGATTGTAACAAAATTGATTCATAGGTAACAATACGCGTGTCGTTTGTAAAAGCAAAATATTTCTATCATAATCAATTAGTTGGGACTTCTTGTAGGAACAAACCTTAAATAAATATAATAATGACAATTATTAGAGCCCATTATGATCTATTAGGAATGGATGAATGAAAGACTAGCCTTAGATTTCGAACCATAAACTTCTTGTTCGATAACAATATTCGAAGTGACAATAGCGATATCCCCGAACACACAAGCGAACAGGTAAAGTATCCGTTCGAGTTCGTGTACTATTTATATTATCCGAACATTGTTCCGAACAGTCTGTCAGGGTGAGGTTCGCACAGTGTAAAGGCACCTTTAGATGATTTCGAAAATCACGAACAAGGTATTCCGATCACGCTCTACCCGATGTCCACGATTCAGTTCAGGTTTACCGAGAATTCCCGAGCAGATGTAGTCGCGATAACCTTACCGCCTCAATAATGGGAACAACCAACATAATGTACAAATGAATGTTTCTTCGATATAATTAAAGTACTACAATAGATATGAGTAGAAGTACTATTTCAATATATGAAAATTTCCTGTGGTATTGCTTAAAATTTGATGGCCTCTATAGAAATATTTATGAAATAAATTTAATATTTTTATTGTAAATTTATTTGTTCGTTTTTTAAAAATATGTATTACTTTGTGTTTTTTTTTTATTACTTCAGGTTATTTATACATCCAACATCTATTCAACTGTCCTTTTTATTTTTATTTTATAAGTACAACGTTTCGGACCTTTGTGTATCCATTTTCAAGTATCTTAAAACATTATTTATTCTATTTAAAAAAACAATATGTAAAATTACATTATACTTAAAAACAACATAACATATAAAAAAACTTTTTAATTTTTTAAGTGTAATGTAATGTAATGAAGTGTATTCATAAAAATCAGAAGGTAATTAAATAATTACTAAATAAAATTAAATTAAATTTTATTTATTTCATTACAATGCATATGTAACACGTGTTTTCAATACATGTTTTGAGTACGCAAAGTACCCCTTTTCTGTACTAGGAGGTAAAAGATTCTTTTCTGTACTATTATTGAATATTAGTACAGAAAAGATATCATGTGATAAATTAACTTTGCTTTCTGAAACCATGTATTGAAAACACCTGCTACCGAAATATTGTAATGAAAACTATCAATTTAAATTATCATTAGGTATTTCACAGTTAAAAAAATTTAGTCATAAACTATGTCTGATTAAAACTTATTACTAACCTACTTTATTTTATTTTCTGTTTTTTTGGGCTTTAAAATATACATTTTAAAATATATAAATCAATTTCCGTATATATATAAGAATAGTATAAGGATCTATAGTCTCAGTATAATGAAAAGTAATTTTCATTACACGTACGATGAGTGTGTTTTCGGTACTCGGTCTTTTTTCCGAGCTCGGCTTCGCCTCGCTTGTAAAACTATACCTCGTACCGAAAACACACACCTTGCGTACTAGTGATGAAAATAACTATTTAATTTCAAATTTAATCTTTACAATTTTTTTTTTATTTTATGTTAACATTCTAAAAATATTTTATAAAAAATAGCCAATATCATAATAAAAAGAAAATTGGATATACCTTTAGTTTTTATAAACATTTTTTTTTAAATTGTTACGTCATAGTTCATTAAAGTTTTTCCACCACTCAACTGCTCATTGCTTTCTTGTGGACTGGTCCTTATTTACCTCCCCACTCTCTTCGTCCTAACTCCTATATCTTATATTCTCACCCTTTTATACAATAGAACCTCCATTATCCGGGGTAATGATGGGTGTGGGGGTCCACGGATAATCGAAAACACCGGATAATCGAATTAAAACATTTTATTGACTTAATATGATAGAAAAAAATCACTTGTAAGGTATAATCACTTTTATTAACAAACGAACGTTTTATATACATTAAATTATAATATACAAAAATAACAAAAAAAGTAAATGTATGTTTTTATATATTATGGGTCGACAAAGATACAAAGTCGAAAATGTCTTTTTTCTTCTTCAAAATATCCCGTACAGTTTGTTCGCCGATTCCTAGTTCAGCGGACAATTTTACAACACTTTCACCCTTTTCTAATCTGTTTATAATAGTTAATTTCTCTTCAAGCGTTAAAACGACACGTTTTCTCTTTTCCGACATTTTGCTACTTCGTATGTATTTAAATCGAGACTAAATCACAACTGACAATATTTTGTTTTGTAGCCAAACAGGCCAGAGTAGGAGTTTCCCGGAAAGACTTGAAAACAATACCGTTCCTAGATTATGAATTGGAGTACTAGATACCGGAAACATCTCATAATACAATACTCGCTTTCTGTGTTTTTCCATTTATTGTTTTATTTCATTATTGATAGATGTGTAATCGTTAAATATTTACGTAAATTTTTTTTTAAAATATTATACATACAAAATAAATGTTATACAAATTAAAAATAGCTTATTCAAAAAAAAAAAAATTGGCTCCTCGGCACCCCGATTAATTGGATCCCCGGTTAATCAAGACCCGGATAATGGAGGTCCTATTGTATTTTAATTTTATTAATAATATCAGGCGGGAAGGTTATCTGGACTACATCTGAAAGCCGGCATCGGATCTAGGGAACTCTCGGTAAAAGTGAACTGAATCGTGGACATCGGGTAGAGCGTGATGGGAATACCTTGACGTTTACTCACGCCGCACAGTGGTTGAAAGGCGGAAAAAACCTATTTTTTGAAGGTATTGGAATATTCTTTTTCTTTTCAATATTAATTAATTGAACAGTTACCTGACACATTCCATCAATTTATTCGGATATATTCTGATTTTTAAACTCGTTAGGACCCTTTGAAAATCGATCATTGAAAAAGTCTATTTTTCAGCGGAAAATTTATAACACTATAATAATTTTTAAATCTCGCATTTTTGTTTCTTAGAGCGATTTTCCTTCATACTCATGAAGAGCGATCTCACATATTACACTAGCATAAAAATGATGCTATTTGGTCTACCATATGTTTTAACCCAGAAATAAAATCCCGAATAAATGCAATAAAATTAAGACAATAAATTTTTTTGGTAATTCATATTTTTCAAGCGCAGCCGAGCGCAGTTTTAAAATCCATTTTTTTAAGAAGAAGATACATTCAAGGAAATATTAAAACGTATTCTAGCTGCGTCCACCTGCGTCTGTACAAGTGGGATATTTTTTTTGTTGAAATACCTATGCTATTTCGTGCAGTTTATTCGCTATGGAGCTTGTGCTTCGAATTAGGTTATTACTAATCATTTAGTAAAACATCATGCCTTACTTACCAGTTCTGTAGCATCATTTATAAAGTCAGTCTGAATCGTTATTAGGTCGATAATAAATCAACTTTTTCACCTACCGTGACTTTAGAATGAATTTGAAAATTATTAATAATAAATTTATTAACATGACCTCCGATAACTTAAAGGCTTTGGCACTTTTCATTTTTAAGCATCCATATGTTTTTAGAAGATTGGTATTAAAAAATAGTTCAGCTATTATTTAGCGTGAATAAGGTATCTGAATTTTCACAGATAGAGTTGCAGTTATTAAATCTATATTGAACAGTCAATCCCACCATCTCCTATCAAAATTATATTAAAGTCGGATGATCCCAATCTTATATTTTAATATGATATACATTTAATAGTTTATGAAATAAATCAGTGTTTTCATGAAATAAAATTATATTGCAAGTACTATCAATGATATTACTAGCATAAAATAGCAAAAGTGTTTAAACTAACCGATTTCGATTCGAAAATTGATGTATAATTTTTTTTCTATTTTCCTTGCACTGCCGGTTAATCCGAATAGCCGGTTAAGCGGGGCTCGAACATATACATTTTATAGGAAATTCAATCGTGGTTATGATAATATCAACTTATTTTTTTGCGGCTCACAGATCGGGTTTGACAAGGTTTTTTCCGAAAATAGTCGATTTTCAACCACTGTGCGCCGTCCGCCACCTTGGAGTTGCTTATCCGAAGGAATACCTAATATAACACTATAGTCATATCAAATAAAATAAATTTGGATAATAAATTAGTTTGGGAGTTCTTGTTAGAACTAACCTTAAACTGGAACCGTGTGATTCACGAAAACTTCCTTAAGTCAGTAATCGATTATTTAGTGACCCTTTTACTTAAGATATTAAGGTTATATATGATCCAGACTAGGACTGACCTGCGACTGCGATGAGCTCGTCCTCCAGCTTCCTGGTCTCCACGTGGAAGAAGATGGCGGATCCGAGACTCCCGAAGAAGAGGGCGGCTAGGATGATACTGCTGAGGCGGTCCGCGGCCTGGCTCCAGAAGTCCCAGAAGCGTGTGAAGATCCGCTGGGTGAAGATGCAAGAGCAACAGTCTTGCATGGCATCGCGTCCACCCGTTCCCTCACTTGACCAGTCAAAACTTACCAAAAGGGCGATGCCCTACATTCTAAGATTTTCATTACTAGCGGAAGATGTAGGTTAAGATGGAATCGAAAACATCTGCTATTACCGTACAGATGGTAACCAATAATAAAATTTTTTTTTATTTAATTAGTAGTCATAAATACAATTTTTTATATATATTCCTTATCGCTAACAGTTTCGATTTAGTAATCCCAAGATGGCGATTGGTTTCAAGCTCACATAATGGTGATCTCCTAATGGCACCGAAAGTAAATCAAGTTTGATTAGGTTATCTTAGCTCGATTAGGTTAATGCTTTACCAAGTCCGAAATCAAGGTTTTGTGATTAAATTTCCAAAGCATAAGTTATGTAAGGAAACCGTTTGTATTATTTCATTATGGAATTGAAATTAGATTATTTATCTTGAATTCCAACAATGAAACATGTCTAAACATTGAAATATCTGCTTTGAAACTGATACCAAGGGACTTTACACATGTGTTAAATGTTTCGCGCTAGTACGAAAATGGTTATAGTTCATTTAACCAACATACACAACTTAGATGTATGAGATTCCTTGTCTTCCACCCGTTCCAAACCACATAAGCCGTGATATTCTTCCATCACGTCTACCATTATGCCAATCCTTTAGAAGGTGTTCACTACGAATGTGTCCCTTAGACCAAATATGGTATGATTTTACCCTCATTAAAGAGACCGAATCCGGTTTCGCATATAATTGGTTAAGCTGTTGGACAAAGTATGTGACGAGTCTTGTTTCCCTGATTATTTATCGTGATCATGGTCATATGATACAAACCTGTACCTAGGACTTAAAAAACGCCATGTGGACAATATTTTCGTTGAATTAAATTTAACACTAATAAATATTATCAAATGTTTTAAAAATTATAGCAAAATAACCCATAATTTTAAAATGACCCGTAAGGGTTTTTTCGTGGATATGATACGTCCACAGTGTCTAACTAACCATTAACTAGCGTTTTTTACAGCGGGTTTTTGTTATTTTAAAGGTGTTTTTATTAGGATAAAGTGCGCTAGTTCAATTAAGCTATTCTACATTAGATTAATATAAAAAATAATTTTTTATATTTCTGATCCTCAGTCCCCACTTTGTTACAAACTCTGTTAAAAGAATCAGGTAAGAAAGCATTTTCTCACAAGATACGGCCGTTGCAATAAGTCTTTTTTTTTTTTTTTTTTTTTTTTTTTTCTATGCAATGGCAGAAATTACTGCTTTTTGACAAAAACTTTATGCCATGTTTAAAGCCAACCAATTCAAACTGCTCCCCAGAAGTGCTTAGATATTGAATTACAAAAATATTTGTAAATAAACCTGTACCCAGGACTTAAAAAACGCCATGTGGACTATATTTTTGTTGAATTAAATTTATCACTAATAAATTTTATCAAAGTCAATAGTAATGTGAAAAAATGTTACATTTTATTCAATAAAAAAAAAAAATGTAAACAGACGGGTAAAGAAAAAAGAAAAAAACCTGCCACTACTACCCATGTAGATTCTTTAGATCAGTACTAGTAAGGATGAACTGAGGTGATTTGAATGCGATCACGCTCAACTTCCAATTTTTCCCCTTAATTTTTCAATTAGGACTTTTTAGAAAACTATTGAAAATAAATGTTCGACCTTTAGAAAAATGCAAAGATTATGAAAATCTTTTTTATTTATCAAATAAAAGATGCCTTACTTTTGGTATGACCCATAGTATAACCCATAGTTTCACATAATATAATATCTTACTCAAATTATTGGCAAGAGCAAGACGAGAATTATAATTTTGGTTTATAACTCACGTGAAGAAAAATTAGAGTTAAAAGCCACTTATTAAAAAAAAAAAAAAAAAAAAAAGTCTGAATTAAATTTTTCACCTATCCGCTATATATCTTTTAGTAGGAAATATATCAAAAGACAAAGGCAGTAAGCCGGGTCAACGATTCCCCTCTCAAAAAATCAGCGAGTCGGATTTTTCACTGAGCGCCCCCCCCCCCACACCACCGTGTTAGAGCTGAAAAAGCTGGACGGGGGGGGGGGGGGGGGTCGGGCTTTTTTGGTCGGGGCGTGTTTTTTGCTTCGGTCGCGGCTAAGCCCCACGGACTTTTCAACTTGACTCGTTGGCCCTTTTAAGGCACCTCTCTCTGTTTACAAGCCCGGAAAAATACCGTATTAACAAATTCATGAACGCTAGGGGGAATCCAGAAGGGTTCAGAGGTTTTTCTTTTTTTTCTTCTTTTCAACAGCCTCTTTTCCTACGAGCTTTAATTTGGATTTATTTCGTTCTAAAGGTTACAGATCAGACCCGATTTGTCTCGTCTCACTAGATTTTATTTAATTGATTGGAGGGAATAGATCATCATATACATATATTATATCTCAAGGCCTGCTACACCGGAAAAATATACAATCACTCATTTCGCCTTTGATTGCGAGTTATAAGAGCAAAACCGCGGTTTTTACGAGAAAAGTGGTCGTAGAGGTTTCTAAATGGTGTCAAACTTTTAAGGGTTTCAAGGAGAACATTTTCGGTAATTTACATTTTTTCGATTACCCCTTCGTTTGCGAGTTGTAAGCGAAAATGGTCGCAGGGCTTTTTCGAAAGTGTCATTTTTTTCAGTTTGTGGAGATGAACAAGAATTAAAGAGCATGGGATTCCCTTTATCAATGAGAATAAAAAAAATCAAAATTCCATCGCTCAAAGTATTTCAAATTAATTTTTAAATGAATCCTTTCTTCACTTAAATTTAAATAAAATAGTTTATTCGGTACAGGGTTATACATAGAGAATGAAGTGAGTCAGTATTATTATCTATTGAGCTTTCTGCTTATATACATTTCTTTTTCAGGCATTTGCTCCTTTTGAAAGATTTTAAAATAATTGTTGTCCAAAAAAGAAACAATCCAAAAAATTAAATTAAAAATACAATGTTTTAACGAGAAGTATGTTTTATGATTTAGTCTAATTCGAGACCGAAAATATAATGAATGTTCAAACAATTGGGATTTAAATCTTAAAACCGATATATCTCCGATTGATCGCTTTTGATCGATCTAATTCTATTTGGTATTTTAGCGCCCTTCACCCTCAACCACTGTGAAAAAAATTAGAACCAACTCAAAACCCATTTTTATCCAATAATTTTACAGCCAATCTTCTTATTTATAAAATATGTTTGGTGCATTAATATAAAAAGTAAAGCTCAATAGGAAAAAAAAAAAGAATTTATTTTAAGCAAAATCTATGCTATAAATAAGTGAAGAAATGATTCATATAAAAATTAATTTTAAATACTTTGAGTGATGTTATTTTTTTTTTTTTATTCTTACTAATAAAGGAAATCCCATGCTCTGCAATAAAAAAAAAAGAATTATTCGATTATCGAAATTTAGTCAGGAGTCAGAGATTTTTGCCCCTAAATGACGAAATTTTCGCATTGTGCGTCATATTAGGTGGTCGGTATTCCATTTTGCTTTATCCTTGCGAAATTCTTGAACTTTCTATGACAGAGGGTTTAGCCGTAGAGGCCGTTTCAGAGAAAATAACCAATATTTTTATAATGACTCGTATGCTTATTTTGCGATATGAATCTCCGATAAAGAGAGATTTATTTCAATATAATAAAATTTTAATGATATATCGCGATTGAAAATATGTAACAATGAGGAAAGTGTAAATTGGAGTGCTTTCAAAAGAGTCTAGTGTGGGTGTAGATGATAAAAGTTAAGAGCTACTATAACAGTTGAGCGATAAATCAGAATTTATGGAGCTGTGGAGCTCTCCTCATCTCCTCCCTTCCCGCCAGGGATATTTATTATTAGGCTTCCTTTGTAGATACACAACTTATTTTTTTATTTTATCCTTTTCTACCTTTCTTCTCCGAGAGGGAAAAACTCAATTATATTCTTATTCGGATAGATGGGGGAATAAGTGGAATGGGATTAGAACATAACGACTTTTCTCTTTTATATTATACATTCAAAATAAATATTCCGACGTCGGGATTGCTATTTCCCTATTACCATTTTCTCTTTGGAATAAAAGGCCTCAGTTTATCGCCACTTAGTTTCAGTAGAATATTCTTCCATGAAGAAAATAAATTTTCCTTTATTTGAATTTTCTTTCATTTTTTTTTTCAACCTTCTGTCACCAGAAAAATGGAAGCCACCTTATATCTTACATTAATAAAAAAAAATCAATAAAGCTTGTGCTTAGTAATATGTAGTGACGGTTTTAAATGGTACCTCAGCATTGTTACAGGGTATAATTCTTATTTCTCATCACAATTTTTATAATCATTAATGATAAAGTCAGGGTTTGAAATCAATAATTATTTTTTCCAAAATATCATCTTAAAATTATTATTTCTGATTTTTAATTTAAAAACCATTCTTGATTTATAAATAAAAATTTAAATCGATCTTCGATATTTATTAATTGGATTAAAAATGATGATCACTCACCGAATGATACGGTATTAAATAAATAATAATGATTAAACTGCGATAAAAAAAATATTGATCAGAAAATAAAAATCACCTTTTAAAATAAATTAATTTATTAAAACATGTTAATTCCAAATCTGATGATATTTTGCTTCTAACTTCAATAATGACCGAATTATGGCCCCTCAAATCAGGTAATTGGCTTTGAATCACAATGGGGATTAAGAGGTACTAGGATTGTCTCCAGATGAGCTTGGACCTTTGTGCAAAATTGTATTAAAATTCGCAAAGTAGTTTTAAATCGGCGTACAGCGGTTGGACAAATTATTTATCAATTTTCGGATTCTACTCATCTTGAAATATAATGTCAAATGTTTAAGGGTGGGAGTGGGGGGGGGGGGAGTAAAAATGTATTCTTCGGAACATCACAATAATAAACTAAAAATTCATATTTCTGATTTATGATAGTATTAGTCGGAAATTATTATTGTTGTTAATCGAAAAAAATTAATTATGGCCCCTCAAATAAGGTAATTGGCTTTGAATCACAATGGGGATTATGAGGTACTAGGATTGTCCCCGGATGAGCTTGGACCTTTGTGCAAAATTGTATTAAAATTCGCAAAGTAGTTTTAAATCGGCGTACAGCGGATGGACAAATTATTTATCAATTTTCGGATTCTACTCATCTTGAAATATAATGTCAAATGTTTAAGGGTGGGAATGGGGGGAGGGGGGGGGGGCTAAAAATGTATTCTTCGGAACATCACAATAATAAACTAAAAATTCATATTTCTGATTTATAATAGTATTAGTCGGAAATTATTATTGTTGTTAATCGAAAAAAATTAATTATGGCCCCTCAAATCAGGTAATTGGCTTTGAATCAAAATGGGGATTATGAGGTACTAGGATTGTCCCCGAATGAGCTTGGACCTTTGTGCAAAATTGTATTAAAATTCGCAAAGTAGTTTTAAATCGGCGTACAGCGGATGGAAAAATTATTTATCAATTTTCGGATTCTACTCATCTTGAAATATAATGTCAAATGTTTAAGGGTGGGAGGGGGGGGGGGGGTAAAAATGTATTCTTCGGAACATCGCAATAATAAACTAAAAATTTATATTTCTGATTTATAAAAGTATTAGTCGAAAATTTTTATTATTGTTAATCGAAAAAATTTAATTCAAAAATATTGATCAGGTTATGATTTTTTTTTCAATTTTCATCAAAAATAAAAATCACTCTCAATAAAAATCATCAAATGATTTTTAAAAATTCCAGATAAAAATTTTGATCGGATTTGATTTTTATTTTTATTTTTATAATTATCGATTTCAAACCCTGGATAAAGTTGTTTAATTGTTATCGTATTTTCGATGAATATGGCGCAAAGGCGCCAAAAGCTCCTATGTTAGACATGTAAGGTCTGGAAAACTTTGATTAAAATAAAAACATTGTATGTAACACTAAGTCGGTTTTTTTTTTTTTTTTTTTTATATATAAGTAAAAACAATTTGAATATAAGTAAAAATTACAATAGGTTGATAAATAATAAGTATTTTCAGTTTGGGTTTTTTTTTTTTAAGTAGGAAAGCCAACGTGTCGATCCCTACATGTGGATCTTTATCAAAGCTTCTGAGTCCAGGGTACTAAAAAGACTGTATTATTCAGTCGTTGGCTTTCCAAACTGAATATCCTGATTATTTATGAACCTATTGTAATAAAAAACAGTTAACTATTACCAGAGTTGGGCAGTAGTTAACTACATTTATAATTAACTACACAGACAACTACATGAGTTTGTAGTTGGAAGCGCGCAACTAGTATTTTTCAACTACCAGTTAAGTAGTTGTAATTTAAAACTACAACTACAGTAGTTGGGAAAAAGTAGTTGGGAATGGCAAATACAACAAGTAGTTGTAAATGTAGTTTAGAGCGGCAACTACATTTGCTAAGCAACGTCTAATGAAATCACATGTTTTTGCTATTTTTATTTTGTGTTTAGATAAATACTCCATAGATAAATGGGCTCCATTATGGTTGATAATCTGTTTTAAAAATAGTACAATACATATACGTAATACAAAATTTTTCCATGATTTCCGGCAGTCAATTATTTTTTTTACCCTTAGGTTCTCGACCAATCCCATGTTTTATATATTAGCTGAATTGCATTTGATATACTCCTTATCGATAATACTAGATATCGATAATTACTCGTTATCAATAAAAGTAGTTGTAGTTTCAGGCCCATAATTACAGTTGCAACTACTAGTTGTAGTTGTAAAAATGCAACTACTTTTTTGAAACTACAGTAGTTGTAGTTGTGGTCCATCAACTACAAATTATAAAAGTAGTTATAGTTTCAACAACTTCCCAACTACTGTGTCAGAAGTTTTGTAATTTGTAGTTCAACTTCTTTTTGCCCAACTCTGACTATTACACACCTCTAAATTAGTAAAAATTAAAGTAATGCCAAGAATAAAAAGTAATCCTTAAGCGAATTAACAGTTTAAAAGTGACCGAAGAGTAACTGTATTAAATCACTGGTCGAGGTTATAAAACAGAGTTTGAAATCGATACTTATGTCGATTTCATCATATCATTTTAATGATATCGCACCTTCCGTGTTTCTTAAACTTTGTCTAAAAACTCATGGCCAATACTCGACTGTGAGGCGTTTGTTCATGGTTTTGGATTAACAGCTTTTTTGTTTGGCGGTTTTCCATTTCAAATTTTATATAATGGTTAGGCACTAAGTTCCGAAATGCGGGTCATTTCCAAGTTACATTAACGATTATAACTCCTTGTAATTTACATGATTGTGATACAAAATGAGCAAGTTGAGGGGAGCAGAGACGAAGACCAAGTTAGTTGCTAGTGGCCCGGCGAGTTGCCAGTTACAAAGCTGTGTAGGTAATATCACCCACCGACCCGACCCAATTTGAATTAATTTGCAAATTTAATATCTCCCCGATGTATCGCCCATAATTTAATTAAAGCTTTAGCAAGGCCAAACTTTCATACTAACCAGCAAACTCCTAATTAAATTATATCATAAAATATTTTCTTTGTACCTGGTTCACAGCTATTTTTGGTAAAGAGAATTATAACAAAAATAGAACATTGCTTTGCTTTTATTCCTGGAGCCCTCAAGAGTTTTAAATGCCGAAATTTCCCCAAATTAGTCGGAAATTATTATTGTTGTTAATCGAAAAAAATTAATTATGGCCCCTCAAATCAGGTAATTGGCTTTGAATCACAATGGGGATTAAGAGGTACTAGGATTGTCCCCGGATGAGCTTGGACCTTTGTGCAAAATTGTATTAAAATTCGCAAAGTAGTTTTAAATCGGCGTACAGCGGATGGAAAAATTATTTATCAATTTTCGGATTCTACTCATCTTGAAATATAATGTCAAATGTTTAAGGGTGGGAGGGGGGGGGGGGTAAAAATGTATTCTTCGGAACATCGCAATAATAAACTAAAAATTTATACTTCTGATTTATAAAAGTATTAGTCGAAAATTATTATTATTGTTAATCGAAAAAATTTAATTCAAAAATATTGATCAGGTTATGATTTTTTTTTCACTTTTCATCAAAAATAAAAATCACTCTCAATAAAAATCATCAAATGATTTTTAAAAATTCCCGATAAAAATTTTGATCGGATTTGATTTTTATTTTTATTTTTATAATTATCGATTTCAAACCCTGGATAAAGTTGTTTAATTGTTATCGTATTTTAGATGAATATGGCGCAAAGGCGCAGAAAGCTCCTATGTTAGACATGTAAGGTCTGGAAAACTTTGATTAAAATAAAAACATTGTATGTAACACTAAGTCGGTTTTTTTTTTTTTTTTTTATATATAAGTAAAAACAATTTGAATATAAGTAAAAATTACAATAGGTTGATAAATAATAAGTATTTTCAGTTTGGGTTTTTTTTTAAGTAAGAAAGCCTTTAAAAATTTTAAAAAATCTTATTTGTCAGAAAAATACTCAAATTATGAAACTGGAGGAAAAAGGAATATACATTTATTTTTTTATGCCGTACTTAATAAATTTCGAGGGCTGAGTGGACTTACGGGCGCGCGGGATCCCCCAGTTGGCCAAATCCGAGGGAAACTGAGGAGCCTACAATGAGCCAGCCAATGTGGAAACAAAATGATTCAAACAGAGGAAAATTATTTCTTATGAGCTTGCTGACTCACTTGTAAAGCACTGTATTAAAAAAGAAGCAAGAACCTCAGCGGACTTGGCACACACTGAACGCTATGTCATAAACTTTTGGACATTTGTGTCATCTGATCAAACGAGCACAAGTAAGGAAGAAAATATGCTACATGTGTGTGTAAAGGAACCCAACTCAAAACGACAGAAGTACAACAATATATCAAAAAGCAAGCTGCGGACTTTGTAAAAAAAAAAACATTTGCAGTAAACATTCGGAAAAAAAAAATTATATGCAACATTGTAGAAATATTTTTTAGTTTTTTATATTTAAGAATATAAATAAAATAAAATTACTTTATAGCCTCTTATCTTCTGCTATCTAAAGCGTTTTGAAGATAAGAAAATAGATATATATTCTTCTATTTTTAAATTTTGAAAGAAAAAATAATCATATTATAAACGATTTTAAGAATGTAAATGAAATAAAGACATCCCTCAAATAAACAATAACATTTTTAAGGAAGGTTGAGTAAAACATGGCAATCAATAGGTCATAATAATGTGAGGGCTCCCTGAGTCACCCCTTGGCCAAATTGAGATGGCGAAAAACCTTGGTCATCAAAAAGTTAATACTTGTAAGTTTGAAAAAAAAATAAGAAAACATTATAATCGTCTGAAAAGAATAGAATTATTACAACTTGGTCTTACGTTATGGACTGTTCTAAAAAAGTATAGACCCATCTGAAATAAAAGAATCTAGCAAATGAAATAAAAGAGAGCTTAAAACTAGCGTGTCTGTCTAACCTTGACCAACGAAGTACTACAGTAACTTTCTGGTCATTTTTCATTAGTAACCTCTCTTTCACTAACACATTCAGTTTGACTCCTCTGCAATTTTTACCTATTTAAAAATATTTCAAACACGAATCAGTGTTACGATATCAAGAAAAAATGAAAAAATATTTAAGAATTAGCAGCTGTCCTATATAAAAAAATTCGGTTAGGGACCGGTCAGTTGAATACAAACGACAAAATATACCTATAAAGCAAACTTATTCATTTACTGCAACAATTGAAAGTTTATTAAATCAATACTCATAAATATTTTAGTTCGACAACATAAGAAATTTATCTGGAAATTGCATGCGCGAACCGTGACGTCAATTTGGTGGCCAATTGAAAAGCTCTGTAACAGTGGCGTAGTGTAGTACCTACCTAGATTTTTTCCATTTTGCTTATTTTTAACATAACTTTTTGTCAGTTTGACAAATAAGAAAACGATAATGTAACCTAAATAGCAGAACATTTCAACACCTTCTTGCAGTCACCCCACTCCAAAATCTAAGAAGCTTTTTTTTATTGTTAATAAACTCTAAACATTTTTTAAAAATTGATGTGATGAGATTACAATATTTACATATTTATGAAACTGTATGTAAAAAAAAAAATTATACAGAATAATGAAAGACATTTTTCTAGATAATTAGGAATGTCACTTCCATGTTTTCTAAAATTCATCATTAATGATATTTAAGTAATTTACACATTTGAAAATTTTGTTTTCAGGTACATTAAAGAAAAAAAAAATATTTATTTTCATCACTAGTACCAAAAGTGGTTGTTTTCGGTGCCGGTGGAGTTTAATTAGTGGAAATTAGACCAAGCACCGAAAACACACTTTTGGTACGTGCTATGAACAATAATTTTCATCATACTGCTCATACTTGAGTATATTAAGATTCTTTTATATTCCAGTAGAACTTACTTTAAATACAGATACAATATAAGAAATTTAATCGACACACTTTTTTTTTTTTTTTTTTTTTTTTAACATCTATTTATTAACCTATAATAGAAAAAAAGCAGGGGAGAGCGGGGTTGGCATAAGGGGTAGGTTGGCCTTTGCCATATAATTTCCAACTCATCTGTTGTGAAGGCGGCACAAGCGTACAATGTGACTCGCTCGACCTCGGGAGCCTTGTCCTGAGTTTTCAATACGATGCTAACAGTGTAGAGAAGAGTGTGCTTCATTGACTTATTTTACAACTTGTAAGCATGTTTTTATATTTTCAGTAAATTTGGTTGAAAGGCATGGCAAAACATTTGACTCCGATTCAGTTCACATAGCCCCAAACTCCTTTGAAAATCCTAACCTTTCGATAAAACAGTTTCTTGTATGATTGTTCTCCTCTGTTCTGGCAGCCATCTTTCATATGATCTCTCCTGTGGGGTTAGTTGGCTCTCTTCAACTGGGATTTGTTGGCGCAGTAGCAATTCACAAAAGCAAGGTAAACATAAACAAAGGTGAAAATACCATTTGTCTTTAGTTCCAGCAAGGAGGATGAGAGCAAATTTTCTTATACAGAAAGTGTCAACAGTCTAAACTTCTATTTTCTTCTATTGTCATTATATTTTCCCATAAAAGCTGTTAAAAACCGATTCAAAATTATTATACCATTATAGTGCAGCTTTTAATAACAATAATATTTGTCAGGCAGTACTTGAATGAGATGGCTAAACAACCCCACCTTCTAGGCCAACCTGCCCCAAATAGGGGGTTAATTGGCATACTCTGGATTGACCAATTCTTTAATTTTCTATGATCTTAGTATTAAATATTATGTGGTAAAAAAAATACCTGAAGTACTCTAATACTTGGAGTTTACAGTGGTATCAGCCCTATTGGGATTATATTAACAGGAACGACTCGGCAATAAAAAAAATGAAAACTGTTGCAACCAACCCCGCTCTCCCCTACTTACATAATTACAATACTATTAATAGTACAATTCTGATTATTCGTTATAATGAAACCTGTGTTTGCCATTTGGAATACCTATAACTTTTGATCAATGGAATTATTTTCAAGTTCTGACTCATCTCTAAAAAGGTCATCAACAGAGTAATCTCCTTCAAACACATGTTTATTAATATATATTAGTAGCAGGTAAGGTTAGCGCACCAAAAAGATTTTTCAGACCTAAGCCCGAAAAGAACTACTATTGAGTATTGAAAACACACGTTTTTGATGCAGTATGATGAAAACATTAATTGTTTGAAATTTATTATCAATGCCTTTATAAAACTATACCTTAATAATTTAAAATTATACCCAGGAGCCCACAAGCGTTTTTTTTTACTAAACTATTTTTCTGAATGTAAAATGTTGCAGAAAATTTCAATCCATTAATATATAACTACTAATTTCTTTCAGATTATGTAATTACAGGGAAACCTCCCGTTAAGGACCCCTCCCTTTAAAGGACACCTCTGTTTATGAGACAACTTTCAATTGCACAGGCGCTGGATATACAGAAACAATGCTTTTGAAACCTCTTTTTAAGGGACACTCTTGAAAGAGGACACGGACAGAGAAAATTGCCTGAAAATGGGTTTTAAGACCTCTAGTTAAAGGACAGTGTAAAATTTGTTTCAAACATTTTCCGAGAATGCTTTGGTCCAATTCATCTAATAATCAGTAAACAGAGTCACTTCCTGTCCTTCCCCTTTTTCTCACCTTTTCTACAGAACATTGCATAGGGTGAACATTTTTATTTTCATTTTAAACCAGTTTATTGAAAATCTTTGAATTAACAACATGTCTCAAACACGTAAAAGTTTTCATTAAAAGTAAAAAAGGAAATCGTTGATGAGTACGAAAAGAGTGGCCGGCCAAGTGTAAGGGAATTAGCCAAATAATTGAATGTGAGTAAATCGGTAGTGTCAAGTAACATTGGAAAGTTTTTTTAAACCTGCTGGTACTTACGACATTTCTTCAGTTTGCTCTGATTTACATCTCTTATATAATTATTTTATTGAGACCCAAGTTCGTTATGGTAAAATTGCATTGTAATAATCTTCAAATCTAATCTATCAACTTTTGTGAGAGAAATTTCTTTTGTATGTTTTTGCAATATGTAAATTCAGTTGTTGTTTGCAATAAAAGCATTGTATGTATTTTAATTTGAACCAATGTACCACAATTACATCTATATACACGAATGTGTAGGTGCTTACTGTTTTATGTAAATGTTTACATAGACTTAATTTAAAAAACCTTTACTTTAACCCGGCGCTGGTAGCGCCCCTCCGTGGGACACCGTTGGTCGCGCGTGAGCAAATTGCTAACACCTCAATTTTTGGCTATTCTATTATTTTTCAGCAGCATTCTTCGTCATATTTTTGTTTCTTTTAATTTAGAATATGCTCATCATTAAATTATTAATCTATTTAAGGTGTTTTCAACAGTTTAGTGCATTTATTATAATTTATTTATAGGAGGGGAATGAATAGAAGAGAGTAAACAAGAATAAAATGCTTTATTAACACGATTTTTAGTTTAAAAAAGAAGTAGTTATTGTAAGAAAAGTGCAGTAGCATACATTAACCAAAATTAGAAAAAGAAAAATAGATAATTTTTAGTTTAAAAAATAATTATAAAAATATAAAAAAACGCATAAAGTTGGTACCGTGGAATAGGAAGAATATAATGTAAACAATAACGAATAACAATCTAAAAACGAAATACCCCATTTTACTCGAAAATATAAAAACTAATCTAAGCTTTTACAAAAAAATCGAAGAGAAGAGACGGAAATACTTAACCCGGCGTTGGTCGCGTTGTGAGCATTTTGCTCACACTTGCCGAAAATATTGTGTATTTCGCTTATTTCTTTTTCTTTAATTCTGATATTTTTTGTATTTGTCAATTATACATTAACTCACTTTGTTTGGGTTAGGAAATGATTGAGGCTAGTTCATGTTAATGAAAATTCCTCTACTTTGGTATAAATTCGAAATAAATCTTCTATATTTAAAATAAATTTACAAATGCGGGTTAGTACTTAATATTTGAGTTAAATTACAATTAAATAAATAAATGATTAAATAATTAAATGAGCTGATTTTTTTTTATCGATGTAATTGAGGTACCTCATGTCTTCTCTTTGTCGCCGTCGTCGCCTCCGCCTCGCTCCCGATCCCCCTGGGCAGCTCCTGTCTTCTACTCGGACATCATATTACTTTTCGAGTCCATTCGGCAATAATTTGAAGAAGGTTCGTCCATGGACCTGGCCAATAATGAATTGCTTACAGGAACCAGCGCACAAGTGGAATGAGACAGGCCGGCCGCATTGGTTCTAATTGAGCCTGGAGATGGCGCCAGTATCATTTCGTTCCGAACGGAACAAACCGCCCACCTAGACGTTGTTCAGCAATGTCTACAAGATCAAAGGAGCCAGGCAGTAAAGACGCGTTTGTCGCTGAGAGATGCTGGTGATGTGCAGGGTCGCTGAGGCAGAAAGAAAGATTGATTGACTTATACTAAACAACATTCAACTGTTCACGTGTAGTGTGTGTTAAAAGCAAAGGGTAAGTAAAATAAAACATAGAACTTTCTTGGAGATAGCTAAGTGCGATATAATAGCATAATTAAAGCGTAAATAAATGATTACAATGTACAAAGGGAAGAAAAAGAAAGGAAATAAAAAAAGTAATAAAGAAACGAAAAGGAACCTCTTTACAAAATATAACACAAATAAAATTCTCCTCAAGAATAATACTATGTATGTGTACACATGATAATATCTCATGGATCAGGATAAAAAAAGAGGGGCAAGAGAACTAACAGATCTAACTATGACCTTGCCCGATGGAATTTTAACAGATACCACCCTTGTAACTCCGTCCCTACCTGGATGGGTTTCTACAATTCTGCCCACTGGCCATTGCCCAAGTAGAGGTTTTTTCTCAAGGAGAATCACGAGGTCACCTTCCTTAAGATTTGGCTTTCGTGTGAACCATCGATGTCTCTGTTGAAGAGTGTGCAGTTAATCTCTTTGCCACCTCCACCAAATGGTTTTTACGCTGGCCTGCACAGCGCGCCAATGCCGGAGTAGTGATCCTTCCATAGAGCAATCATAAGCGTCGGGGAGAATAACTACAGCTGAACCAACTAAAAAATGCCCTGGAGTTAAAAATTGAAAATCTTCAACATCCTCAGTCAATGCGCAGAGGGGGCGAGAATTGAGTAGACCTTCAATTTGTGTAAATACAGTGTTCAGTTCTTCAAAGGTCATGGGCCTGGTACCTAACGTAACGGTCAAAAGTCGCTTAACCGATTTGACCCCAGCTTCCCATAGACCGCCAAAATGGGGCGCTCGTGGAGGAATAAATTTCCAAGAAATACCCTTAGAAGACAGAGAACTTCCGATATTTACTTCCTCGTTGACCAGAAATGAAAATAGGTCTTTTAAAAAACGGGAGGCTCCAATGAAATTGGTGCCGTGATCAGACCATATTGTGTCAGGTCTGCCACGGCGAGCGATGAACCTATCCAGGGCGGCTAGAAAAGCAGTAGTAGTCAATGAAGAGACGGTCTCCAAATGAACAGCCTTAGTCGCCATACAAACAAACAAGCATAAATATGCTTTGGAGCTATTTGCCTTTCGAAGATTGGATTGATTGATGGTGAAAGGTCCGGCGTAGTCGACACCAACTTGGGCAAACACTCGACCACCCTTGAGACGATCGGAAGGTAAAGATCCCATCAGAGTGGGATTTGGCCTTGCCCTCTTCATCCTGCACAAAACGCATCTTGACGTACGACCTTTTACAAATTTCAGGCCTCCGGGTATCCAGAATTCTTGTCTGGTGAGCGCCAGTGTGAGCGTAGGACCTGCGTGAAATGCTCTGGCGTGGGTGTCATCGACTATGAGCCTGGCTATGTGCGACTGGCGAGGTACCAACATAGGGTGTTTCGCTGGTGTTTCGGCCGTAGAGTGGTACAATCTACCGCCCACCCGGACAATACCTAGTCCATCAGTAAAGGGCTGCAATGAACGGAGGTCCTTAGGTACATCAACAGCACCAGTGAAAAATCCAATGGGAAGGTAT
Source organism: Aelia acuminata (assembly GCA_911387785.2). NCBI lineage: Eukaryota > Metazoa > Arthropoda > Insecta > Hemiptera > Pentatomidae > Aelia > Aelia acuminata. The sequence goes on from OU426979.1 coordinate 170,747,995, forward strand.
TTCCGTTGAGATAGGCGTACACAACGCATCTTGGCTTCTTGAATCTCTTCAGCAGTGATGAAGGTGGAAACTGGCTTCTGTTTGTGGCGTGCGACCCATCTCAATAATAAAGCGCTTACACGGAGAAGGGCTGTCCATGATGAGAAAGTGTCCATCCACTCGATATCTACTTCCGATGGCTCTTTGCCTTTAGCACCGCTTTGACTTAAGAGGGCAATCGATGGTTTCTCAGTGTTCGTCACAGACGCAGGCCAGGAGGAAATTTCTTGGAGTAGCCACTTCGGTCCATTCCACCACAAATCGTTTTCTAAAATAGCTGAGGCCAAGCAGCCGCGAGAGGCGAGATCAGCAGGATTATCGTCAGACTCAACATGCCTCCAAGAGGTTTCAGGAAGCGTCTCCAAAATGGCTGATACCCTGTTTGCTTCAAAGGTTGTCAGCTTGTAGGAAGGCATCCGCAACCACGCCAAGACGAGGGCAGAGTCAGTGAAGCATATTGGAGGATCCTCCATTAAAGTTTTATTGAGAGAACTTATAGCCCTGGCGAGAAGTAGAGCACCACATAACTCCAATCTGGCTACCGACATGTATTTTAAAGGAGCGACTTTGGTTTTCGCCTTGATTAGAGAACACTTTACGTGACCATTCTTCATGCTTCGCAAGTAAATGGCAGCTGAGTATCCTTTGCTGGATGCATCGCAGAATCCTATTATCCTAATGGACGCCTTCATATCGGTAATTTGCCGGGGTATGCGTAATTCTGACAATCTCGGAAGATCATTTAACCAAATCTGCCATCTGATCACGAAGTCAGCAGGTGGCGATTCGTCCCAGCCTAGACGATGCTTCCACAGATCTTGCAAGAAGTTCTTGGCCAATAATGTAATCGGAGAGAGGAAGCCCAGTGGATCGAAGATTCTTGCTATGGTAGACAACACCGATCTTTTAGTGAACGTAGTGGGTATGGAGAGCCTCACGTCGTAAAGAAAAGCGTCTTCGGTCGTGCTCCACCTCATACCGAGAATCTTTAAATATTCAGGCTCATCACCCTTTATTTTTACAGTTGTGATGACGTCAGAAGGGTTAGAAACTAGTTCTGGAAGGGTGCTAGCCCATTTTCCAAGTTCAAATCCTCCTTTAGCAAACAGATCTGAGAGTTGCTGCTTCACAGACAAAGCTTCATCGAGGGTGTCTGCACCTGTGACTAAGTCGTCCACATACATAGAAGAGGTGACGCGGTCCACAGCAAGAGGATATCGTGAGCCCTCGTCAAGTACCAACTGCTTGATGGTGCGCATAGCTAGAAAAGCGCTAGGCTTCAAACCATAAGTCACGGTGTTCAGCTGATACTCTTGAAGTTCTTCCTCAGGACAGTTCCTCCAGAATATATGTTGGAAACGACGGTCCTCGTCATGCACCAAAATCTGCCGATACATTTTAACAATGTCCGCGCATAGCGGTATCGCAAACATCCTGAAATTTGTTAGTACCTGGCAGATGTCTGCTTGAAGCTTGGCACCTGGTAGAAGTGAATCGTTGAGACTGCCTGAAGTAGAATGACACGATGCATTTAAAACCACTCGAAGTTTAGTACCTCTAGAAGAATGCTGCCACACTCCGTGATGGGGAATGACATACCCAGAAGGAACTTCACTTCGGGACATATGCCCAAGCGCCTCATATTCCATCATGAAATCGCGGTATGCGGACGCAAATGCTTCATGTTTGACAAACTTTTTCTCAAGGCTGCTGAAACATCTGGAAGCAATGTCCCGATTATCGCCGATGAATGGATCGTCATTTTTGAAGGGAAGTCGAACAACGTAGCGACCATCAGGAGTGCGACGATGTGTTTTTGAAAAATGAATTTCGCAGAATTCATGTTCTGGGTCATTCCGGGTAACTGGAGCTGGCTCTTCTATCTCCCAGAAGATCTTCAAATGTCTCTCTATCAGGGATTCCTGTTGAGAAAATAATACAAATTCGTCAGGACCACACGAAATATTGGTCTGACCCAGTACTACTAGACCAAAAACGCTGGGTAGGAAGAATAAGCCTTCAATGCCAGAATGTATCGGAGCTCCTTTGATGATGTGAGGATAAAGATCGCTGCCGATGAGCAGATCGATGAGTCCTGGATGCCCGAAGTCAATATCAGCAACGGGATGCCGCAAGACAGCGTCTATGATAGTTTGAGGTAGCTGCTGATTCGGAAGGCAAGAACAAATCTTGTCGACGAGGAGGCACTGTGGGTCGAAAGTTTGGCTGTCGTCGAACGATTTCAGGAAGCATCTTGTTGAACCTTTGACGGAATCGACTAACGTGCCCCCCAAACCTGTGATGCGCCCTTCAAATTTGCGTACTGTGGCGCCTAATCTCTTGGCCAAGCTTGATGTGATAAAGGTATGCTGGCTTCCGGAGTCAAGTAGCGCGCGGAACACATGATATCTGCCCTCTTGAGCTCGGATAAGACCTTGAACTGTCCCCAGTAAGACCATTCCCTGAGAGGGGTTCTCTTTCACAGAGGAACCAAAACCGGCGAAACCTACTGCTTTCTCAATATTCACCGGGCTGTCAGCTTGGTCAGGATGTTTCGAAGAGCTTTCTGAGCGATGAAGAAGGCTATGATGCCGCTGCTTGCAGTATCTGCAGCTCCACTTAGATGGGCAATCGCGCGCTTTATGCCCTTCTCTGAGGCAATTGATGCACCCATTCCAAGCGTTAACAAAGGCGAAGCGCTTTTCAGATGGTAAGTCAGCAAAACTAGCGCAGAATGGCAGCCAATGTGGTGCGTGACAGAAAGGGCAGTCCCTTTTCTTGGTTTCAGCGCTGGACTTCAATGAACTTTTAGAGGGCTCAGCTTTACTACGATAACGATCCTCAGAAGGTAAAGCCTTCCGTGTCCGAGACGCATAGGAACTGCTTGACATCGATGCTCCGTGCAATGCAACAGTGTTGTATCTTTTCGAATTCCTGTTGGGAGGTCTTCTGCTATTTCCGTGCAATCGATGTGATTCTTCCGAGGTATTCCTGGGCTCCGAAGGTGGGTCGTCGGCCATCTTGAGTGCTGTCAGACGCTTGCGTACAAAGTTTGTAACATCTTCTGGCGTTGGAAAAGCCACTTGAGGGTCGAGGTTCAGCTCGAACTGCTTCCTAGTTGCCGAATCTAATGCGCGTAATGCGAGCGTTGATAGAATAAATTCTGCTGGCTTCTCAAGCTTCAACCCATTAAACGCTTGAATGCTGTCGGCAATTTCGGATAGAAAGGCTTGATATCGCTGGCGTTCTCCCTTTATCTCGTTTAAATTGCAGTCCAACAGTTTGTGAATAAATACTCTGCCAAGGACTCGGGGCTTGTCATAAACGCTAAGCATGGTCTGCCAAGCTATTTCGTAAGTGCCTGCTTCCACGGAGTAATGTGACAACAAAGACATCGCTTCCCCTTTGACCGCAGACAATAAATAGTGAAATTTTTCCACATTGCTTAATGAAGGGTCATTATGAACCAATGATGAAAAGATTTCCTTGAAGTGGCACCATTGAGTTAAATCACCATTGAAATGTGGAATAGGAATTTTCGGCAGGTTGGCCCTGTTAGATAAGCTGGTGTTGAAACTAGCATTCATAATTGAGGCCTGTTGATGATCTGTAGTAGCTTGGAGAACTTTCTGAGCCTTTTCAATAGATATCAGATGAGCACGCGCTTGTAAGACCTCATCGCGCGCAATATCGTACATTTCCTGCAGCAAGGTTGTTGGAAATTGGCTTGAAGGTATGGTGCTATAGATTACATCTTGTTCATCCCAAGCAGCACAGAAAAGGTCCCAATCTCGTAGTGCGGCTTCATAACGAGCCTGGAATAAGGGTTCATTTGCGCAGTCATTAATAGCAGCTTGGCCAGCCGCGGCTGTGCCCATGATGTTTCTTTTTAATGTTCTGAGCTTACGCTCGAGTGCAGCAGCTTGCTGCTGAGGTTCAATTTCAGATAAAGGCATGGTAAGAACAATACAGAGCAGCCTAAAGGGAGAAAGAAACGAGAAAGACGAAGACAACTTGAAGGCAAAAGAGAAAACTAAACCTCAAATAAATATGAAGGCAGTATAGAGAGCTCATGAAATGATAAAAAATAAATTGATGAACAAAAGAAATTATGACAATACGTCACAACAAAAAAAAAGAAATTATAGATATTAATGAAGTGAAAATTGGCAATGACGTTCTGGACAAGTACTGAGAGTACCTAACGTCTGGAATATTCGAACACGCCCGGGAAAACAACTCAGAAGTATATCAACTGAGAAGAACCTTAGCGATGGGGTGTCCTAATAGACTAACCTTGATGTTAGCGAACAAGTCAAAATCACAAAAATCATGGGGTTCATCAAAGTGAATTACGTTTTACTTATCATCAATTAACATACAGAGACTGTATGCTACTTTGTAAATTTCAGAATAAATCTGAATAGCGTTGTGGTCAAAAATATGACTGTTGTTACAAACACTTATGATGATTGCATATGTAAATAATCTGAATTTTTAAAATGAGTAACATAATTGTAACATGAATATATCTAGAAGCAAAGTTGGAATAAAAAATAAATAGATTAATAAAATAAAATATTGAATGTCAGTTAGTGTTAAAAAACAAAACAAACAAAAACAAAAAAAACAATGGACTAATCAAAACTAAAACATAAATTTTATGCACCTAATAACATTTTAAATAATTTGGGTTTGAAAACTTTGACTAATAATTATTTGTATTGATAGCATAAGTATGAAGAAATGGACTGTACAATGTGAAAACAAATTATTTAATAAAATTTAATAAGTGAAATTAACAATATATGTTCCATATTAATTGATAAGTAGCATTAACTTCAGAATGTAAATGTTATACATTAAAGCATTCAATTTAAAACAAAAAAAAATCTAAAAAGTGAATTATTTCTATGTAGGATGAAAATATAATAATATTTTATAGTTCTATCTTTTGTGTTATGGAACAAATATCGTCTTTAAAAGGTGTATGTAAGCAATCTATTGCAAATTAAAAAAAATGAAAGCCTAATATGTTACTTATATTAATTATTTAAAGATAATTGCTGTGAAAATCGTGAAAAAAAATATATAAGTTTGAGGCTTAATTTAACAACTAATTTTAGACAATATTTGATAAATGAAAAATATATTTTCAAATATCTTATTAATAATCTGCACTCATGTGATTGAATAAAAAATATTCAATAAATAAGAATGTTTCGGATAGTAAATATGCAACGAACAACATTGCATTCTTATAAATAAATGTTATAAATAAACGTTATCCTAGCAGGTAACATGTCTCCAAGAATTAAGGATGTCTCTATGTGTTTACGAGAACACATAAACAAATTAATTTAACGGTTAATTGATTATTTAAACAATTCAGACAGCAAATTTAATATTCTTTAAATATGTCTGTCGATATTCTTTAAATATTACACATTTTTAATATTATTTCTGTAAACTATTGAAATTAAAATTGATATTATAATAACCTGATGGTAAAATTTGAAATTTATACCAAAACTGTGTAGAAAATCCTAGCCCGGGGGACCAAAAATTTTATGTTTGGGTTAGGAAATGATTGAGGCTAGTTCATGTTAATGAAAATTCCTCTACTTTGGTATAAATTCGAAATAAATCTTCTATATTTAAAATAAATTTACAAATGCGGGTTATTACTTTATATTTGAGTTAATTACAATTAAATATCTAAATAATTAAATGAGCTCATTTTTATCGATTCAATTGAGGTACCTCATGTCTTCTCTTTGTCGCCGTCGTCGCCTCCGCCTCGCTCCCGATCCCCCTGGGCAGCTCCTGTCTTCTACTCGGACATCATATTACTTTTCGAGTCCATTCGGCAAAAATTTGAAGAAGGTTCGTCCATGGACCTGGCCAATAATGAATTGCTTACAGGAACCAGCGCACAAGTGGAATGAGACAGGCCGGCCGCATTGGTTCTAATTGAGCCTGGAGATGGCGCCAGTATCATTTCGTTCCGAACGGAACACACTTTATACATTTTACTCACATTGAAAAAAAAATTGCCGCGCTAAGCCCCTGTAAAACGTTTTGTTAAAAAAAATGGGAGGGTGAGCAAATTGCTCACAGCGCGACCATCCGTGACACAGAACTGAGCCACCGTGCGAGCCGCTCCGAGACCTGCACGGACTTGCCCATCTCCGCTTTAATCAGCCCAAATCTTGTCAGTACACGTTTGTATTTCATTGATAAAATATTGTAGCTGTTCCGTTTGGTAGTTTAGTTCGGAAAATGGGTGGATCAAGACGTGCTGCGAAGATATTACGGCTTTTGGAGGATCGTCCGGAAGAAAAAAATGACTGTAAGTATTTTCGTCTCTTATTTTAGATTTTTTAGTAAAAGGTTAGATTAGTTTTTATATTTTTGAGTAAAATGGGGTATTTCGTTTTTAGATTGTTATTCGTTATTGTTTACATTATATTCTTTCTATTCCACCGTACCAACTTTATGCGATTTTTTATATTTTTAGAATTTTTTTCAACTAAAAATGTTCTATTTTTCTTTTTCTAATTTTGGTTAATGTATGCTACTGCACTTTTCTTTCAATAACTACTTTTTTAAAGTAAAAATCGTGTTAATAAAGCATTTTATTATTGTTTACTCTCTTCTATTCATTCCACTCCTATAAATAAATTATAATAAATGCATTAAACTGATGAAAACACCTTAAATAGAATAATAATTTAATGATAAACATATTCTAGACTAAAAGAAACAAAAATATGTCGAATAATGATGCTGAAAAATAATAAAATAGCCAAAAACTGAGGTGTGAGCAATTTGCTCACGCGCGACCAACGGTGTCTCTCGGAGGGGTGCGACCAGCGCCGGGTTAATTTTTTTCTTCCGGACGATCTTCCGAAAAGCCGTAATATCTTCGCAGCAGGTCTTATTCCACTCATTTTCCGAACTAAACTAACAATCAGAACAGTTACAATATTTTATCAAAGAAATACAAACGTGTACTGACAAGATTTGGGCTCATTACAGCGGAGATGGGCAAGTCCGTGCAGGTCTCGGAGCGGCCCGCACGGTGGCTCAGTTCTGTGTCACGGATGGTCGCGCTGTGAGCATTTTGCTCACGCTCCCGTTTTTTCGAACAAAACGTTTTATTGGGGCTTAGCGCGGCAATTTTTTGTTTCACAAACAACTTCCTAAAGTGAGTTAATGTATAAATTACAAATAGAAAAAATATCAGGATTAAAGAAAAAGAAATAAGCGAAATACACAAGACTTTCGGCAAATGTGAGCAAAATGCTCACAACGCGACCAACGCCGGGTTAAGGACACCTCTCATTAACGGACAATAATTGAGTCACCATGGCTGTCCCCTATTTAGAGGTTTCACTGTACTAATTTAGTTGCCAAACAGGCTGGACGAATATTTGTGGGCTTCAAAAGCCCTCTCCTTAGTAATCCAAGTATTAATGGACGCTTTACTTATATCAAATTGGATAAAGATATCTGATGAAAACAGCTTTCTTTTTTTTAGATAAACACACACAGAAAAGGAGAAATCCTTCAAACCGAGCCCTGGTAATGAGCTTATTTAGGTTCGAAAGCTGGGATGGGGTCAACTTGCCACCCGAACTAGAAACAACTTGATTCTCTTCGAGCCGGAGTATCATTGAATAGAATGAACATTGAGGACGCAACAAGGACATTATCCGCAGGATATTGGGCCCTGGGCCGCCTCGGCTATTAGCAAACTTGTAGCCCACCAAGTTACCAAAATGTTGGCCATTGAGCAGTTTCCGGAAGTTCCCCCTCCACGAGTTTCCTGCCATAATTCTGTTACTTCTTGGCCCCTCTAAATTGTTTTACCTCTTGTGACCTTTCCGAACAGTTTGTTTCAAAACTCCTTTCAATGTAAAATTATAAAATTGCCAAATAATTTTATTACGCCTTATATGAATTTACGACATTTACAAGTCAATGGTCATGGACAAATTTTCCGCTCTCCTTCCTGTCAGATCAGTCACCATCTACAAGACCTCTTGCTTCTTCCACATCCTATTCCGATCTGAGCGTCCTCATCTTCTTCTCTCTTTTGGGACCTAATTGATTAGCCTTTCTTGCCTGCTTACTTCTTCTATCCTCATAACTCGGCCTAACCATTCAAGACCTTAATTTTTTACTTTCACTTACCTATATATGAAATATATAGTAAGTGGAATTATTGCGATAGTGAAAAATTTGGACTTCCGGTTTTCAATGGAAATACACGTTTTGGGGTCCCCTCAGTCCAATTAACCAAGTCCCGCGAAATGGTCTGTGTGTGTGTGTGTGTGTGTGTGTGTGTCTGTGTTTGTGTGTGTGTGTGTGTGTGAACAGACTAGCTCGAAAACTATAAACCGTGCGAACCGGAAATTGGGTATTTAGTGTATGCATATGCCCGCGATGTGACAGCAAAAATTTCATCAAAATTGCTCAAAGGGAGGGGGTACTTTAATTAATAACTTTTTAAGTTTTTTTCGATTTTCTCAAAAACGATTTTAATTAAACTGAGTATTTGAATTATATATATGCCCGAGATATGACTGTCAAAATTTCATCAAAATTGATCAACCGGAGGGGGACTTTACTTAATAAATTTTGTATAATTTTCACGTGTTTTTTTTTTTTATTTACTCAAAAATGGTTTTAACGATTTTGATCAAACTGGGTATTTGATGTATGTATATGCCAAAGATGTGATAGCCAACATATCATCAAAATTGGTCTAACGGAGCGGGCACTTTATTTCATATTTTGTTTTCCAATTTTTACCTTTTTTTCTTTGATCTCAAAAACGGCGTTAACGATTTTTATCAAAAGGTTCTGAGGGGGCTTTTTTTGGGGGGGGGGCTTTTTTGTTTGTTTGTTTCCTATAAAGTACCTTTCTTTTTGTTTATATGGAGAAACTAACTGTCTCTCGTTACGCCTAAAAATAAGAAATGGTTAAATATGAGATATGATAAAAATAAAGAAAACATAAAGAGGAGAAAAAAAAGAAAAATATTGAGTCAGCTCATAAAGCTCGTTGAGCCCACGCATGCTGAGTACGCCTTTAATGACAGACCATTGTTTATAATTAAAGCCGTTCTGTTCATTTGAGGATTGGCAATTAACAAAACGCATCAATTTCTAATCTAAGTAAGTTGGTAAGTGAAAGTTGTGTGTTGCTCGCACGCACCAGATTTTTTTTTTTAATCGTTTGGGCCTACTATGAACAAGGGGCTCGTCTTATAGGCCGGGAGCTGAGTGCTACAAAGGTGCCTGATTTGAAGAAATGTTTTGATCATATAGCCTGAAAGCACTTCATATAAGTATTTCATAGGCAACAAATGTAAGCGTTTGCCATTTCAGATCGGTTGCCATCAAATTTCATAGGTGAACAAAATCGACATTTTCGAACTGTTTTCAAATTTTCGCTAATAACTCGAAAACGATATATTGCAGAAGAAATTGTGTTCTTTTTAAAATAAAAGGGCATTAAATTGCGCGTCGAATGAGGTCCTCACAGTTAAAATCGGTTTAGTCTTTTCGCCAAAACCGATTATCAATTTAGCCTCTTTAGCGGAAAAATGAATTACGCTCATTTTCCAAAGCCTGCAATTTAAAGATACTCCAAAAAAAACATGTTACCTATAATAGTTGTAGAATATCTAATTCTGTGTAAAAAGAGCTTCATTCATGAACAAAAATTGATTGTAGGCGAAGATGACCCTAGTGGTTACTGCCTTTATAAATAAAAAAAAAAAAATTCTTCGCCCAACTCCCAAGTGTAGTACAGACTTCGACTTTCTCTTAAGAGACAGTTTAAAGAGACTTGAAAATTATTTTATTCACTACTATCTTCTAACTAAGAAGCTTAGAATGATAAGGAGGTTAATCAAGTTGGTGGGTGGGAATATATTAGCAAGCCGAGGCCCTAAAAGGTTTAGGTTAGGGCCAGGCTAACCAAGTTACCTTGCGGCCTATGTCAAGGAGCCCTCCTTAGCTTCACTTCTCCTCTATAAGGGCTTCGCAGCCACTTACTCACTTTCGTTAGTGATCTCTCAGTTAGCTTCATTATATTTCAATGGCTAGCTAAATCATATTATTTATGAATTATCTCAACAATAAGGAAACAATCTGATTATCGGATATCTGATAGCTGAATAAATATAATAATAACTATTATATCTATAAAAATAAAAATGAAATTCTGTTTGTTTGTTTGTTTATTTGTTCTTTATAGAAATCCATACCATTTGTCCTAAATTCTCTAAATTTGGCTCAGTGGTTCTTTGATACCAGGTGCGAACACCTGTCCATATTAAAATTGCATAACTTCAGCCAATCTCTGGGTATATTTTTATTGTTATAAAATTCGTCATGATCTCGCTTTCCAGTGGTTTTTTTTTTTACGAAATCGACCGTTTGAGTCGAAAAAACGGCCTAAAAAATCATTTTATACATTTTGAAGAGGCCAACAAGGCCCGGTTAGACCGTCCCTTGGCAGGCGTCGAGTTCTGGGATTTTTAAACCATATGTTTTTTTTTAAACATTACAATATGTTTATTTACATGTATGGTGAATTTATCTTTTAAAAATGCGTCCTAAGAAGCGAGCTTCAATAGGAGTAGTGAGCTCAAAAGCTAAAAAACAACGTCAAATATGAGCAGCTGAAAATCTTGACGAACATCAAAATAGGATTGAACAACAGAGGCTTAGACAGGCAGAATCGCGGGAAACTGCGTCTGCCCAGGATACGAGGCCCGCGCCTTGCGCCACAGAAGCTTAGGCAAGCCGATTTGCGAGAAGCTGAAACTGCAAGGCAATATTTCTGTTTGTTTGTTTGTTCTTCATAGAAATCCATACCGTTTGACTTAAATTTTCCAAATTTCGCTCAGTGGTTCTTTCATACCACGTGCGAACACCTGTACATATTAAAATTGCTTAACATCAGCCGATCTTCAGCTGATATTTTTTATCCTAATGATCTCGCTTTACAATAGTTTTCTTACGAAATCGACCGTTTGATTAGAAAAATGAAATTCCCCGAGTGAAACCGGGACATACAGCTAGTATCATATAAATAAGGGAAGAGATGTTCCCAAATCTTTTAAGATGTTCATATCGAAAAATCTATTGTAGGATAAAAATATTTTTTAAATAATTTTAATGTCAGAGAAAAAATTTGGTGCGATTTGCTCAACACACAACTTTCACATACCAACTTACTTTGATTAGAAATTGACGTGTTTTGTTAAATGCCATTTCTCAAAGTCACACATTTTTCCACAATCATTAACTTATTTTTGTTTGTATTTGTTCTTTAAAGAACACTAATTTTGTTTATTATTAAATAAAAGTTATTACTTGTGATAATTCGGCTATCCTCCAAGTCGTCTGATTTCATAGCTCTCTATGTAGTTAAAAACTATATATAGTTACCATGAAGCAAATAATTTCCATTAAATGAACAGAACATCTTTAATTATAAACAATGTTCTGTCATTAAAGCGGTACTGCGCATGCGTGGGCTCAACGTGTTTTATGGAATAATTTTCTTCTTGTCTCCTGTATATGTTTACTTGATTTTTTTCATATTTAGCCATACCTTATTTTTAGGCTCAACGAGAGATACTTTCTCCATATAAACAAAAACAAAGGTACTTTATAGGAAAACAAAAAAAGGTCCCTTCCACATTTAAGCCCCCTCAGAACATTTTAACAATGATAAAGCTTACCTGATATTAAAGAATCACTGATTCCCATTAAACATGACGAGTTTAATCAAAATAGCTAAAGCTGATTTTGAGGAAATTAAAAAAAAAAATGTTACTAGGTTGTTACAAAAGTCCTTGATGTGAGTACAAAATTTACAAATCAAATTTATTCTTCAAAATACAGGCCATCATTTTCAACTACTTTAACCCATCTTTCAGCCAAAAGTTGTATTTGATGTTGATACGACGACTGAAGGACGACCTGATCTAGGTTCATCTTCAAGGCTTGTATTCCCAGAATTAAACCGCCTGAACCAAAATGCGGCCGTGTTTCGATGCACCACACTTTCCCCTTCCACTGCACAAATTTCCTCGGCTGAGGCCTTTGCACTAAAACCTTTTTTCCAATAATGCCTAAGAAGGCCGCGGATGACAAATTTTTCTTCCGACATTTCTAGTGAAATTTAATAAACTGAATGAAAGGCAGGGACAGTTGGCGTACATAGATAATTAGAGGATTAGTTAATGTAAACATTGACATAAGAATTGTATTCGTCAGAGATTAAATAAGGATTAAATTAGAGACCTCAATGTAAACAACTTGATATGCACAAGGACTGTTGTAACAACCTAGTAAAATGGGAATAAAGTTATAAAATAATGTCCTTTGTATCAATTTTAATAAAAATTTTGCTTTCCTATCTCGGACATATACATACATCAAATATTCAATTTTATAAAAATCGTTAGAGGAGTTTTTAAGAAAATAAGAAAACATAAAAAGTTATGAAATAACTTAACAAACGGGGTACGTACGTTTGTCCAATTTTGATGAAATTTTTGCTGTCAAATTGCGGGTATATGCATATTCCAAATACACAATTTCAGGTTCACGCGGTTTATAGTTTTTGAGCTAGTCTGTTCACATCTACATCTCCATTTAGCGGTCCCTGGTTATTTGGACTCAGGGGATCCCAAAGCGTTTATTTCCGTTGAAAACCGGAAGTCGAAATTTTCCACGTTCGCAATACTTTCCCTTACTATTTATTTCATAAATAGGTAAGTGAAAGTAAAAATTTAACCAAGGTTGGGAAGCGAACTCAACACTTTGGTAGTTCAATCTTTATTTTTTTTAATTAAAATTACTTAAAAACTTTAAATTAAATAATTGAAATCGAAAATGGACCAAATTTCAACATATAACGTTTAACCGTGAGCGGTTAGTAAAGACCGCCGGTTACTGCAATGCAAGGTGGAGAGGCCTCACGGGTCGAATCGTTGAAGGATTGATACCCCTGAGAATGGCCCCAGGGTTAACTCGATGGTAAGAGCGTTCCAACGGAGATCCAGAGAAACTAGGTTCGATTGCGGCAGTGGTTCAATATTTTTTATCTTCCATTAAAATTATTTATTATATTTATTATATATTTATATATATATTTATATATATATTTATTATATATTAGAAATGAAAATGGAAAGATTTTCAATAAATATTTTTTAACATGGGGTCCGATGCCTTACATTCCCTTCTTAACAGCCGATTTTCACATGAAAATATACGAAAGTCCGAACACTTCAAACACTCAATTTAATCGATTTTTAATAAAATTATCGCATTTTAGTGCAGAAAATGTTGCGAACAGCTGAAATTCTGTTGTTTTTTATAACCGGACTCCGAGGTCCGATTTTCGATAAAGTATGGCATAAATCCTGTATCGGCCTGTCCTGCGCCTATTATGTCTAGTTCCAATCCTTCCCAAGAGATAATGCCCTTGAGAAGGTCATTTAATTCCTTTTTAATCGAAGTTTTATCTTTTTAGTCAAAGCATTCCCATCGGACCTCGACGCCCGATATCGTCTGTGGCTCATCCCAGCAGTCAGACCCCGGGGACCGATCCCGTTCAATTTAAGATACAACTGAAATTCCCCGCCGCACCTAAAGGTTTAATAGCCAACTACTCCAATAAACTAATCATAAGTTGCATCCAGTGGAAGCAGTAGTTGACTGAGATACAAAAGCCATATATCGGCCTAGGCAGACCCCAATTCACTATAGGATATTCCAAAAACTGCAAAGTTATGCAGAAATTTTCGTTTTTACTCCATTTTGACTATTATGAAGCATGATATGACAAGACCTGTAATATTGAGTTTTAAACTACATGGAATCCCCCCCCCCCCCACAACGTGAGACAAAAACTAGCTAAAGAGACTAAATAGCTTCTGGGATACGGATATTCAAAGTTGCTATGACTCTGCTTATTTACGACTTTATTTTATCGTTTATTTCTGTTGTTAGATCTGTTGTTCTTGTCTTTGTTGGGTCCCAGGGAGTTAGTTGTGGTGTGGGCATCGAATCTTTGGGTTCATTCAGTCTTCATTATCATTAGTGATTTTCCATTATTAAGGTCGTGCAAGTTATTGTAAATGTAGTCCAAATACTATTTATGCAAAAAAAAAAAACTGATTTATTTTAACTACTTAAAAAAATTAAATTGGATTATCAGATGTTTATCCACTGTCTATATACTGGAGGGAAATTGATTTTTGAAATATGTAAACCAGGGATATTTAACACGTTCACGCCGGCGTGAACCACCGGTGGCTCACACTAGAATGCCGCCTCTGCCAAATAATTAGACCTTTAACAATTTGACTGCCGAAAAAGAATACCTGAGAATCACGCTCACGTTTGAACACAATTTTAATATTTAATTCCCTGAAAAGAGAACAGTTACTCGATTTTTGGTAACATGGCAGGCAAAGTGTTAAGAAATTAGGAATAATTTCTATATAGCTGAAAATTAAAATAATGAAAATTTAACGTAGTAAATACATTTACTTTTATATTTATTTGTATTTATTTATGTTTATATTCACATACTTATGAACGTATAAACATTTATTTTTTAATAACAATTATAACTAATACAACAATTATAAACATAACTAGCAGGACAATATTTTATAATTGTTTGATTGCCAATACTGCATAATGCCCTGGAATAGCTCCCGCCCGTTAGAGCGAAAAACAACCCAGCGTGGACGTGTTAAGCTATTAGATTTTTCTGGTATGTTACACCATACAATCGTGCAAACTATTATAATCTATTAAAAGAACTTTTTTTAAAAGTTGTAAGCTGATGACTATGCTGTAGAGTTATGCTATTTTTTTGTTTTTTGGAATAGAGTTATAAGGAAATGTTTTATTCTTTATAAGAAGAAAAAATCCAGACCCAATTACTTTTAATATATGATCTATGAAGGTTAGATCGTGATGACAATTTTAGCACTCCATTAACGAAATTTCAAGGTTGTGGCCAGTATAACCACTTAGACGTCAGCAATACAAGCTCTGACAGCATCAAACTGGTACGGGATATGGCAGTGACAAGAACTTGGATAGTTACTGTTGCAGATGCTCTTTGACGTTAATGCTCCTGTTTTAGGCAGTATACATCACTTGGTGTAAGGGGCTGCTTCCGATCTGCTTCAACAACAAATCCTCAAATCAATTCCAAGACAACGGTACTCTGCTACTGAGGCAGAGAAAAATTGGCACTAATGTTGTGGAAGTAAAATATTTTTAAAATTTCAGCGTTAGTAATAATGTAATAGTAATAGTACTAAACAACCAAAGCCTCAGTAGATATGACTGTATCGGCGGTCGGCTAGAATAGTTACGCAAGTCGAAATCGTCAAAAATTAATTCAATCCAAGAAAAAAATTTAATTTTTATCGCTAAAATATTTGTTCATTAATAATTAACTTTTAACAGGTAGTGAAGAGTATTTAAAATATATTAGGACACTTTTCTTAATAGGGTTGTTGTTTATTTAGCGTCTCTTTATGCCAATAGGGCTAATCGGACGATGCTACAGTGGGAGTCATAAATTTTGCCTATTCAGGTATTAATTAGAATAGGGATCGTTAACGAGTACATGACATCGTACAGGCTCGGGACCTCCATTTTACGTCCTATCCGAGGGACGGCATAGCCAAAGATTTTTACTCTTTTTTTTTTTTTTTTTTTTTTTTTTTTTTTTTTTTTTTTTTTTTTTACTTTTTACTTTCTTTTACCTATATATGAAATATATAGTAAGTGGAAGTATTGCGATCGTGAAAAATTTCGACTTCCGGTTTTCAACGGAAATACACGTTTTGGGGTCCCCTGAGTCCAAATGACCAAGTCCCGCGAAATGGTCTGTGTGTGTGTCTGTGTGTGAACAGACTAGCTCAAAAACTATAAGCCGTGCGAATCTGAAATTGGGTATTTAGTGTATGTATATGCCCGTGATGTGACAGCAAAAATTTCATCAAAATTGCTCAAAGGGAGGGGGTACTTTATTTAATAACTTTTTAAGTTTTTATCGATTTTCTCAAAAACGGCTTTAACGATTTTGATTAAACTGAGTATTTGATCTATTTATATGCCCGAGATACGACTTTACAAATTTCATCAAAATTGATCTACTGGAGGGGGTACTTTACTTAATAAATTGTGTCCCACTTTTATGTGTTTTTTTTTCATTTACCCAAAAACGGCTTTAATGATTTCGATCAAACTTGGTATTTAGTATATGTATGTGCCCGCGATGTGACAGTAAAAATTTCATCAAAATTGATCAATTGGAGGGAGCACTTTACTGAATAAATGTTGTATCATTTTCACGTGTTTTTTTTATTTACTCAAAAACAGTTTTCACGATTTTGATCAAACTGAGTATTTGATGTATTAATATGCTCGAGATATGACTGTAAAAATTTCATCAACATTGATGCAGGGGGTACTTTACTTAATAAATTTTGTATCATTTTCACGTGTGTCTTAAATTACTCATAAAAGGAAAAAATAAGAAATGAATGTGGAAAGATTTGTGACTTTGTGAAGTGGAAATTAAAGAAACACATCAATTTCTGATCTAAGTAATTGGTAAGTGAAAGTTGTGTGTTGCGCGCACGCACCAGATTTTTTTTAATAAGGGCGTCAACCACTGGGGTCATAATCGCCCTTTATTTCAAATTTCTGTTTATATCTTATGATATAATTCTGTTAATTTTAGAAAGTCGTACAGTTTGTCTATTACGTTGTCTTGCAGTATACTGTATAGATCGTTTGGTATGTCTAAAAGTGCTCTGTATTCTTCGTATGCCCTGCATTCCGTCAAAAAATGCTTCACTGTCAGCGGACAGCCACAAGCCTGACAGTCTGTAGGGTCTTCGCGAGCCATTAAGTATCCATGTGTCAAGCGCGTATGACCTATGCGAAGACGCGTCAAGATTACTTCCTCTCTGCGCTTACTCCTATTAGAGGACTTCCATGGGATCACTTCTCTTTTAATTTCATGTAATTTATTTTCAACTAAGTTGAACCACCTGTTTTCCCAACTTTGTTTTATTTTTTGCTTGTTGAGGGATAAAAAGTCCGCTGCTAGAACCCCTCGATAAGGAGTACCACCTGTTATTGCTTTTTTGGCAGCCTGATCCGCTAATTCATTGCCAACTATTGCCGCAATGACTTGGAACCCATACGAAGAATACAGTGCAATTGTTTGTCACGCCCGACTTTAATGAAATTAGGATATTTTGAACTATAGGATTTAAAGAGAAAACATTTTTTAAGCAGATTAAACTGGAAAGTGAGTCAGTACAAATAACTATGGTTTTCTTTGTGTCCTGTATAACATTTAAACTTTTATGGATTGCGACGATCTCCGCAGTAAAGTTGCTACAAGTAGCAGATAAGGAAAAAAGATGCTGCCTATCATTGCATATTATCGAGGCTCCTACTCTACTTTTACTCCCTTTAAAAAATCCCAGGGCACCCACGGGACGCGAACCTGCGACCTTTATTATTTTAAGTTGCCATGCTAACCACTACACCACAGTTGACCCCTTTTTTAGACAGTTCTTACCGACTATGTCATATGCTAACCCACGATTTATTAATTTACAAATATTTTTTTTTTAAATGAGACATCATAAGCATTACCCCTTTCCGGATTTTAACCATAAATATTATTATTATTATTTTTTCATTATAAATAATTGCAATAAAATAACATCGGATGTTTGTATAGAGTATAATACTATTGATGTTAGGTGCGTTGGTGGTAAATGGCCGGGCTGTTGGGTCAGGGAGCCATTAACCTAATGCTAATTCAATTCCATGCTCCAATGACCGTACTAAATATTTTACTAAATGGTTCTGCATACCTCCAAAGTTATTCAGCATAAATTCGCAATACATTTTAATTTCATTAAAATATGAATAATTCATTTTATAAAGAGTACTTGGGATTTCTGAAAAAAATCATTGAATTTTTTTATTGACTCAATGAAACCTCAATGCCCCTCACTTCATCAATCAATTTGTATGAAGACTTTTTTATAGACACAGAATGTAATTTTAAGGAACAATGGCTTTAAAACGATTGGGCTATAACATCAACATAAAAAATTAGTTAAGTTTAGCATAATCTGGAAATGAGAAGGCCAAAGAAATGGCCCGTAGCATTCAAACAGACAGGGACAACGCTTAAATAGCCACCCCAGACCTACTTAGAGCCATAAAGAAGGAAGCGATGAAAGACTGGCAAGACAGGTATGACTGGGAATCTCAATTAAAAGGCAGGGACTATTACCAAAAACAACCAATATTCAGCTTAACTCCATGGTTGAGCGCTTTCAACATAATTATAGAGACAAAGCACTTGGTGAAAATAACGAGGATTAGGCCAAACCATTTCTTAACCTGATGAACATAGAAGCCAGGGGAATTGTGAGATTTGTAAAAGCCCAGAAGATCCACGGCACATATTCTTTAGATGTAAAAAATATTCGCAAGTAAGGACCTCACTAAATTTGAACATTAATACTGAGGAAGAGTTGAATTATCTCAAAAATCTGGATAAAAGCGAAGTGAAGCAAATCGTTGGACTAATAGATAAGATGAACTTCTAGCTCTAGTTATAGAAAAACAAATTAGAATGGTAGTCTGGCAGTATAGGATTTGGAAACATACCTTGAGGCCAAAAGAAGAAAAAACTCAACTTCAATTTCAGACAAACCGAATCTTAACCCTGAATGGTAGTGTCAATTTTCATACCTTGTTGGTAGTGATACGCCTCCAAGACGTACACGGTAATAATTACGTACTATGCTGACCCTTCAGGCTGCAATTCAGTCTTTAGATAATTACTATTAAAAACAGTGAGCATTGCACATTTACTTACTGCACCCAATCTCTTTCACACACCAACACAGATAGGTCCACACATCAAAATTAGATAAAACATTTTTTATAAAGATAAAAAAAAATTACCAGGACTCTAGTTATACCAAGGATAGAAAAAATACAGTATTAAAGAAATATATTAATGGAAAAAAAATGATAAAAATAAATGTTTTTATATCATAAAAGAAATTGACTTATAAAGTTATAGGAACAATGCATTGTGTGTAAACACTAAGATCTTCAGTAATATTAGTTATAATATTATCATATCAAGTTATTTATTACACGAAAAACAAACTTTAAGATAATGGTCTCCACAAACAGGTTTTTCACACCGAGAGCAACGCATTTTTGACATTCCCTTCTTTTTATACGAGCAAAAGGCACAATATTTTCTTTGAATCTTTTCTTCTGAATGATCTTGTGAATTATTTATATCCTCACCTTGTAAATCAGTTCCTAGAGCATTATGTATCACAGTTTGTAAAGCTTTGGTTATATTTTGCTGTAATCGTGCAATCATCCACTTGTGCATTAGATTGTCTGCTAAAGTAAGCATGTATTTGAATCTCGAAATTGTTTTCGGATTATTCTTGTAAAAATTATAGGCATATATGACATATGAATTATATACCGCAATGTTCAACATGTTATAAAAGAAGCAGTTTTGTTTTTCGGCCAATATTTGTTCCTCGACAACACTGATCTAAAGTTTATTTAAATTAAATAAACTTTATGTCACAATTTAAAGAAACAAAAAAAGATTGTATATATATTTTGAATATTTAAAAAAAATTATACAAATTCAATGTCGTTTCTCTCTGATATCCACCTCTGATATTTAGGATAATGTACCCGTTGAATGGTAGTAATACGTCTCTGAAGCGTAGCATTAAATACCTAGTGATTAGTAGCAATACGCCTTAGAAGCGTGGGACTTTTTCCTTTCATTGGTAGTGATACACCTCAGAGGCGCAGTACTATTTAGGAAAAACTTCAATACTCACCAGTTATTTACTTGTCCAAGGTCAGACCGTAACAGATCCGTTTCTAACCCCTTCCCGCAAGATGTCACGGAAAGTGGTGTTGGGGTGGGGCTTAGATTTGACGGAAAGAGCATTTTATTAAGGAAATACGTCTCCAAAGCGCATGACTACCATTCCAGGGTAAAATATATTAAGGGGGTATATCGATGTCCTACCCGGTATTGATTTAGAAAATTCATTCATAAATCCCTTCATAAATTCCGAATAAATCCGAGTGATACAATCATCAAACTCAGTTGGAAGCGTTAGTAACTATTATTCCTAAACTAGGGCCCATATATCATAGTTCGTTCCTAAACCGATAAGCGAATAATTGGTTTCTCTTTTTTCCAGTCGAGGCAGAATTTTGTATTTAGCCCATTTCGTCCTAGAGATGTGGTTACCAATCATGAATATTGTGGCATAAGAAACCCAAACAGACAGTATTATAGATCCAGAACATTCGAGATCGGGTCAGAAATGTCCGTGAGTGTTCGTGGGCCACCTTATATAAGTGAGCAAGCAGCGGGAGCGACAAGTCCATTTTGTACAGCGGTACAAGTTAACCTAGACATCGAGGAAGACAGTTACTTTTGTGTCATTATTGTTAACTAGCTGTATATCCCAGTTACACCCGGGGAATGTCATTTTACTACGACAAACGGTCGATTTCGTTAAAGCGAGATCATAACGATTTTTTATGACAATAAAGATTGGCGGGGTTACCTCTGGTATAGTGGTTAGCATGGCAACCTACAATACTAAAGGTCGCAGGTTCGCGCCCAGCGGTGGCCCTAGGATATTTCAATGGGAGTAAAATATCCTTAGCCATGCCGTCCTATCGGATAGGACGAAAAATGGAGGTCCCCAGCCTTTAAGATGTCAAGTACTCGTTTAAGATCCCTATCCTAATTATACCCGGATAGGCAAAATTTAGGACTCCCACTGTAGCATCGTCCGATTAGCCTTAGTGGCATAAAGTGACATCAAACAAACAATAAAGATCGGTTTCACTGAGGGAATTTAGAAAACAATGAGAAAAGCCGTGGGTCAAGAAAAGTTCGTTAGGAGAGAAATAAGATTTTTTTTCGACTCCACAGTTGATTTCGTGAAAATCTAATGTAAAGCGAGATCATAAAAATTTGTATAACATTGAAGTATATAACCTGAGATTGGCTGAAGTTATGCAATTTTAATATGGGCAGGTGTTTGCACCTGGTATGAAAGAACCACTGAGCAAAATTTGGAGAATTAGGACAATCGGTACTGATTTCAAAAAAGAACAAACAAACATAATTTCATCTTTATTTATATAGACTAGCTGTGTATACCGGTTTCACCCGGAGAATTTCATTTTTTAAATCTATAAACTGAGACTTTTATCGACTCAAACGGTCGATTTCGTAAAAACCAATGTAAAGCGAGATCATTGTAATTTTTATAACAATAAAGAACATACCCAGAGATTGGCTGAAGTTATGCAATTTTAATATGGACAAATGTTCGCACCTGGTATAAAAGAACGACTGAGCGAAATTTGGAGAATTTAGGACAAACGGTATGCATTTCTATAAAGAACAAAGAGAATTTCATCTTCATATACATAGATTATAGCTGTATATCCCGGTTTCACTCGAGGAATTTCATTTTTCTAAAGAAACGGTCGATTTCTTAAAAAAAAACATTGTAAAGTGAGATCATTATGATTTTTATAACAATAAAGAATATCAGCTGAAGGTCGGTTGAAGTTATGCAATTTTAATATGGACAGGTTTTCGCACCTGGTCTGAAAGAACCACTGAGCGAAATTTGGAGAATTTAGGACTAACGGTATGGATTTCTATAAAGAACAAATAAACAAACAAACAAACAGAATTTTAACTTTATTTATATAGATTACATTTAATTGTTCCTTATTATGTGATATTATTTAGTTTTGATTTCATGTAAATAAATTATTCAAATCCCAATCAGTCTTACAATATTAATATTGTTTTCGGTGCATTATATGATACAGTTTTCTTACAGCTTGAAACTTTAAAGTATTTTTTTTTTTTTTGTCAATTTGATAACTTCAAATATGCACGCTTAAGGGATTTGAAAATTCAAGGGAAAAAAAGAAGAAAAAATGACAAGTTTCTTGCGTCTATTCTTGATTGAAGGAATATATTAGAGAAAGAAAAGGTTTATTTATTTTTTCGCGTTTGACCCCTTAATTTCAACAAGGTGCGTTTCAAAAAAAAATAAAAAACAGAAAAATCTCACATAATGCACCGAAAAAAATATTGGTATTCTAGCACTGATTGTGGTTTGAATAATTTTGTTGACTTGATTTCTTTTTTTTTTTTTTTTTTTTTTAACTTTAAACTTTTATTTGCATCTTTCGCAAACAATAAGCAAATGCGTTGAAAACTGCCAATTGTTGGCATTTTAAACCATGAGGGAAGATAGTGCACAAGAGCACATCATCCCGGTCTTGTTTCAGGAGGGGAGCTCTCTCATCCAACTTTTTTAGTCGCCTCATAAAAGGCATGTTAGTCGTCCCTTAATGTCAACAAGGTGCGTTACCGAAAAAATGAATTCCCGATGGGACAATACCTTTAAATAAATATTTAAAATTTGTATACTTCGGCATACTAACACGGAAAGGAGCAGGCCAATTCAATGGGACGACACTGAACAGCTGAGGCAGGATAATTAATTGCTTGTTGGAGCAAACCTCTTAAAACTAATAAACGACCGCAATATTGTCATTCTTGGTTTTGTCACAAACATTTCCTAAAAGAGATTTAGACATGCGAGGACTTTTATT
Organism: Aelia acuminata; assembly: GCA_911387785.2. NCBI lineage: Eukaryota > Metazoa > Arthropoda > Insecta > Hemiptera > Pentatomidae > Aelia > Aelia acuminata. The sequence continues at coordinate 170,770,858 of OU426979.1, forward strand.
AAGTTAGTGCGACATTAGAGGCCGTTTGTGAAAAAATTAATGGGCAATTTTAAAAGTTTGTGACCGTTGGTGGCACTACATCAACGGTGCCCCCTAATAAAGGCTGTGTTTTTTAGGGGTGGTTTAGGGGGGGGGGAGGCGATGGTAGGGGACGGCTCGGGGGTTCAATTATTATTGCATTCCTGAGGCGAGGGTTGGGGGGGAGGGAATTTCATTTCGGGGCCTCGCCATTAGGCCTTTGACTGATGCCGTAGAGCCGAGAGACCACATGCTCTTAATAGTCTTATACTTAGTCTGCTTCTTGTCTTCTTCGCCTTGGCTTCCTCAACCTTAACTCACTAATATATTTTAGACGTTCACGTAAAGTTTCAGGGTATGTATGATCTATAAAATTAATTTTTATTAAATGATTTGAACTAAAACCAACAACAGAGCTTTCCAAATTCATACCTTCTATTAATTTTTTATTTTTTGGAATCATGAAATAGTTATTTTAATCACTAGTACCAAAAGTGGCTGTATTCGGTGCGCGATCGAGTTTAACGTGCGAGTCTAGCCGAGCGCGGAGATTAGACCAAGCACCGAAAAAACACTTGGTACGTATTATGAACAATACTTTTCACCATACTGCTCATACTTAAGTAGGGGAGAGCGTGGTTGGTTGGCAACAGATTTCACTTTTTTGATTGTTGAGTCGTTCCTGTTTATGTAATCACAATAGGACTGATACCACTGTAAACTCGAAGTATTAGAGTACTTCAAGTATTTTATTTCACCACATAATATTTAATACTAAGATCATAGAAAATTGAAGAATTCGTCAATCCAGAGTATGCCAATTAACCCCCAAGGTGGGGCAGGTTGGCCTAAAAGGTGGGGTTGTTTAGCCATCACATTCAAGTACTGCCTGACACATATTATTGTTATTAAAAGCTGCACTATAATGGTACAATAATTTTGAATTGGTTTTTAACAGGTTTTAAGGGAAAATAGAATGACAATAGGAGAAGATAGAAGTTTAGACTGTCCTCACTTTCTGCATAAGAAAAACCCAAGTTGAAGAGAGCCAACTAACCCCACAGGAGAGATCAAATGAAAGATGGCTGCCAGAACAGAGGAGAACAATCATACAAGAAACTGTTTAATCGAAAGGTTAGGATTTTCAAAGGAGTTTGGGGCTATGTGAACAGAATTGGAATCAAATGTTTTACCATGCCTTTAAACCAAATTTACTGAAAATATAAAAATTTACTTAAATGTTGTAAAATTAATCAATGGAGCACACTCTTCTCTACACTGTTGGCATTGGATTGAAAATTCAGGACAAGACTCCCGAGGTCGAGCGGTGACATGGTACAATGGTGGGGCCTTCACAACAGGTGTGACGGAAACTATAAGCCGATGCCTACGCCAACCAACCCCGCTCTCCCCTACATTAAATTTTTTTTAAATTTCATTAATAACTTACAGATATGTTATAAGAAATTAAATTGGCATCTCTTTTTTTAAAAAAAAAAAAAAAGCATCTGTTAATAGCCTATAATAGAATAAAAGTACTTCTTATATACTTACAATAATATTTATAGTACAACTCTGATGATTCATTATATTAAAATCTTTGTTTGGCATTTCCTATTGGAATACATGTTATTTTGCACTTCAAACATACTACTTATATTAGAACGAAGCACAGTATAGCTACAAGTAACCTCCGTTAAACACGTGTTTATTAATATATATTAGTAGCAGATGAGGTTAGCGCACCAAAAAGATTTTTCAGGCCTAGACCCGAAAAGTACTACTTTACGGACTCAAACCGAGTATTGAAAACACACGTTTTTGATGCAGTGTGATGTAAATAATTTTTTTTTTCTGGGTTCATATCTTAATTCGCGCCTGTCAACAAACTTTGACAATTTTCGCTATACTAATTAATTGCAAACTAATACTTTAAAGAACCTAAAAAATATTCTTGAGTTCCGATTCTTGGCAAAGTTTTCCAAATTGTCAAAACCATGGCAAAGTTCATTTTTCAGAAAACAGATATCGAATTGACGCGAATGTAATTGAATATGAATGGACAATGACTAAGGCTCATGCAAACAAATTACTAGCTCTAGAGGTGGACTATTAGAGAAGGATCAGTGCCATATCGGGGCTTCAAAAGATTAAAGTAACTACCAAACGAGATGAAAAGGAGTAAAGTAGGCGCAGAATAAAACATTCTCAAAGTTATCAGTGAAAGAAGACTGATTTGGTATGGGCATGTTTTGCCAATGGACGAATCACGTGGGCCTCTTCGATTGCTAAAATATTGTCCTGAAGATGTTGAAGACCACGCAAACAGTAGATAAATGGTGTCAGAGTAGACATGGCTGCCAGAGGCCTCACCAAGGAGGAACAAATTGCTTGATGAGGATCCGAATGTGATGTTTGTTGCATAATCCGAAAAATAAGGAGCATTCAGACTTGTAAGTTCTTGAACAGAGCTTTGACTGAACATAATGTAACATTTTTAAAAAATTTGTTTAGCGGGAGCACACCCCCTTCTTTGACACTTAAGTTATCTTATCTAAAAAGCTAAAAAAATCGACAGCAAAGAATGGACTATGGACCTATGACATGGAGGAAGACTGAAAATTGCTAATTCCGTATGAGTTATCGTAGCTATGAATAGACCTCATTAACAAGTAACAAGTAACAAAATCGACAGAATAAAAACTAACTAAATTTGAGCGGAATCACAGCTCGAAGGGTAGATCACCAATAGCGATAAAAATTGGAAAAAAAACTAAAATAGGGAGGTAGGTGCGGCATCTTGCCCCAGGCCTAGCGCGCCATTATTTAAATAACGATAATTTATTTCTATCAATATTCAATAGAGAAAAGTTGAGCAGGTCAGTGTCCTTTCTATATACAGGGGATAAATTTTCACCAAAATAAGGAGACCAAAATATTTTTTCATATTAAAAGAATTTCTTGATAATATTTATACACTAGAAAAATACCTATACTTATTACATTACTTTTTATTTATATTGTTTTATATATATCGATGGCTTACTTCACAGAAATGCTTAGTAAATGAAAACCAACTTTTGGAAAAATACAATTTAAGGTTCACACCGTAATAGGCATTTATCTAAAATAACTATGTAAAGATTACACCTCAGGATATGTGCGGGATATATTAAAATAAAAACACTCAGGCCTACTTTGCTTTACTATAACCTGCTGTCTGTAACGCATTTATATTTCACTTAAGCCCTTTGCGCAGTAGTATATACCTAATACAAAACCCTGAAAAGATTGGCGTGCTTAACTTATTTTCGCCTAAAACAAAAATTTGTTGGGAGGAGTGGAGTTCGATAAAAAATATTTCTTTGCCTGATCGGCTATATATAGAGGCCATAAAAAATAAACGTCTATTTCATTTCAAATATATTATAATTATTGCCTCCACTGCGGTATTTTCCGTATTTATGAATTCTGAGAAGTAAAACTCTTTGTGTTCATGTTTGTTTCGTATTAAGCGAAAAAGAATTTATGAAAATACTTAGTAGTGTGTCGGGACCTTTTCACTATTTCGTGTAGAACGATATTCTGTTAATAGTTGTATTAATAGTTTTCGCATTAAACATATTTGACTTATGATTTAGGTTTTAAATCTAAAAGCTTTGTAATGCCCAGAACGACGTGTCGTTCGTCGAAATGTCGTGAAGGGGAATATAGAAGACGTATTCTCAACGTACGTAGTTTCTACTATACATTTTAACGAAAACTCATCTAGTTCATAAAGGAAAATAAAAATTATATATAAAAAAAAAAATGGGAAATGATAGAAAAGAGAGCGATGGAATGGAGCAATAAGAAGGGCTATTAGGGAGCAGAAGGAACACCTGATAACAGATAAATTAAAACAAACGGGAAGATAAGATTTATTGGACAGTATACAGCTTGTAAAGTGACAATTTATTGGTCGGTTACCGCCCAGTAATAAAGTGTTTTACAAGGCTCCAGGTAAACACGGCCTCCCTATTGGTCGTTCGCTTTTATCGCCCCGCCCCTTCGCTAATAGCCGTCCATTAAGCTCTTCTCAGCTATCCTCTGTCTCCATTGATGTTAATTTCGACCCTCCAGTGGGATAATTTATTAATTGTCTAAAAATAATATTTTTTTTTTAATTCTTAATTACTTCATATTAAGAAACAGATTTATTTTAGGTTGCTCTTACAACAATGTTTATCATGTTTTCTGAAAGCGAGGAATCAAATTGTCATTAGAGACGGCTTGTGTACAATAAAGCGAGTGAATATGGTTAATATTAACGATTCGTATCATCGTACTAATTAATACTTAATTTTTATTGAAATATTTTTTTAAGATGCAAATATACTACATATATTCATTTTAGTTCCATAATAAAGGAGGACGATATATTATCAGTTGTCGTAAATGTTAATGTAAGAATTGCATTTGAAATAGTTTCATGCTAAATAAACAGTTGCATGCAATCTTCAATTTGTCTCGCATGATTTACTCGAGCCAATTACCGGGGCATTACACATGTTTATGTTTATATATGTGACTTTATTGATCTCGTCACGCTAAAAAGAAATTAGGATCGTAATTTCCTGTAAATCTAGATCTTGGCTTTTTCCTAGAGCAATTAGAAAACCTTAAATATCTCCATTAGTAAAAGAACATTTTAGTCCTTTTAATCTGCATTCATAATTATAATTTCAAATTCTCCTTTGCAGGATTTCATTCTATCTCAAAAAAGATACACATGGAATGCAATTTTTTTTTTGTTTAAATTATTCAAAGGAGCATTTCAGACTATAAAAACATACAGTAAATGGCAGCCTCTGGGAAAAGGAGCTCTGAAATTTATTTTGAAAAAGTTTTTTTCGTTTTATCTCTTTGTAGTTAATTTGAATACAAGATGAAGATATTAGTAACACTTCACTTCAATATATAAATATTTCTCCCATGTCATGCACCCAAATCTTCTTTTATTTAATCTCTTTTGATCTTCGGAGGCACCTTTTTTTTTTATTCAAGCTTATCGCAAAGTTTGGCAACTCCTATTAGAAAAAAACAAACTTATATAATTTTTTAAATGAGCATTGCAAGCAAGCTAGGTTTCAATCAAGTTTTGACGCGATTAAAAAAAGGAAACAAATCCTAGCTGCTTTTTATACAAACTTATTCCATGTGCAATAAAAATTGAAAAAAATGTTATGAGATTGAAATTCACAACTGTATTCACTATAGTATACTACTATAGTATACTAAAATACGTGATTGAATGATAAATTATTATGATTTACAGGCAAAAGTTTTGTATTCATGTTCATCAGGACTTAAATGAAGACAAATATATGAGCAAAATGTTAAGTATGATTGAAGGGAGATAAGATTAATTACAGATAGCAACAACAAGATGTGACTAAATCCTACTGATGGTATTTTTACGTGACATGGATACTTTGAAATATAATAATAATATAAAAAAAAATAGTAAAAATAAATTTGAATAAGTAGCAGGTTAACATGATAAAATAAAATCTGATATTTACCTTGTTGATTCCAAAATTATCAATTATTTTATCATGTTAAACAGTTATTTATAAATATTTTCATTATTTCTCATGTTTCATGGTGTTACAATTATTGGGGACCAAAGTAGGTCAACCAAAAATTATGTAAATACATTTAAAAACTTCTAATCTATTTGATTGTCATAAATTTTCTGACTACTCTTGCAGTGCCCAACAATACTGACTCCTGCATTTTCACAATCGTTCCAGATGGAAGCAGCTTGCAATGGAAGAAGCTCTTGCAATGAAGACAGGGTTTCTTCTGGTATCAAGCCGTTGCTTGATATTATCAAAGGTAGAATGCGGCTTTCCTTTAAGCCATAAACCTTCTTCATTTCTTCCGCTAATTCTACGTATTTTTTCTTTTATTCTATCACTACCTTATGTACATTATCGTCCGAAGGAACACCAATCTCTATTATCGACACCATTTTCCTTCCTTTGTCTAATATTAAAATATCAGGCCTATTGTTTTGTATAGTGTGATCCGTGATCATGGGACGATCCCAGAACATCTTGACGCTTTGCCTGGAGATGATTGGTTCCGGACGATACTTATAATACGGGCAGTAGTAATCAATGAGCCCCATCTTCTCAGCTATGGCTTGATGCACTACCTTGGCTGCGTTGTTGTGCCTCTGCAAGTACTCCTTACCCGCAAGTATTCCACATCCCAAAGTGACGTGCTGTATTGGCTCCGCTGTCTGTTTGCACAGTCTACATAAATCAGTTATATTCTCCCCAAAAATATTTTTTCGGTACGCTCTTGTAGCTATCACCTGATCTTGGATGGCCAGCATTATTATTATTATTATTACTATTATTATAATTACTATTATTATTATTACTATTAGAATTATTAAATTTCGTAAGTACAATTATTATACCTCATGTGAAGCTGGATTTTGTAACTTCTATTTGTTACTATCTCTAATTAATCTCTAATGGTACTTTACATGTTCCTCATATATTTTTCTTCAGCTTGATGAAGATGTCTTGATTGAAAATCCTGATAATTCATCATCCTATCATAAAGAAAACAGTTGATCATTACACACTCTAACTAAAATACAAGTTGACATCATCAATGAACTAAAATAACGATATGATAGGTATTTAATTATATTGCCTATTGACGGCCAGGGGGCCCCAGTGATGTACAGCTTGGACTTTGAATACAAACAATAAACCTTGTCTTATTTACAGCTTCAAAGCTTTTAAGGCTGTCGAACAATGCTTACTATCGACAACTGTCTGAATGCAATTAACAAAAAGTTGGTTTCAGAATGTTTCTTAGTACTTTTTCTCAAAATCAGTGTCTTAATTGGCCTCCTAACATTTTTCCTATCTTATACGATTAAATAAAAATATTTAATCAAAATTGTTGTACCCAATTGTTTTTTTGTTTTTTTTTTATAGATAGTTTAATAAAGATTTTTAAGTTTTCTGAGGTATATCCATTACTGGTATCAAACCCCTGTCCATCACTAGAACATTGGTATTTGGGGTGACTATTACTAGTGCAAAAATAGTTTTGATAAAATAGAGATTATAGTTGTATTTTCCCATTTCGATTATGGTTGCCTTGTATACGGGGGACTGTCTGGCTTACATGAGGCGAGGTAAAAAAGAATAATGAATTGCTTCATTAGATTTATCTTTGGTTTCCCCAGGCGCTCCCACGTCTCAAGTTGCTATGCTGAATTGTAGTGGCTCTACCCAGTTTTTCGGCGGCAATATTTCCTTGGTGTATATCTTTTCCGAACGTTCAGAATTAAGAAGCCTCTGTATATCCTGAATTTATTTACACCTTGTTCCTCCATTCACTCCCTAAACACCAGATCCCAAACCTTAAACCTATACATCCCTTCCTACCGAACTGCCTCCTTTACAAAATCATTTATCATCCGTGGTGCCACATTTTGGAACTTCTTATCCGTTTCCATCCGTGAAAATTCATCCCTTACTTCTTATAAAACCCAATTATTTCTCCATCTCCTTAATCTTCAAACTACCGTAACTATGTAAAATAATGAAACCTGTCTTAATTTGCAATACTTATCTGTGTTTGTGTATATAAATTTTATTTCTCTATTATTGTTTATAAGTTCAAATGGTTGGAAACCAGTCAACTTACATTTTAATTTATTATGCTGTTGTTTGTTTTGTTGTATGAGGTTTGCTTTTACTTCATTTTATTTCTTTAATTTCTATTACAACTTTGTTCTAAACTGACCAGACAAAGGACTCTGGATTTGAACATATATTGTTATTCTTAAGGGACTTGACGTCCCAGAATAAAAATACTTTTTCTTCTGTTTCTTTTTTTTTTTTTTTTTTTTTTTTTTTTTTGTCCCCAAGATTTGTTAGCAAATCCTATTTCGCCAAAGTGTTCCTTTAAACTTTAAAAACCTAATGAAAATACCCTATAACAACATATATAAAAAACATATAGAATACCTTACAGCAAAAGTATTATTGAACAATGATGATAAAAGTTTTTTTTTTTGAGATAATAATAAAAATGAGAAGAAAAAAAAAAAAAAAAAAAAAAGGGGTGATTGCTTAATGATCGCACACCTTTATATCAGGAAGTTTATTTCTTTCAGAAAGTCACACAATTTATGGACTGTGTCTTTATTTATCGATCGTAGGATTTCCTCACCATCATCTATGATCCGCGATCCGTGGCTAATTCTCCTCTGTTTTTCAAACCTTTTACATTGGAACACAATATGTCTTGGATCCTCAGGGCATAGGCATGTTAAGCAATCACCGCTGTTAACTAGACCCATTAACTTTAAGAATTTATCAGTTCTTCCATGATTTATTCTTAATCTCATCAGCTGAACTAAATTTGGACGGTTGACATGACGTTTAAGAGTCGAGAACCATGGAATCTGAGTTACCTTCTGGTGCACGTCGTAGTGGTCCTTACCTTTCGAGGAACATTGCCACTCGTAAAATTGCTGCCAGTCTTTTATTATTGTACCTCTCATTGCTCTGGTAATGTCTAATAATGGAATCTTGGCGTTCTCTCGGTGAGTCTGATTTCGATTAGCTGCTTTGTCTGCCTGCTCATTTCCCGATAGGCCCACGTGACCCGGAACCCATTGGAAATAATAGTGGTTATTGGCATTTTCTAACATACAAACGATTTTATAGGAAATATATGTTTGAGATTTGTTTAGGTGGATAAATTCTAGGTGTTGACATGAAGCTGCTGAATCTGTTAAAATAACTATTTTGTTCATGAAATATGTTTTTTCAGCGTATGTTATGGCATTTAGAATAGAAAAAGGTTCAGCACTGAATATGCTGAATTTGGCTGGCACTGATAAAGAGAATTTATGGTTTTTTTGGGGATCAAATACAGCTATGGAGGTTCGGTTTTTAGTTTTTGATGCATCAGTATACACTTGTATGTGATCTGGGTATCGTTCTGTTATCGTGCTGAGTGCTAGTTGTTTCAAAGAGGTTTGAGGGTAGAAGCTTTTCTTTTCATCTTTGCCAGATAGCTGTGGATTTTTACAAACTTCTTCTTAAAAAAGTTGCGAAACTGGATATTTTTAAAATTTTAAACCATGGAACATGTAAAGGAGATCATAAATATTTTAAATATCTATGTGAGATGTTCAGAACTACCATGAGTAAAGGTCAGGCTACACATGTCCAAACCGCATCCGCATCCGCAGCACGGATCTGATTCATTTACGAAGGATATATAGCATCCGTTCACACACGCTGATGCGGATGCGGTGCGGACTTGTGTGGCCTGACCTTCAGGCATAACTAAAGGTAATATGTAAGTTAAATTAAAAATATTCTGAACATAACCTATATTAGTGCTGCGGTGCGGATGCGGAGCGGACATGTGTGGCCTGACCTTAAGGCGTTAGGCGTAAAAAAAAAAAAATTAGAAAATTTCCTCAGCTATGTTACTGGTGCGATTACCCTAAGTCTTATAATATTCCTAAATCTGACGAACATGGGGAATCGTCAGCTTAGTGGATGAAGCAAGATTTGAATGGGTGTAGAGTTGTATAGATATCAGGATTATACCATGTCGGTGACTTATTTAACTTCAAAGTCTTTTCTTATAGAGGTTCAATTATTTTCTTTTAAACTACAAGTTAACGATCTGACGGGGCTATTGTTCCTTAAATGGAATCCAGGGTTTTAATTTAACTAGAAGTGGAATAGAAGGGAGAAGAGAAGGCAGGCTTATTAGCATTTGCAAATGGTGCAAACTCCTCGGAGAAGTTAAATAAATAAACTAATTTAGATCTGGGCGAACAGATAGGAGTGATCCAGGCCGGTCTGGTTGGGTTCGTGCCATACCGCTGCTGAGCTCACTGCAAGGAGTCGCTTCGTGATGGAAGCCTTATCGCCAGGGCAGTTGGCCCAGGCAGTTACCTGCATCATCAGATACCGCCTTCGTCTTTAAGTTCTTCTAGCTCTATCGCAATATTAGATAAGGCGGTTCTTCTTTGCTTAACCTCTGTACGAAATTTCACACCATCTGGTTTAGGAACATACTTTTAGCATTAGATAGTCCTAGGTCCTAATAAAAACTTATTTCCTTTTTTTTATTTATTAAGGCAATCGTAGCTTAAGGCATTATTTCTTAAATACTTACAAGAAAATATTGCTGAAAGGAAAGCTGTGAACAGAAAAAAAACAATCAGTAAAAGGAAAAGCAAAATGTAATATAAAAAACATCTGGTGTGGTGCGGGCATATTTTCACTTACCTTCTTTCTTTTTTACGTTCACTTACCTTAGTAAGTGGAAGTATTGCGATCGTGAAAAATTTCGACTTCCGGTTTTCAACGGAAATACACGTTTTGGGACCCACTGATTCGAAATAACCAAGTCCCGCGAAATGGTCTGTGTGTGTGTGTGTGTGTGTGTGTGTGTGTGTGTGTGTGTGTGTGTGTGTGTGTGTGTGTGTGTGTGTGTGTGTGTGTGTGTGTGTGTGTGTGTGTGTGTATGTGTGTGTGTGTGTGTGTGTGTGTGTGTGTGAACAGACTAGCTCTAAAACTATAAACCGTGGGACCCTGAAATTGGGTATTTAGTGTAGGTATATGCCCGCGATGTGACAGCAAAAATTTCATCAAAATTGGTCAAAGGGAGGGGGTACTTTATTTAATAACTTTTTACGTTTTTTCGATTTTCTCAAAAACGGCTCTAACGATTTAGATTAAACTGAGTATTTGATCTATTTATATGCCCGAGATAATAGTATAAAAATTTCATCAAAGTTGATTAACCGGAGGGGGGACTTTACTTAATAAATGTTGTATCATTTTCACGTTTTTCTTTTTTTACTCAAAAACTGCTTTACCGATTTCGATTAAACTGGGTATATGATGTATTTATATGCCCCAGATACGACTGTGAAAATTTCATCAAAGTTGGTCAACCGGAGGGGGGACTTTACTTAATAAATTTTGTACCAATTTCACGTGTACATATTTTTTATTTACACAAAAACGGCTTTAACGATTTTGAAGAAACTGGGTATTTGATGTATGTATATACCAAATATGTAAAAGCCAACATTTCATCAAAATTGGTCTAACTGAGGGGGGCACTTTATTTCATGACTTTTTTTTCCAATGTTTACCTTTTTTTTCGATTATCTCAAAAACGGCTTTAACGATTTTTATCAAATTCGTCATGTTTGCTGAAAATTAGGTTTTCTTTAATATCAGGTAAGCTCTATCATTATTAAAATGTTCTGAGGGGTTTTTTTTTGGGGGGGGGGGCTTTTTTCTTTGTTTGTTTCTTTCTTATAAAGTACCATTGTTTTTTTTTACATGGAGAAATTAACTGTCTCTCGTTACGCATAAAATAAGAAATGGCTAAATATGAGATATGATAAAAATAAAGAAAACATAAAGAGGAGAAAAAAGAAAAATATTCAGTCAACTCATAAAATTCGTTGAGCCCACGCATGCCGAGTACGCCTTTAATGACAGACCTTTGTTCATAATTAAAGCCGTTCTGTTCATTTGAGAAGTGGCAATTAACAAAACGCATTAATTCCTAATCTAAGTAAGTTGGTAAGTGAAAGTTGGTGTGTTGCGAGCACGAACCAGATTTTTTACTTAAAAAAGTAGACAATTTTTTACTTGTTACTTGGTTCTTTTCTTTCACTTATTGAGAAAGAGTACTTTATTTATAGGATTTTTTTAAATGAAGGAGTCTCCTCCGTATGTTAAAATTTTATTTGATTTCTCAACGTTTCGGGCTATTGGCCCACCCTTTGGGTTTATCTATAAGTTACTTTCTTTCTCATTTCAAATTGCCAATTGTCATCATACATTTTTTAATCGGTATATACAGGGTGTCCCGAATTTAAATGGCAAAACTTTAGGAACTTATAGGGGACCGAAAAACTAAGACAAAAAGTCCTTTAGAGATTTGCTCGTTTTTGCTTAGTTTTATAGAAAATCGCAAATAAAAAACAAAAACAAAAAAAAAAATTCATTTTTATACTTATTTATTTACATTTATATTTATGTTATGTTCTTTTTAATGTAAATATTGCTCAAAATGTTGTCCTCTTGCGTCAATGCAAGCATTACATCTAGCACTCACTTGATAAATTGCAGCTAAACATTGTTCTGATGATATTTGGTGCACTGGGTCTATGATTCGGTCTCTTAATTGCTCTCTTGAGTTGATTGACACCGAATAAACTTCCTCCTTCAAGGTTCCCCATACGAAGAAATCCATGGGTGTCATATCAGGTGATCTGGGTGGCCAAGGTACTACTCCTCCACGTCCAATCCATCGTTGTGGATAATTTATATCCAGCCAAGCTTGAGCAGCTCTGCTATAATGAGCTGGACATCCATCGAGTTGGAACCACATTTCAATCCACTGTTGTAATGGAATGTCATCTAAATAATTAGAAAAGTCGTTCTCCAAAAAATGTGTAAATGTGATTCCATTCAATCTTTCAGGTAAAAAATATGGGCCCACCAGTAATCCGTTCCAAATTCCAAGTCAAACGTTAATAGCAAATTCTTGCTGAAACCTATTCTCTCTAATAGCTCTGGGATTTTCAAGAGCCCAAACATGATAATTTCTTTGATTAACAATTCCTCCTCTTGTAAAGGTAGCTTCATCGGTCCATATAATTTTTAATGGAAATAAATTATCATCGCCAATTTTTTCAAGAAACCAGTTACTAAAATTCAATCTCTTGACATAATCTTGAGGTAATAAATTCTGAACTTTTTGAAGATGGTATGGGTAGCGATTATCACCTTTCAAAGTTCGCCATATTGCATGCCGCGATATTCCTAATGCAGCAGATGCTCTTCGGATGCTAGTCTCAGGATTGTTATCGAAGTGACGTTGGACACAATTTCTTCTCCGATAATCTGCTGTAATTGCTGCCTGGAAGTGGTCGCCTTCATTACGTATTAAGAATGACCCAGTCTCTCGTAGTCTATTAAAAGTTAACGAAAAGACTAGGCATGATTAGGCACTCTTCTATTTGGAAATCAGCGTGCATACTCCTGCACCGCTTCTAGAGCATTACTGTTGCAGAAACAATACACAAAAGTCATATCAGCGTATTCAATAATAGAATATGTACGCGGCATTGTGGCTGATGCTATTCACACAAAAATATCTGAGTAACTGACTGAAGACTGATTTAGGAATTACAATCCTAGAAGGAAGCCAAAATGTAAAGAAATAAAAGAATGTAAAGGATAACATTAAGTGTTTATATATCTCACTGCCTACCCTGTTATATTATAAAAGCTAGGGTGCCCGGCTTCGCTCCGGTAGTTGTGTGGTAGTTTTAATAACAGAAAAACTTTAAAATTAAAGGAAATATAGAACAAAATTAGCACTTTCTTGAAACTTTTAATATAGTATCAATATTAAGATTCTATGTATGCAGAGTCCGCCCAAATAAGGAACCCTATATACTTTATAGGGGATTGAAAATGGTGAATGAACAATTAATTTTGCTGCTACTTTGTCGAGTCATGCATCGTTTTTGATGGTTTCTGTGATTCTGAATTCTATAAGCCCATTCCAAGCAGTCAGCAGATAATAAGTTATTAGATTAAGGTTGAAAAATCTATTAGTTAAAAAACTATATTTCGATTACAACTTATGCGCCGAATACTGTGATGGTCCTATTAGATCCAGAAGTTTAGAAACTACCGAAAATTCATAGAAACTTCTTTTTTAAGAACTTTCTTCCAGTTCAATCTCCCTTATGATATCCCCCCCCCCCCTGAATTTGGCCGGACACTGAACCTACTATTACAAAGTGAAAACCAAAATATCACGAGGGCACAATTTTTTCATCATATTTTTATATAAATCAATTAACCTTCTTATGAGAAAATTAATTTTGTAACGTATCCAGTCGGTTTTCTAATTGATATGTAAAATCATTATTTTATTTTGAAAGAAAAGGTGAAACTATTTATTTTCGCTTGATGCATCAGTATACACTTGTATGTGATCTGGGTATCGTTCTGTTATCGTGCTGAGTGCTAGTTGTTTCAAAGAGGTTTGAGGGTAGAAGCTTTTCTTTTCATCTTCGCCAGATAGATGGGAGCTGCTGTGGATTTTTACAAACTTCTTCTTAAAAAAGTTGCGAAACTGGATATTTTTAAAATTTTAAACCATGGAACATGTAAAGGAGATCTTAAATATTTTAAATATCTATGTGAGATGTTCAGAACTACAATGAGTGAAGGTCAGGCCACACATGTCCAAACCGCATCCGCATCCGCAGCACGGATCTGATTCATTTACGAAGGATATATAGTAACCGTTCACACACGCTGATGCGGATGCGGTGTGGACTTGTGTGGCCTGACCTTCAGGCATAACTAAAGGTAATATGTAAGTTAAATTAAAAATATTCTGAACATGACCTATATTAGTGCTGCGGTGCGGATGCGGTGCGGACCTGACGGTGTGGTGTGGCCTGACCTTAAGGCGTTAGGCGTAAAAAAAAAATTGAAAATTTCCTCAGCTATGTTACTGGTGCGATTACCCTAAGTCTTCTAATATTCCTAAAACAGGGGAACATGGGGCCTTATTTTCACACACCTTGCAGAATTGTCAGCTTAGTGGATGAAGCAAGGTTCGAATAGGTGCAGAGTTGTATAGATATCCGGATTATACCATGTCGGTGGCTTATTTAACTTCAAGGTCTTTTCTTATAGAGGTTTAAACTACAAGTTAACGATCTGACGGGGCTATTGTTCCTTAAATGGAATCCAGGGTTTTAATTTAACTAGAAGTGGAATAGAAGGGAGAAGAGAAGGCAGGCTTATTAGCATTTGCAAATGGTGCAAACTCCTCGGAGAAGTTAAATAAATAAACTAATTTAGATCTGGGCGAGGAGATAGGAGTGATCCAGGAGGGTCTGGTTGGGTTCGTGCCATACCGCTGCTGAGCTCACTGCAAGGAGTCGCTTCGTGATGGAAGCCTTATCGCCAGGGCAGTTGGCCCAGGCAGTTACCTGCATCATCAGATACCGCCTTCGTCTCTAAGTTCTTCTAGCTCTATCGCAATATTAGATAAGGTGGTTCTTCTTTGCTTAACCTCTGTACGAAATTTCACACCATCTGGTTTAGGAGCATACTTTTAGAATTAGATAGTCCTAGCTTGTAATAAAAAAACTTATTTCATTTCTTTATTTATTAAGGCAATCTTAGCTTATGGCATTTTTTCTTAAATACTTACAAGAAAATATTGCTGAAAGGAAAGCTGTGAACAGAAAAAAAACAATCAGTAAAAGGAACAGCAAAATGTAATCTGGCGTGGTGCGGGCATATTTTCACTTACCGGTATATACAGGGTGTCCCGAATTTAAATGGCAAAACTTATAGGGGACCGAAAAACTAAGACAAAAAGTCCTTTAGAGATTTGCTCGTTTTTGCTTAGTTTTAGAGATCGCAAAAAAAAAAAAAAAAAAAAAAAAAGTTTTTATTTTTATACTGTAACACTTATGTGGGTAACAAATATTTATTTAACAGAAATATACAGTTGTTACAATGCCAACGAATTATTACAACTTAAACACTTGAGCAGGTTACAAAATTGATAACGTTATAACACACGCAATCATATGACTTGAGCAACACAGTCAAGACACAGACTTCAACTAACTCGTTCAGTCTCTGCCCCTTATTTATATCGTAAATAGTGGGGCCTGGAATATTTTAGAACAATGTTGGCAGTTCTCCGCCATCACGGAATGATCTAGACAAAAACAGTTCGTTCCAACCGCTTATTTTGTTCCAGCAAGCGGTCCGTGAGGTTACGCCATATGTTTTTTTTTTAATTTGCTTATCGATTTAACGTTACAATACTTATTTATTTACATTTATATTTATGTTATATTCTTTTTAATGTAAATATTGCTCAAAATGTTGTCCTCTTGCGTCAATGCAAGCATTACATCTAGCACTCACTTGATAAATTGCAGCTAAACATTGTTCTGATGATATTTGGTGCACTGGGTCTATGATTCGGTCTCTTAATTGCTCTCTTGAGTTGATTGACACCGAATAAACTTCCTGCTTCAAGGTTCCCCATACGAAGAAATCCATGGGTGTCATATCAGGTGATCTGGGTGGCCAAGGTACTACTCCTCCACGTCCAATCCATATCCAGCCAAGCTCGAGCAGCTCTGCTATAATGAGCTGGACATCCATCGAGTTGGAACCACATTTCAATCCGCTGTTGTAATGGAATGTCATCTAAATAATTAGAAAAGTCAGTTAAAAAATATGGTCCCACCAGGAGGCACTCTTCTATTTGGAAATCGGCGTGCATACTCCCGCACCGCTTCTTGAGCATTACTGTTACAGAAACCATACACAAAAATCATATCAGCGTATTCAACATTAGAATATGTAGGCGGCATTGTGGCTGATGCTATTCACACATAAATATCTGAGTAACTGACTGAAGACTGATTTAGGAATTATAATCCTAGAAGGAAGCCAAAATGTAAACAAATAAAAGAATGTAAAGGATAACATTAAGTGTTTATATATCTCACTGCCTAGCCTGTTATATTAAAAATTATATTATACATTTTATGGGCTTAAAAACCTTAGATCAAGATTAAATAAAATAGATTTGAATATTGATATAAAAATAATATAAAAGGAAAACTTCTTTTGCTTAGAATAAACATAACAATACATAAAAATAATAGGCAAACACAACTCGTATTGCACTCTTTAAATGTGCACTACATACATAACTATAAATAAAATGAACAGTGCTTAAATAGAAAAATAATAACAACTTCTGATTTAAAATTTGGATTCCGAATTGGAAGTTTATATTTACAATTTTTCGGGAAACTGGATTGATAGGAAGTGATTGTACAAGCGGGATTTGAAGGTTGGGAGGGTGTTTTAATGACGAATAAAAGGGGGAATAGAATTCCAAACGGATGAGGACCGGAATATGAAAGATCTTTCAAAAGCTGACGTTCGGTGGGCCGGTATCTATATATCTGAAGGCCTGGACTGGGTATTGCGGGAATACCCAATTCGAGGGTATATGAAGGACGACGAGATCGGATAACTTGGTAAAGAAATGATGCCAGGAGGTATTTGCGACGGTAGGATGGATATAGCCACTTTAAATTTTCGTAAAAAGGTGAGATGGAGACGTATCTTGGGATCCCAAAGATGAATCGTACGAAGCAATTAATCAGACGTTTTATTTTTGCTTCGAGATCTCCAGAGATACCCCCATAGACCGTACAGCAATAGTCTGCTACGTTCCTGGTCTCCCGCTTTTCTAAGGCGGTTGGGGGTTACCAGAAACGGCTTATATCAAGTTAATATATGAAATTAATATAATGAATATGTATCGATTGTATATTGGATACTTTTCCAGAGGTGACGTGTTTACCAATTCTATTTTATTTTAATAAACCTGTGGCATAGGGTAAATGATAATAAATAAACAAATCTAGATTGAACTATATCTTTAATTTTATTGACCAATAATTTAAATCATTTATATCCCCTTTAATATATTATCTAAAGATACTTTACTGACACAAATTAGTTAATGGATGCTGACTGGCAATTTAACATTATTTAATAAATACTGACCACACAATATAACAACTAGTACTGTATATGTATTAACCTTATCTGGTGGGCACTCTCTGGTGTTGTCTCTGGCCTATGTGCTGGATCAGTCCCTGCCCTCTCTGACGCTCTCTAAGACTCAGCACAGCATCCCATCTCAGCCTGTCAGGACTCTAACGCTCCTATCTATCCGGGCCTCTGCCCTTCTCGTTCCACTCCCGCCCTCTGGGCACACTCCCCGCCCTCTGTCCACCTCCGAACTCTCTCTCCTCCGGACTCCGTCCACCTTCGAACTCTCCACTCGACTCTCGAACTCTCCTCTCCGTATAAGTCCCCACTCTCTTCAGACTTCCTCCGATTGGATGGCTGCAGACTTCTCCTGATTGGTTGGTTCCAGACTTCTTCTGATTGGCTAGCTGCCTAAAATTTCCCTTCCTTTCTATATTTAATGTGTTTCCCAGCGGCCTCTTTGGCAAAACTCTCCGTGGCAAAACCAGGGTTTATGGCCACAAATTTCTCCAACAATCTTCTTTGGTATTTCCCTGGATGCTTATCGGCAGCATTGTCAGTCCTAAGCATTGCTTATTTTGAATTTCTAACAGAAGGTTTATGGCCCCAATACTTGCAAGGGGTATTTCCTCGACCTAGCCGCCTTCAGGTAAAACTGACCACCGGGTTGACCATATACAGTACTTTCCATATTTTGATATTAAATTATTAATTCAATTTCCTTTTCCTATCATGGCAGCATCTACAATACATAGCAAGTCAAAGTTGGGAAATATCAGGGAAGTGACCAGAATTCTACGGGTTTCAAGTAGAAGAAGTTTACGGAGATGATTCAATTGCTTTAAGGTAGAAAAGGTGCGGCGGGAGATAGTAGAGATGTGGCTTTTCTAAGAAAGGGTATGGTCGAAGGTTACACCAACGTTTTTGACAGAAGGAGAGAATTTGATAGGATCATTATTTAGGAGCAGGGTAGGATTTTATAGTAATAGGAGTATATACTAATAATGACCTGTTTATGACTTTGGCGCCAACAGCTAATAGGATATTAAAAACACAAAAACTTATGACGGGATCTTTTATTAGTATTGGAACGATTCGTAACACGTGTTTGAATATAAATCGTATACTTGCTATTAATGAGTGTCAGAAAGATAAATTGGCTATATCAGAGCAATACAGATAGCACTGGTCAGCTGTGACGAAGAATTACGAATGGTATTTCACGAGATTTGCATCCGACCCGACGATTGCGAATTTGAAATTCTAATTCCCTTTCGAGCACCCCCCTCTTCTCTCCACCACCCAGAGCCGAATAAACAAACGCCCTGTTTTGGAAGGGCCGGAAAGGGATAATGGGGCTTTGTCTGTGCCCGGCCCAAGTGAAGCCTTCTTGATATTATCTTACTTTTCCAATCATTTCAACATTCCTCTTTGGAAAAAAAATGTAAAAAGAATTATTAAAAGAGAAAAAAAAATTAAGCATATCAGTTTGTTTTGTTAATTTCAAAAACTCACATGGTTAAAAGGACTATGAAAGCGTATTACGTAAATAAGTCGGAACGGAAAATACTTCTTTCGATCTACATATATATAAAAATGTCGTGTCCGGATGTTTGTCGGAGGTAAACTCAGAAACTGCTCAACCCACTTTAATGAAATTTGGCTCAATGTGTATAGTTTTGACCAACTTAAAACATGGGATAGTTTTTATCTTGATTATTGACCACAATCTTTCTTTTATAGCGAATTATCGCAAATACAGTAGGTCATGTTTCGATTTATTAACATGGCGATTTCATAGCCTTTTTGTTTTTGTAATAGGGGAGAGCGGGGTTGGTTGGCAACAGTTTTCACATTTTTGATTTTTGAGTCGTCCCTGTTAATATAATCCCAATAGAGCTGACACCACTGTAAACTCCAACTATTAGAGTACTTCAAGTATTTTTTTCACCAAATAATATTTAATACTAAGATCATAAAAAATTGAAGAATTCGTCAATCCAGAGTATGCCAATTAACCCCCAATGTGGGGCAGGTTGGCCTAGAAGGTGGGGTTGTTTAGGCATCTCATTCAATTAATGCCTGACAGATATTACTGTTGTTAAAAGCTGCACTATAATGTTATAATTATTATGAATCATTTTTTAACAGCTTTTAAGGGAAAATAGAATGACAATAAAAGAAGATAGAAGTTTAGACTGTCGTCACTTTCTGCATGATAAAAATTGCTCTCATTCTCCTTGCTGGAACTAAAGACAATTGGTAGTTTCATCCTTAGTTTATGTTTACCTTGCTTTTGTGAATTGCTACTGCGCAAACTAAACCCAGTTGAACAGAGCCAACTAACCCCACAGGAGAGATCATATGAATGATGGCTGCCAGGACAGGGTAAAACAATCAAACAAGAAACTGGTTAGTCAAAAGGTTAGGTTTTTCAAAGGAGTTTGGGGCTATGTGAACAGAATTGGAGTCAAACGTTTTGCCATGCCTTTAAACCAAATTTACTAAAAATATAAAAATTTACTTACATGGTGTAAAATCAATCCATGAAGCACACTCTTCTCTACACTGTTAGGATCGGATTGAAAACTGAGGACAAGACTCCCGAGGTCGAGCGGGTCACATGGTACAATGGTGGGGCCTTCACAATAGGTGTGACGGAAACTATAATTTATAATTTCCTAAATGTATTTATTTAAATGCAGTTGTAAATTTCATTAAATAACAAAAAAAAATTAAAATAGACTATTATTTGGAATAATCTTCGTATATGTAAAAAATCTCCTGTTACGATGTTTGTCTGGAGTAAAATCAGAAACTACTCAACCGATCTTTATAAAATTTGGCTCATTGTGTGTAGTTTTGTCCAACTTAAAAGATAGGATAGTTTTTATCTTGATTATTGGCCTCAATATATCTTTTATTGCAAATTAAATGCTTATTATTCTACAACTGAGTGGGTTATTTGTAAATTCTATAAATTTCCAACAGATGGTGGTGTAGCTTGATTTAGTGAGATAACACTTCGTTTTCATGCGATATTTAGGGTGAGTAGCCAGCATCCAGCAGCTGAATCTATTTTTCCGGCGTGGGATAGGAAAATTGGTGTTTTTCCCATGAGCAATTATGTGTCAGCTTTTCACGTGTGGGGAAAACATCGAATCTATTTGTTTTAGAAAAAGAGAGGTTAACCAAAATCATTTTGCACCCATGAGCACTACAATAAATAGAAATTTTGGATTCTAATAATAAGAACAAATGTAAATTATTATTATAAAAAGTTATCAATTAACCTTATCTACCTTATTCATAAAATTAAATTATTTAAATTATATATTTTATTTAATACTTAAATTGACCATCATTAAATAAATAGTACTATAAGAACATGCCTCCCGCTCCATGCTCGCTTTTGATAACCTGTTTCAGGTAGAATTAAAGATATTATCTCTCGTATAATTAATGCAACGCATTATAGATACTGAGCCACAGCAACGCTTGGCCTGGTCTGCTCTTAATCTTATATTTATTGCGATGAAAAAAGATATGCTAGTAAAAAATTCATGAAACAGGAAATACAACCCTTCTAAATCCATTCATTCATTTTGACCTCTGTTTATATTTATCAAGTGATCAATATTCGCGACACATTCAACTGTAAAGTTTCAGTAAATTGCTTTGTTCAATTTTCACATCTCTCTCATCTCTGCAAAACTGTGAATTTAGATTCTCATCGTTATTCGTCGAAACATTTATGTTTCAATCAATTAAAATTCTTTTGTTTGGTATTCGTTTGATGAAATAGTGGTAATTGATTAATATAAAATGCTGTGATTTGAATTTTTTAAAATGACTTGCTTTTCCATGCGGGGATCGGAAAAATAATAGCATAACGAAAAAAAGGATATTGTAACACTTATGTGGGTAACACATGTTTATTAAACATAAATATACAGCTATCAGTCTCAACGAATTAATAAAACTTAAATACTTGAGCAGGTTAGAAAACGTGATAACGTTATAACACACAATCATATGACTTGAGCTACACAGTCAAGACACCGACTTCTACTAACTCGTTCAGTCACTGCTCCTTATATATAATTGTAAATAGTCAGGCCTGGAATGTTCCAGAACAATGTGGGTAGTTCTACGCCAGCGTGGACTAGGCACGAAAGATCTAGACCCAAACACTTATTTTGTTCCAACAAACGGTTTTGGATTTGAAATCATATGTTTTTTTTATTTAACGTTACAATATATTTTTTTCTTCTTAGCCCTCTTTACAATCTTGTTCTGTTCTGACTGAATAACAGTCTTAAATTAATTTACTTATTTTTGTTTGTATTAGGTCTTTAAATTACGCTATTTGTTTTTATTATAAAATAAAAGTTTTTACTTGTGATAATTCGGCAATGCAAGCATAATACTCCAAGTCGTCTGATTTCATAATGCTCTATGAAGTTGTTGAAAAATTCATATAGTTACGATAAAACAAATAATTTCCATTAAATGAACATAAAGTCTTTAATTATAAACAATCGTCTGTCATTAACGGCGTACAGCGCATGCATAGGCTCTGTTCTATGAGTTGACGGAATGTTTTCCTTTTTTTTCTCCTGTACACGTTTAGTTGTTTTTTTTATCATATTTCATATTTAGCCAATTCTTATTTTTATGCGAAACGAGAGAGAGGTGATTTCTCCATATAATCAAAAACAACGGTACTTTATACAAAAACAAAAAAGGCCCCTTCCCCATTTATGCCCCCTCAGAACCTTTTAATAATAATAAAGCTTGCCTAATATTAAAGCTTAACTTCACTTAAGCTTAACTAATACTTGATTCTCATTAAAAATGACAGGTTTAATCAAAATCGTTAAAGCTATTTTAGTGAAAATCGAAAAAAAAAAAATCTGGTGCGTGCCCGCAACACACAACTTTCACTTACCAACTTACTTAGATTAGAAATTGACGTGTTTTGCTAATTATCATTTCCTAAAGTCACACATTTTTCTACATTCATATCTTATTTTTGTTAATCGTTAAAGCCGTTTTTGAGTAAATAAAAAACCCCGTGAAAATGATACAAAATTTATTAAGTAAAGTCCCCCCTCCCGTCGATCAATTTTGATGAAATTTTTACAGTCATATCTCGGGCATATAAATACATCAAATACCAAGTTTGATCAAAATCGTTAAAACCGTTTTTGAGTAAATAAAAAAAACATGTGAAAATGATACAAAATTTATTAAGTAAAGTCCCCCCTCCCGTAGATCAATTTTGATGAAATTTTTACAGTCATATCTCGGGTATATAAATACATCAAATACCAAGTTTGATCAAAATCGTTAAAACCGTTTTTGAGTAAATAAAAAAAACACGTGAAAATGATACAAAATTTATTAAGTAAACCCCCCCCCTCCGGTTAATCAATTTTGATGAAATTTTTACAGTCATATTTCGGGCATATAAATAGATCAAATACTCAGTTTAATCAAAATCGTTAGAGCCGTTTTTGAGAAAATCGTAAAAAACGTAAAAAGTTATTAAATAAAGTACCCCCTCCCTTTGAGCAATTTTGATGAAATTTTTGCTGTCACATCGCGGGCATATACCTACACTAAATACCCAATTTTAGGTTCCCACGGATTATAGTTTTTGAGCTAGTCTGTTCACACACACACACACACACACACACACACACACACACACAGACCATTTCGCGGGACTTGGTTATTTCGACTCAGGGGGTCCCAAAACGTGTATTTCCGTTGAAAACCGAAAGTCGAAAATTTTCACGATCGCAATACTTCCACTTACTATATATTTCATATATAGGTAAGTGAAAGTAAAAATGGGAAAAAAAGTTCTAACACACACACACACACACAGACCATTTCGCAGGACTTCGTTATTTGGTCTCAGGGGACCCCAAAAAGTATATTTCCGTCGAAAACCGGAAGTAGAAATATTTCACGATCGGAATACTTTCCCTTACTATATATTTCATGTATAGGTAAATGAAAGTAAAAAGCAATATTAATATTCCCCTTTCGTTGCATGATATCAGCAGTGAAAATTACCTGAGATACCTGATAAAAACTAACTGAGCTGGTTGCTCAATACCGCAAACATTTTTGGCCCTATGCCTTCCAAGCCTCGATATTTTCCGTTGATTTTCGTTTCTTTGTACAGTATTCCCATCACTGTCTATTTAAACTTTTACATAACAGGTTATGCATGTGATCAGATTATCAATACCGTTTTTTAATACTGACCGTAATGCAGGTTTCACCCCTACCTCATAGGTGTATATAAGGATGGGTTGCTTTTTCCCTCTAAAATTATTAATATATCTATTAATAAAAGAAATTTACCCAGTAAATATAATTGACGTGATTGCAGCAAGACGAATAAAATATGCGTGTAAAATTGCGAAACTTGGCTGTGAACGAATTTCGAAAAGATTATAAGCGCGGTGCCGAATGGGAAACGTCCGAGGGGCAGGCCGAGACGGAGGTGGGAGGATTGCATTAGGGCGGATCTATCGAAGTTAGGTCTGGAAGACGGTCGATGGATGGAGGTGTGCAGGGACCGAGTGGTGGTGTCGGCATCGAACCTTCGGGTTCGTTAAGCCTTTATTATTATTATTATTATTATTAATAAAAGAAAAGTAAGCGCCATGATCTGAATTATGTAAATGAATCATATAAAAGCGATTAGAATGGCTAATAGCTTGTGATTCAGTTAGTTGACATTGTAACCATTCCAGAACCCCACAAACATCTCTGGATCATATCGTTCGTTGGCAAGAAGAGAGTTAAAACTGAATAACCTGTTTTTTGAGTAATTAATTGTGAAAATTCGACTGAATTCTCAATTCTAACGTATACCGACAAAAAGCGACTAGGGGAAATAGTCTTTGATCACAAATAGTCTATTTTATTCTCCGGATGAAATCGGTATATACTGCTAGTAAATATTAAGCAAACAATTTGTCCCATATTATTATTCTTTTTTTATTATATTATAATGAGGATGGTATTGTTTGGTGTTGCAGCGGGAGGATGGTGCCCAACAAAAGCAGCTAAGATGGTGATCGAGGTGGGAGGGACCGTCGAGTCCAACCGGACGGCGATGGCCGCACCGGAAAACGACTGGACCGACATCCTCGTCATTCTCTTCAAGGGCTTCACCATGGGATCCATCATAATCGCCTCCATCCTCGGCAACCTCCTCGTCATCGTAAGTGTCATGCGCCACCGGAAGCTCCGGGTCATCACCAACTACTTCGTGGTATCTCTGGCCTTCGCCGACATGCTCGTGGCTGTCTCGGTCATGACATTCAACGCTTCCATTCAGCTGCAAGGAGAGTGGATCTTCGGGTATCACATGTGCGACGCCTGGAACTCTCTGGATGTGTACTTCTCGACGGCGTCCATCCTACATCTTTGTTGCATCAGCGTTGACAGGTACGTTTTAGTTAGTCATTGAATAAACTAATATCCCAGTTGTCTCCTACTCCAAAGTCCTAGACTAGTATCAATGGAACCGTTTTATAACGTGTGTCCAAAAAGAGTATTCGGGGTTTGAAAATTGAATAAAATCTCAAATATAGAATATCAAGTAGGATGTTTACGTTTTATTTAACCATCCGGTGGGCGCGCTGCGGCATTTGGACCCCAATCTGAACATTTTTCAAAATATTAGGAATACTAATTGAATCAGTGAGCTGAGGGTTCCAGGTATTTGTACCGACATGTTCTGACAGGATTAGACGGTCCTCAATAGTAGTATTGCCTTATTTGCAGTAGGTCTGTAAGTGCGGTCCAGTCACCGCGGCGCGCCCTTTCGTGTTACAGATTCAGACAACCTCTGCTGAATTATTTTCTGCGCTTTCTTCACAAATAAAAATTCAACTATTTTGGTTTTTACGTTTCCTAATATTGTTTGAATTATTTTTACACATACCATTATTTTTAGTCTTGTTTTACTAAATTAGTAAATTGTGAAATTTTGCTGTGTATTTAATTATTTTACTTTAAAACATTGACCGATAATCTATGCCTATGTATATAATTACAATACACTATACCTAATGGGTTTACTCTGACAGCAGAGCCAAAGAGCACTGATGAGCACGTAAAGTTTGGGTTGAAACATTGATAAAAATAAAATATGTGACTCACAGATATTAGTGCTATTTATTTTGACCTCACCCCAAACCATTTCCTCTTCATTATAACAACGGTCAAACATCCTCCACCATTATTCCTGTGTTCGTATGAGCGACATTTATTATAATAAGCAATTTATTATTATATTATCTCTATAAATTATACTACAAATTGTAAGTTGTTCTTTTTTTGTTTTTTCGTCAAAGCTATTTGTTTTTTTTTGTTTTTTTTGCCATAATTTTCTTTTTAGAACTTATAATTTTCATTCATTAGAAATAGTATAAAACAAAAGCAATGAGTAAACAAAAAAAAAATTAAGTTGTTGCTTATTTTCTAATAAAATATATAAAAAACAAAGATGCGGTCCAAACACCGCAGCGCGCCCGCTGATGTGACTCAAATAGGCGTGCCCCCCGGAGGGTTAAACACGATGAACTGGAAATTTATTTAGAAAAAACAATATTGTCTAGGTGTCCACCATAACGCTGCTGGCACTCCTCGAATCTCAAACGCAGATTACTAAAAACGCGTTGACACATTGTTCCTGAGATTGCCGTCATTTCTGTTATTCTGATATTTAGCTTCAATTGCGTTAGATCCGTCGGTTTCTTTTCGTATACCCTACTTTTCAGGTATCAGACAGAAAGAAGTCAAGAGGACTGAGATCGGGTTTCCTGGGAGGCCAGCTAATGGTGCCTCTACGAGAAATCACATTGTTTTCCATATCAATTGATATTTCTGAAGTATGGCAAGTGGCCCCGTCTTGCTGAAACCATGTTCTACAGTTATATCCTTTAAACTCTTGAATTTCTTGGGCCAAAAAACCTCTTATCATTTCACAGTAACAAAAACTTGAATACTATTTCTGGACACCCTGTATAAATTAGTTACTGCAATATTTGGTCGGTATTGCTAAGTGAATCTGTTTCAGTCGTAGTCGCTAGTTGCCCATGTCAAAGTGGTTCCATTGAAATCGATTAAAGCTGCGGTGTGCCTCTTTCTTATTAAATGGGAATGAAATCGGTAAGAGAGTAAACATTGATGAATTTCAAGCGTTATCACAGCTGGATAGGAAGATGGTCTGTAAAAGCGATGAAAATTAGAAAATTCAAATGAGAGGGATAGGCGTGATAAGCTAAAAATATATACTTATCATGTTTAGTATCTATGAAAATAAACTTTTTTACATTTAAGAAAATGGTGACTTTCGAACGTAATCATAGCAATGAGGGTTGGTGGGTAGAGGCTCGTATATAATTTAGACGGTATATGTAATCAATATATATTATAAAGGAAAATATACAATGTGCGTGCCAATAAGGCTCAAAAAAGACTCCACGTATGATTAAGAAATTTATGTCATCGCGTACCCCTATTAGCGTACCCCCTAACGGTGAAGAAGGTTTCCGTCTTTATATTTAGGCTGTAAAATTGAAGAGAAAAGGGGGAGAATTTTAAGACTCTCGCACCATGTAATAGCCTATCTTTTCGGGTTAGCGAATGAAAAATTTATTTTTAAACAATTTATTTTTTGAAGAGAAAAGATTTGGCTCCGCCGGGAGTCGAACCCGGGTCTCCTGCGTTACATGCGAGGATACTAACCACTACACCACAGAGCTCGGCTCAAGCCAGAGCAAATCCTTCCTCTTCACTGATACCTACTCCCCCTATCTCACAAGTTTTGCGAGTAGTAGCGGGAGGTGGACAAATTTTGTCCAATTTATGATATTTATTGACATAAGTCAATTTTTTTTTAAATTATTTTAATTAATCCAATCTTAATTTGTGGCTGACCACTGACCACCATTGGTGGTCAGCCACAAATTAAGATTGGATTAATTAAAATGAAAAATTTAGTTCGAGCTGCAGACTACCACGAAGCGCTAGGGTGCGTATCACTCAATGGTTATTGTCCATTTATTCATCTTGTAATGGTTATATATTTTGTCAGTTGTTACTTTTTAAATTACTAAAAAATTAAGCGAAAATGATTAGTTTCTCATTTGCGTTTCAAAATAAAATAATGATTTTACATCTCTGCAATCAATTAGAAAACCAACTGGATTCCTTAACAAATTAATTTTCACATGAGAACGCTAATTGATCAACACATTACATATAATCAATATATAATATATAAGTAAATCTAATACAATATGAGTGACTATTTCTTAGTAGTACAGTGAGTGTATAAAAAAAAAAAAAACATTAAAAAAAGAGATAATGAGTGAATACAAATCGAAAATAAAAATGGTCGTGAAAGACAAAATGCAGTTATTTACAGATATAAAGTATTTACATCACGAAATCGAATGGAAAAGTCACATTGCATTGCAGTCTGTAGATTAAAAGTTATCACAGACTATAACTGCAGCATTAGGGGGAGGGGGTCGAGCACCCCAGTAGTAGGGGCTTAAGATGTACTCGAAATATAATTTTTTTACCTGAGATATCAGATTTTTCAACTATAATCCAATAACTTATTACGTTGGCAGCAAGGAATGGGCTTATAGGATTCAGAATCACGGAAACCATCAAAAACGAAGCATAACTCGACAAAGTTGCAGCCAAATTAGTTTTTCATTTACCAGTTTCAGCCCCCCATAAAGTATGTAAGGTTCCGTATTTGGGCGGACTCTGCAGATCTCGAATCTTAATATTAATACCAAGTTAAAACCGAAGTATCAAGAAGGTGCTAATTTTGTTCTATTATTATTATTATTGCAAACGCTCTACAGCCCTTATAGGACCTTGGCCTCCGATACAATCCTTGCCCACTCGTTCCTATCAACGGCATGTCTCCTCCACCTAGGCATCCCTATCCAGCGCAGGTCCGCCTCCATGTCCTCGAGCCATCTCAGCCGTGGTCTTCCTCGCAATCGTCTTCCTTCCAGCAGTTGATAGAGAACTTCTAGGTAGGCGATGTTCCGGCATTCTTTCCACATGGCCAAGCCATCGGATTCTCGCCATTTTGATGAAACCCACTATATCTGGTCCACCATAAATATTCATAATTGGTTATTTCTAGACCGCTATTGTCCTGCTTCGTTAATTGGTCCGTTAATTAATTTTGTTCTATAGGGTAAAGGCACCAATTATTGACACTATAAGAACCATTTTTTGGTTTTTCATCAATATCTCTCTTATTTATTGGTGCACCCTAACAACTCAAAGCTTTTCTGTTAGGCCAATATCTATTCTTTCATTCCTGCTAGTTAAAGGTTTTTTAATAATGAATTAATTACCTTTTTTATTAAAAATTTGGACGCATGTTTTTTCTCCTATTACTGACACTCAATCACCAATTACTGACACTATAAGGAACCAATTACTGACACCCTGTTACAACTTAAAATAATTTTATTTAAAGCTTTAAAATAACTTAGCTATTGGTAACTAGACAGAGATGTGATTATCATGTGATACATTATCTCAAAATTTACAAACTATCATTTGCTTTGTGCGTTTGGAAATAAAAACTTTCTTCTAGCTTCAATTCAGATTAATCAATTTGTAATGGAAGTTCGAACAAGAATTGCTCGTTCGAAAGAATTGACGAATTTGGTAACCGTGCGATAACATTATTAGGTTCTATTGTTATCACCTCTTCTTTTAAAGACATTTTTCATACGATTACAAGCTTTCATACATTTAGCAATCATAATCCCATCTACAATACTAAATATACAACACGCAACGCTGATATTCTTTTTCTTGGTAGATATATAAGCAGTAATGTAGTCACCCTCTCTTACTTTTGGGCATTCCATAAAGTATTTGTTGAATCTCGATGAAATCTGATCCAAATCTCTCACTGCTTTTTCTTTACCTTCAACTGCTACTAGCTCTTATAAGGGTTTGTCGTCCTTCTTAGTTGAATTTTTATTTTCTATTGTAGATATTTCTATTATAACTCCATCGTCGTCCATTCTTTCGATTAAGGAAGGCGATGTTATCCCAATAATATCTTCAATGGTTTGGACAATATCCAGTCGTGTTTCTTCAACATCAGAACCACCTAATGTGGTATCAGTAAATGGAACAGAAACATTGGATCTTTTATCGCATAAATTTCGTGATTAGGAAGAATGAAATTGAGTGAGTCATCCATCCAATTGCACTTGCTCATCATTAAATGGCTCATGTTCTTGGTCATTCTCTTTCACGGTGGTCCAATTTGACTCATCTTGCGGGTCCCACTGCACATGGTTGTCTTCTTTTCTGGTTCAGAAGTCTGGACTGTTTTCCTTAATTTTTTTGTGGTGAAGAAAAAACTTTCACGTCGTTATTTACTGTCAAGTAAACATTCTTGGCTCCCTTGGGAGCTAATACTTTTTTCCCTTTAGGATAAGGAAAAAAGCTGTCTCATCCCCATTGAACACCCTTTTTGGATTTTCTAATATTTCGACTAATGATTTTCCTCGTAAATATTTTTCGGTACGCTTGAACCAACCTGCTATATCATCTTTTGTCACTGAGGACCTACTAGATGTTAGATTCTCAGCTATTCGGCCTTTGATGGAAGGGTGTCAGTTCATGAAACATTTTAGCCACTTTTTACCAGGCCGATCGTCAGTAAATAGTGAATATTTTATTTTCCTAAATATTTTTAGTTCCTTCTTGAGAAGATGCTGAACACTGTTTTTTAGATGGTCGCCAGAGACAGGAAATCCTGCTCTATACATTTCATAAATCCATTGTACAATGACACCTTCTTCAATACTTGCTGATGACTCAAAATACTTGCTGGGCCGGGAGTACCAGAAATAGGATATTTGCCAGTTACCTTATAATAAAGTGTGATGCGAGGTACCCCGTGGTTCCGAGCTGCAGTCTTCACAGGAACCCCTTGTTTCACGTCATCAAGTGCTGCCAGCATCTGATCCTCCCTATAATTTTTCTGCAAGTTGGTTCTTTCTTCTTCTTATTTTCCTTAGTATAAATTGGAGATTGTTTGTTATAAGGAAGGAGTAAAAATACGTGGGAGAAGACTGTCAGTAACTGGCTAAGCTCACTTTCAGTATCTGGTGTGCGTACATCCCAATTACTGACACTCGCAGAACCAGTAACTAACACCCCCTGTCAGGAATTGGATCCCATCGTTTTTTTTAAAAAACGGACAGCACCATTGTGTTCTACGTTAAAAAATTACCTATTTAGACATTGGAACTAAATTTCTACGAAATACCCAGTTACTTACAAAAGTGTCAGTAATTGGGTAAAGTTATGTTTT
Source organism: Aelia acuminata (assembly GCA_911387785.2). Lineage (NCBI taxonomy): Eukaryota > Metazoa > Arthropoda > Insecta > Hemiptera > Pentatomidae > Aelia > Aelia acuminata. The sequence goes on from OU426979.1 coordinate 170,801,998, forward strand.
TGGATACCCATATCCTGACATCCCCAAAATAAATTGTTTAATAGGAAATTCACATTGGGAAAAACTATTCTTATTATCTAACATCATTATTAGAGTGCTACAAAGAAAATTCAAGAGAAAACACAAAGAAGAAATGGTTATAAAAAAAAAAATAGCGTCTCACCTCCTTAGCAAAAACCTTAAGGATCCAGCAGCTGAAGAAAGAGTGACTCTAAAGCATGATTTCCGAGATTTAGATTATCAATGATGACTTGAAATTAGCAGGAATCAGAAGCTAATCGACGTGGCTTTGATTTGGCGCATTTTTCGAATTCATGGAGAGCTTGCAACCCTTATTATTCAAGGTATAAGGAGCAAGTGTCATTAATTGGGTTAGTGTCAGCAATTGGTGCCTTTTCCCTATTTCCTTTAATTTTAAAGTTTTTCTGTTATTAAAACTACCACACAACTAACGGAGCGAAGCCGGGCACCCTAGCTAGTATAACATAAAAATCACTGAGCAAGGAGACATTTAATAATACTGGGTTTTAATCCCGCACCATCTCATCCCTGGTGCGGGAAAGCCGCACATAGCCTAAAAGGTGAGGAAGTGGAGGTAAAAAAAAGTATGTGCTAGTTAGTCATAGAGTAGGGGAGAGCGGGGTTGGTTGTCATAGGGGGTATGTTGGCCATCGGCTTATAGTTTCCGTCACACCTGTTGTGAAGACCCCACCATTGTACCATGTCATCCGCTCGACCTCGGGAGTATTGTCCTGAGTTTTCAATACGATGCTAACAGTATAGCGAAGAGTGAGCTTCATTGATTGATTTTACGACATTTAAGTAAATTTTTATATTTTCAGTAAATTTGGTTTAAAGGCATGGTAAAAGATTTGACTCCGATTCTGTTCACATAGCCCCAAACTCCTTTGAAAAACCTAACCTTTCGATTAACCAGTTTCTTGTTTGATTGCTCTCCTCTGTTCTGGCAGCCATCTTTCATATGATCTCTCCTGTGGGGTTAGTTGGCTCTCTTCAATTTTTTTTTGGCGCCTTAGCAATTCACAAAAGTAAGGTAAACATAATCAAAGATGAAACTACTAATTGTCTTTAGTACCAGCGAGGAAGATGAGAGCAATTTTTCTTATGCAAAAATGACGACAGTCTAAACTTCTATCTTCTTCTATAGTCATTCTATTTTCCCTTAAAAGCTGTTAAAAACCGATTCAAAATTATTATACCATTATAGTGCAGCTTTTAATAACAATAATATGTGTCAGAAAGTTCTTGAATGAGATGGCTAAACAACCCCACCTTCTAGGCCAACCTGCCCCACCTTGGGGGTTAATTGGCATACTTTGGATTGACGAATTCTTCAATTTTCTATGATCTTAGTATTACATATTTTGTGGTGAAAACAGAGGTATCATCCATATTGAGATTATATTAACAGGAATGACTCAACAATCAAAAAAGTGAAAACTGTTGCCAACCAACCCCGCTCTCCCCTACGTTAATATCCAAGTTGTCTCGGACTCCAAGGTTCGATTCTTATATCACTGAAACCGTTTTAGAAAAAATTATGCAAACTTTTTATGTGTTTTTGCCGCATGCAAACAATGACATGTTCTACATCATTATTTAGCTCCTTTTTTTTCTGAAGATATTCGTGAATTCCCGTTTTCTTTGGGTGTCATGTAGAGCCAATTAACAAAATTATTTGATTGAAATTGTTAAAAATAGAGAATAAGAAATATAACAATGGTTCAACCAACTCTATGATAATGACGGCGAAGAGGCTGTTTATAACTTTCGGTGAACTCACAACTAATGTACGGCTTGAACTTAATACTTGATATTCAATTTTATATAATACTGAATCTTAGTTATCATCGTCGTTTCTAATCCTTAATAATTATTTTAATTTTTAACCTGTTTAAAATAATTTAAATCAGCTGTTCCCAAAAATGGGAGTCACAAGCTTAGTTATTTATTTTAAATGGGCTCACAAAACAAGATGCACAAGGAAGACTTCTTGATCTTCGTACACACCCTGATACCAGAAATATAATGTAAATAATGTATTATGAACTACCAATGAATGTTAATCTTTTATAAAGAATGCAATAAGAATAAATTTACTTTACTTCTTATGCATTTTAAATGTTTTCGTTTTATTTTTGTATTTAGGTATTACGCCATCGTTAAGCCGCTCAAGTATCCCATCAACATGACGAAGAGAGTGGTCGGTATCATGCTGCTCTGTACCTGGGTTGCTCCCAGTTTTATCTTTATCCCTGTCTTGTGCGGTTGGTACGCTGCCCCGGGTCACGAAGAGTATCGGATCACGCATCCTAAAGAATGCACTTTCAAGGTAAGAATAAACAAATTATTAGTTCCTATTTTGTTCTATTAATATATTCATAGATGTTAAAGCCGTAGTTAATTTCTATTTTGTCTTTCTTTTCTCTTATGTAATTTTATTTTTATCGCAGGCCCTTTTATTTGTTAAAATTATCTCTTTTTTTTTTCTTTCGCGCCCAAAAGTTCTTAACATTGTCTAATCTCTGAAGAAGTTCCCATTATTAAAAAAAATATTAGTCAACCGAAATGCGTTATTAACAAAATGCTAACAAAAACGTGTTTCGAAAGAATTGAATAGGGATTTTCTATTATTGGAATCTTTTATGTGGTAATTTTGAATATGAAGGTGCCTTTATCAAGAGGACTTTAGGCTGATATCGTGCGTTTCTTGGATATCAGGATGTGAATGCTTCCAAATTATTTAGGTTTGGTTTTACAGATACTAGGAATGAATTTACTATTCAATTTAATTATATATTACTAATATTTGGTAAATAACTAGTAATCGGGTACAGTATTAGCAGACAGTAATCAGATATTTCGGATAATGGGTTAACGTTAACTTCGAAGTCAATAATGGAGAGTAATGTAGCCACATTAGTCCAAGCCAAATCCATTAGGTACAATCTGTTCACCCTGATTATTAACTAAGGTCAAATCAGCTGGTTATCACTTATTGTAAGGCAATTGTTTAATGTAAAACCTAAGTCTTCCATTATAGAAAAAAGTTGTTCTGCTTTTGTTGAATTTATAGTATTATAGGTGTAAAAATTAAACTCATAAACATGGCATCATACAATGAATTGATATAATTAATTCTAAAATCGTTAAATTAAAAAGTTCCTAAAAATAACTGTGACTATAGCTGATAAATAACTGTGAGTGAAAGCAAGTTATGAACTTCCACATTAAATAAATTTATGACTTCATCCTATTGCAAACTTGGACTTCAGTAGATTATTGTAACACTAGCTGTATGTCCCGGTTTCACCAGGGAAATTTAATTTTTATAATGAAACGGTCGATATCGTAAAAAAATCATTGTAAAGCGAGATCATTGCGATTTTTATTAGGATAAAGAATATCAGCTGAAGATCGGCTGAAGTTATGCAATTTTAATATGGACAGGTGTTCGCACCTGGTATGAAAGAACCACTGAGCGAAATTTGGAGAATTTAAGATAATCAGTATAGATTTCTATGAAGAACAAACAAACAAACAGAAATATTGCCCTGCAGTTTCAGCTTCTCGCAAATCGGCTTGCCTAAGCCTCTGTTGCGCAACGGGCCTCGTATTCCTGGTCAGACTCAGTTTTCCGCGATTATACCTGTCTAAGCCTCTGTTGTTCAATGCTATTTTGATGGTCGTCGAGAGTTTCAGCTGCTCGTATTTGACATTCTTTTTTAGCTTTAGAGCTCACTACTCCTATTGAAGCTTGCTTCTTAGGAGGCATTTTTAAAAAATAACTTCACCATACATGTAAATAAACGTATTGTAATGTTTAAAAAACAAAACATATGGTTTAAAAATCCCAGAACTCGGGGCCTTCCAAGGAACGGTCTTACCGGGCCTTGTTGGCCTTTTCAAAATCTATAAAATGATTTTTTAGCCCGTTTTTTGACTCAAACGGTCGATTTCGTAAAAAAAAACAATGTAAAGCGCGATCATGATGAATTTTATAACAATGAAGAATATACCCATAGATTGGCTGAAGCTATGCAATTTTAATATGGGCGGGTGTTCGCACCTGGTATCAAAGAACCACCCAGCGAAATTTGGAGAATTTAGGACAAACGGTACGGATTTCTATAAAGAACAAATAAACAAACAGAATTTCAACTTTATTTATATAGATTACCCAACAATTATTATTTCTCTATTTAATTGAATTACTAGGAATAATCACAAGTAGTGCTTATAAACACTTATTATCTTTTCATTTAATTTCCTTCTGCTCTGATGAATAACAATAATGAAGTACCTGATATTCGACAGAGGGATAACTTGGGTTAGCAACTCATTTCAAATTGAAGATGCTCTCTAACTAAATAAACGACTTAAAATACTGTTCTCTCTTTTTTCTAAACCAAAATTAATCCGGGAAAGGTAGCGTGAATGGAAAGGCTGATTTAGATAGGGCTGCGTCAATGAGATGGAGTGACTTAATTATGATTTCAGGGATGCCACATCATCATGTAAATGCTGTATTTATAATACTTTATAACATATCTTATGTACATTTACACTTTTTATGCCTTTCATCAGTAAGAAACTAAGAATAGTGTAATTTACTTATTGAAAGTTAAGGTTCAAACTACGCAAAACACATTAATTTTTAATGTATGATTTATAGGAAAGAATAATCATGTATATTATTTCTCAAGGCCTTTTTTTTTTTTTTTTTGGGTACGTCATAACTTCCTTAATACTTAATCAAATTTCATGAATGAGGCATAATTTTAAAGCTTTCCTTAACCCCTAATAATATACAAATCATTCATTTTGCCTTCGATTGCGAGATATAAGCGCAAAAGGTTTTTGAGAGAATATCAAAATGGTCGTAGAGGTTTCTAAATTATGTTAATCTTTTCAGGTATTCAAGGAGAAAATTTTTGGTAATCTACATTTTTTCGATTAACCCCTTCATTTGCGAGATGTAAGCAAAAAACTGCAATTCTCAGCGTTAATGGTCGCAGGGCTTTTTCGAAGGTGTCATTTTTTTTCAGTTTGTCGAGACGAACATTTCTGTTTTATATAAACTTTTCCGATTGTCGCCGTCGTTTGCAAAAACAAGCCATGACGGTGTAAAACAAATCCACCATCAAACAATTTACATAAGTATGAGGCGTTTCCAGGGTACGCTCTCTCAGTCTGCAATCATCTATGTCTGTGTTAAACAAACCCGCCAGCAAACAATTAAAGATGACCATATCGTAACTTCAAACATAGTATACAATGAGGTCCTGTAAACACGTAAATACCATAATTGATGTTTAACTTACATTATGACAATTTACGTACGCCTCTTCTTTACTTCAACCCACAGCTATGCCCATGACGCACTAAATACGCACTATACGATACTAAATATACGGTGTGTAGGTACTTTAAGTTAGTAAAGTTGCCAAAAAAATAATGAAACAGTATAAAACAGAATAAATAAACGACGAAAGTATCAATAGGAATACACTACACTACCAAGTAAACAGGAATAAGAGTTACAAATATTTAAAAAACAATTACATTCTACTTACAGTTAATAAATTTTCTCATCAATTATTAGTACTATATAATTTTTACAATCTGGACATAACTTGACTGTATGCTCTCCACAAATGCACTTTTCACAAATACAATAAGATTTCCGTATTCTTCTCTTCTGCCAAGGACAAAATTGACACATTTTTCGAGGTCCAGTGTTTCCTGGTAGATCAGTTAGTCTACTTTAGGAACATTCAATAGGCTTATAAGTCCGTGCGCACATGGAGACACTCGCGACGCAAAGCAGAGAAGTTTTTATAATACGTGTGGTAGGTAGGAAACTGCGCTGCCCTGCTCTGCGTCCCAATGTGCGCGGTTCCAATCAAAAGTCTAGTCTGCGTCGCGAGTGACTCCATGTGCGCTCGGCCTAAAGGTAGCACTTCGTTTCCAAGACTAACACTGAGTTACAAATGAGGTAGCGCTTCGTCTTGCCGACGTCGTTACTTCAGAAAAATGAATTAAATGATTAACTGACCTACAGCTAATGATCTCCCTCCACCTTCTTTTCTAGTAATAAGTGGAGACAGAACTCCTGGAAGACGTGCCAGCTAGGATTCGGGGTTCATCTGTAAATAACAGAAATATGCGGTCTCTTCGTCGGTAAGGCGAGCGCTACCTTTCCCAGGTTAAAAATCAAAATACAAACAGAATACATATACATATTTACTTAAACCCATTGAACAATCGCCTCACAGAATTTCGGCTGAGAAAATGGGGGCACTTAGAAATCTTCTCTTCAATAAAAAAATTATGACTAATAACGGACGCTCCCCGTTACCGGTGTTGTAGAGGTTGGCATACTAATCTACGTTACTGAAGATCGCAGATTCGCGTCCCTCAGTGGCCATAGGATTTTTAAAGGGAATAAAAAATCCTTGGCTATGCTGTCTCTAGGTCTTAAGATGAAGATTCAGAGCCTATACGCTATATGCAAAATTTAGGATTCCTACAAGCATAGTAGTATCGTTCGATTAGCTTTAGTGTCATTTTATGTCGTCAAATAAACAAAGAAACAAGCTCTAGTTTGTGGCTTAAAATAACTATCTACCAGCATTTAACCAACATGTTAAATTGCAAGGACATAACATACTGTTGGAAGGCGGCAAAAAGAAGCTAGATGTGAGACCTCCTCTCCTGAACTACAAACCCGGATAGATGTGCTGTTGGGGACTTTCCTTTCCTCATGTCCTAACTGTCTAGCATATCAATTTGTTGTAGCCATCACTTTCGCTGATTGCTGAAAAGTATGAATAGAATTTCGAAGAGATAAAATATTCCTTTTTTGGGGAAATAGATGAGTCCCCCAATGCCCTTCCTATAGATTTCACTTTGACTGCTTTAGAGGAATAAATATCAAAAACGACTATGTGACTAGTTAGGTAGTGTTTACAAGTTGATTCTATTAAAATCTAATTCATACAGAGTACTGAAACCAGATATGTTCCAAAATACAATCTTCATGTCATTTTTATCGCAATTTAAATCTATATTAAAGTCAGTCAAAAATTTAGACTCACCCTTAGATTTTGGAAAATAAAAAAATAACATTTTATTTATTGAACAACATAACAACTGTAATTTTATTTTTAATTCGTTTATAACTAGGTGTATATCCCGGTTTCACCCAGGGAACTTGGAAAAGAATGAGAAAAGCCGTGGGTTAAGAAAATTTCTTTAGGACAGAAATGAGTTTTGTTTCGACTCCAACGGTTGATTTCGTAAAAATCTAATGTAAAGCGAGATCATAACGAATTTTTATAACAATAAAGAATATATAAAGAATATACCCAGAGATTTGCCGAAGTGATGCAATTTTAATATGGAGAGGAGTTCCCACCTGGTATGAAAGAACCACTAAGCGAAATTTAGAGAATTTAGGACAAACGGTATGGATTTCTATAAAGAACAAACAAAAAAAAAAAACATACAAACATAATATCATCTTTATTTGTATAGATTGTATTCAAAACAATCATATAATTTTTGAAATGTTATCTCTTTCGTTACAATTATTTTTTTAACACGTTGAGCGCCAGGGAAAAGATGATGTACTTTTGCCTGGGGCCAAAGCAATTTTTCCTAATTTATAACTTTAATATGATTAGAATGATACAAAAATTGCAAAAGAAATAAATAAAAAGTTTAATTTTGGCAATTAAACAATAATTTTGTGAGCGGTACGTATGTACCGCCCGGCCCCAGGGTAAAGCCCGCTACCTATAGTAGTACGGGGGCTGCCCGGTTATGACCGCGACGTCAACCCTTGTCCCCTTAAAATATGTTATTTTAATAAATAAGATATTTTGTTTTGTAAAAAAATAAATAAAATTAATTTATTTTATTTATTTATTTATTTATACCCCCCAAATTAAAAAAAAAAAAAAAAAAAAAAAAAACATTTGGGCCAATTGCATTGGCGAATTGTTGGGGGCCGGAGCGGTCCAATATGCCTTGAAATTACGCTCGGCAGGCGGTCCCCTGGCCCAGAACAATCTTTTAGCTGGCGGGAGCGGGCGGTACCTGGGGACCGCCTCGGCCCCAGCCAATAGTCCAACAGCGGTACGATCGTACCGCTTGGCGCTCAACGTGTTAAAGTTGGAGAATGTGAATTGAACAGCCTGTGAGTCTAAATTTTGACTGGTACTGTAAGTAAAGATGAAATTATGTTTTTCCGTTTGTCCTAAATTCTCCAAATTTCGCTCAGTGATTCTTTCATACCAGGTGCGAACACCTGTCCATATTAAAATTGCATAACTTCAGCCAATCTCTTGGTATACTCTTTATTGTTATAAAAATCGTTATGATCTCACTTTACATTGGTTTTTACGAAATCCACCGTGTTTGAGTCGAAACATTTTATAGATTTTGAAGAGGCCAACAAGGGCCGGTAAGGCCGTTCCCCCGGAGCTGAAAGATGAGTCCTTAAAATATGAATCCTTAATAGATGAGTCCTTTAGAAAAATGAAATTCCCCTGGTTAAACTGGGATATGCAGCTAGTAATTAATAAACTCTCAATACCAATATTTATTGCCTGAAAGTTGGGTACCTGTATTTTGAAAAACGGAAAGAGTAAATTGAATGGAATAGTGAAATAGGGGTAAGTATCTTTAGTGAGAGAACATTTTTTATCTTTCATTAATATAGTGCACCGTTTTTTTTATGAATATACGAGAAGTGCATAAAGGCTTCGTCCGCTTAATGTATGTGAAAGCGTCACAGAGGAAAAAATATCTCCCTCCTTCCATATTTGTATACCTTCAAAGGACTTCACTTTATAAAACCTTTTGGTCTCTAGTACTATGCCAAAGTATCTGAAAATTCTACAATTTTTTTACATTTCTTTTATTATTAATATATATTTTTTTAACTCAGAAGCATTACTCATAAAAATTCTAAATATTACTTTATGGTGTCTTTAAACTGTGCGAACCTTATCCTCGAACTTATCATCTCGAACAGTGATGTCTGACGGTACCTTAACCTTTAATTATATAATTATATTATTATAATTAATCCGGGCCCGCGCGCGGTAGTTTACCGTCATATATAAAAAATCTCATGTTGGTTTTATCAGGCAAGTCAGAGGTGGCCGGGAGGTGCATGTATTCTCTAATTGAATATTATCACTCACCGCAGAGACAAGAATCAACATGTTCTGGTAACTGTCATTTCTCTTTTAGTGTTTTAACTCAGAACGTGCCGGGTGTCGGTAGATTACCGTCGCGCGCCTCTTTACGATCTTTTTTATCTCCAACCATGGGAGCGAAATTAAGTATTAAAAATAATGATTTTAATTTAAATATCTTTATTTGATATAATAAAGTTTTTTTTTATAATTTTATTAACCACATTATTACCATGATTATAGGAGACATTATTATTTTTGTGTTCCTAAATTGTTTGTTCCTACATAATATTTGTAAGATACAGGAGAAAACTGATGAATTATTCATTTAAATATTTTTTTCCTGTTTTATTTCCTTTCGACGTCTGTGATTTTTCGTTCCTAGTTTTTGTGATGCTAAATTTTCTCTTCCTAAATATATGTCTAATTGATAATTTCTTTCTAAGTTATTTTTTATTATGAAGTTTAAATGTGTTATGATAGCAAGTTAAATTTTTATATAAACCTACTTATTACTAAACATATAAACCTACTAATACGAGATATGGCCACAGATGAAATGCCCGTGAATGTGAGGAGATTAAAAAGACGTTGGATGAGAGATCTCCTTCTTTAACGGACATGAATAACTTACACAAGCCAGACAAGAGGTACTGTTGCGTGCCATCCTTCCCCATGCCTGACATGTCATCATCTGCAACTGTATACGGCCATCGAATCTGCTGATTGTCTATCTAATGCTGACAGGCGCGGATATACGAATGAAGTGAAAAAAAAAAAAAAAAATTTATTTATACAGTAATTTTAAACTTTTAAATTTTTTGTTGCTTACTTTTGTTCTTCATTGTCATAAATATACAGTTTTATTGCAAATAATATTTGTAGTTTGCATGTTTCATTAATATTTATAAGACATGTAAAGAAGGGAGTTTGAATTTTATTCAAGCCTTTTCTTCTTTCAATTGCATTACTTTATAGGTCAATGTATTTAAAAAAAATTAACATGCAGAAATTTGAATATTTTTGGAAAAGATTTGAGGCAAAAAGGCGTAAAACTGGTGTTGCGGTAAATTACCGTCACGCGCCTGCTTACGTTATGTTAGGAGGGGCGCCCGGAAGAAGGTTAACAAAACAATTTTCATTACGAAGACGGGTGACGTTGAAACAACTTCAGAAAAATGCTAAAAGATACCTATCTTGGCCGCCCACCCTCCCCAATCTATAGTCTTACCTAATAAAGATTTTTGGACTAATTACCTATGCGAGAGGTAACTAGTCGCGAAAAAAAAGCCGTATATAATTACGGTTTTAAAAATTTTAGTTCGCGAGAACTAACAACAGATCGCATTAACAACGTTGGTCGCGGTAGTCGGGGACGTGGGGCGGAGCCCCACCCACCCTCCCCCACCGCTACACCACATAATAAGGACTTTTTGAATATTTACCTTTGCGAGAGGTAATTAGCTAGGGAAAAAAACCCATAGTAATTAGTTAATGAAAATTAACGAGTGCGAGAGCTAACTGGAGCGCGGGGACAACTAGTTGGCGACGGTGGTGGTTCCAAAAATCTTTATTAGGTAAGACTATAGATTGGGGAGGGGGGGCGGGTTATCCCCGACCCCACCAGGGACCACCACAGTCGCGAGTTAGCTCTCGCATAGGTAATTAGTCCAAAAATCTTTATTAGGTAAGACTATAGATTGGGGAGGGGGGGCGGGTTATCCCCGACCCCACCAGGGACCACCACAGTCGCGAGTTAGCTCTCGCATAGGTAATTAGTCCAAAAATCTTTATTAGGTAAGACTATAGATTGGGGAGGGGGGGCGGGTTATCCCCGACCCCACCAGGGACCACCACAGTCGCGAGTTAGCTCTCGCATAGGTAATTAGTCCAAAAATCTTTATTAGGTAAGACTATAGATTGGGGAGGGGGGGCGGGTTATCCCCGACCCCACCAGGGACCACCACAGTCGCGAGTTAGCTCTCGCATAGGTAATTAGTCCAAAAATCTTTATTAGGTAAGACTATAGATTGGGGAGGGGGGGCGGGTTATCCCCGACCCCACCAGGGACCACCACAGTCGCGAGTTAGCTCTCGCATAGGTAATTAGTCCAAAAATCTTTATTAGGTAAGACTATAGATTGGGGAGGGGGGGCGGGTTATCCCCGACCCCACCAGGGACCACCACAGTCGCGAGTTAGCTCTCGCATAGGTAATTAGTCCAAAAATCTTTATTAGGTAAGACTATAGATTGGGGAGGGGGGGCGGGTTATCCCCGACCCCACCAGGGACCACCACAGTCGCGAGTTAGCTCTTGCATAGGTAATTAGTCCAAAAATCTTTATTAGGTAAGACTATAGATTGGGGAGGGGGGGGCGGGTTATCCCCGACCCCACCAGGGACCACCACAGTCGCGAGTTAGCTCTCGCATAGGTAATTAGTCCAAAAATCTTTATTAGGTAAGACTATAGATTGGGGAGGGGGGGGGCGGGTTATCCCCGACCCCACCAGGGACCACCACAGTCGCGAGTTAGCTCTCGCATAGGTAATTAGTCCAAAAATCTTTATTAGGTAAGACTATAGATTGGGGAGGGGGGGCGGGTTATCCCCGACCCCACCAGGGACCACCACAGTCGCGAGTTAGCTCTCGCATAGGTAATTAGTCCAAAAATCTTTATTAGGTAAGACTATAGAATAGGGAGGGGGGGCGGGTTTTCCCCGACCCCACCAGGAACCACCACCGTCGCCAACTAGTTGTCCCCGCGCTCCAGTTAGCTCTCGCACTCGTTAATTTTCATTAACTAATTACTATGGGTTTTTTTCCCTAGCTAATTACCTCTCGCAAAGGTAAATATTCAAAAAGTCCTTATTATGTGGTGTAGCGGAGGGGGAGCTCCGCCCCACGTCCCCGACTACCGCGACCAACGTTGTTAATGCGATCTGTTGTTAGTTCTCGCGAACTAAAATTTTAAAAACCGTAATTAATACGGCTTTTTTTTTGCGACTAGTTACCTCTCGCATAGGTAATTAGTCCAAACCAAAAGTTGCTCAGATTTAAGGATATTACCTAAAAAAAAAATAAAAAATAAAAAAAATAGTTGAGGGGTCACCTGGACATTTATGTCGTTGTGGATTGTTGTAGGAATATTTTTCCATTAGGTGAAATATATCAAGGCGATAGGTTGTCTTAATTTACTTAAAAGCGACACTAGCGCTAAACCCGACCACACAGTCGAACAGAAAAAGTACTTTTATGGGTTCGTGTCTTATTTACGTTAGCCAAACACTGTTCCGACAGGCTATTTGAGGGTGAAGTTCGCATAGTGTAAAGGCACTTTTAGGCTCGGTACACGCGTTCCAGGATACCTCATACATCACTAATTTATGTAGCTTATCTTATATAACTCAAAAGCGACACTAGAGCTATCTTCGAACAAACAGTACGGTACAGATCAAGTTTCTCTTCAAGTTCGTGTTATAACGTACAGATATATTAAATTGCCCCGCTCAGAAGAAGAAGGGGGTGGGTCTTTATATTGTCTTGGAAATGAATAAAACTCAATTTACAGGAAGAAAACATAACGATGTGTTATTTAACAGAATACATTATTTAGTAATAATTTTACATAGATTTCAACAAGAGAATCAGAACACACGTGCTATACATTAGAATTTCATAAACTTCAACATCTGTTTTTAAAAATAGCCAAAAATATTCCAAGTGGTGGGAGGTAGCAATACCTTCTTTTCTTCTTCTTCTTTCTCTTCCTCCTTTGTGCCTTTCAGCGTGGAGGTGCCTCTGTCCATGCAAACCAAGCCTCCCGGTCCCGAGCCAGCGCCTTCATGGCATTCCTGGTTTTGCCTCTTTTCTCTCCTACACTGGAGATGTAGTCTGTCCATTGAGTTCTGGGTCTCCCTCTGGGACGTTTTCCTGTTGGTCTGGCATCGAAGTATTTTCTTGCATCCCGGTCCTCATTCATCCGACGGAGATGTCCGAACCATCTAAGTTGCCTCTTTTCAAGGATATCCTTTAATGAAGTAAACCCTAGATCCACTCTAGTCCTATCGTTCCTGATACGATCCCTTATGGTTCGGTCCGCTACTTTTCGGAAGTACCTCATTTCCGATGCAGTATCTCTGCTTAGATGCTTATCTAGTGGTACCCAGCTTTCACTCCCATATATAAGTGTAGATAGGTAAACAGCTTTGAACATCTGCAGCTTAACATTTTTCTCCACCACCCTTTTCCCTACAAGGGTGTTGCAAAGTTAATAGTAAATTGCGTTTGCCTTTTTTATCTTATTGGATATCTCCTGGTCTATCTTTCCATTTCTGCTGATCACTGTTCCGAGGTAAGTGTACACGTCCACCATTTCCATTATTTCACCTTTGCAAAGTATTTCGACGTATTCCTGTTCCCGGCCAATATGCATCACTTTAATTTTCCTGACATTAGTTGATAAACCAGAAAAAAATAAAGAGGAATGAGTTGGAATGAGGCGTTTGGTTTCAAAACCGGTTACATCCATTTTCAACAATTTTTCAGGACTGATCAAAAAATGATCAATTGGAACCGCTTTTTATAAGAAATGGAATCTTTTAGTATTGATTTTCGAAGGATCTAGACGTTTTTGAAACAAACTGGTCTAACACATTTTTTTTTAACATTAAAAACTTGAAAAATGTGAGAAAAAAAATTGTTTAGAAAAAATGGATGTATTTGGAAACCAAACGCCTCAAATATTATATTTGACATCATTATTTTAATGAATGAAAGAAAATGTAAAAATAAAGAACCATAAAAACTTCTACTCATAGTATAAAAAAAAATATATTGACTCCTTAAAACATCCCTGAACTTATACAAAAAAAAAAAAAAAGGATACTTCTGATATATCTATATAAATAAAAATGAAATTCTGTTTGTTTGTTTGTTTGTCCTTTATAGAAATCCACACCGTTTGCACTAAATTTTCCAAATTTCGCTCAGTGGTTCTTTCATACCAGGTGCGAACTCCTGTCCATATTAAAATTGCATAACTTCAGCCGATCTTCAGCTCATATTCTTTATTGCTATAAAAATCGTAATGATCTCGCTTTACATTGGTTTTTTACGATATCGAACGTTTCGTTAGAAAAATGAAATTCCCCGGATGAACCCGGGATATACAGCTATAACCTATGCCTATAAAGATTAAATTCTATTTTTTTTTTTTTTTTTTTTATAGAAATCTATACCGTTTGTCATAAATTCTCCAAATTTCGCTCAGTGGTTCTTTGATACCAGGTGCAAATACCTGTTCATATTAAACTGGCATAACTTCAGCCAATCTCTGGGTATATTCTTTATTGTTTTAAAAATCGTTTTGATCTCGCGTTACAATGGTTTTACGAAATCGCCCGTTTGAGTCGATAAAAGTCTCACTTTATAGATTTTATAGATTTAAAGAATGAAATTCTCCGGGTGAAACCGGTATATACAGCTAGTACTTAATATAATAGAAATAAATTTACATGAAACAAAATCTCTCCGACTGTTTTATAAACTCCACACTATTTATAGTTCATCATCTTTCAGTTTTTCACCAAACGAAAAAAAACATAACTACGTTCTCCCAACTATGAAAATTTGTCTCACCACCAATTCAAACCTTAGAGGGTCTCTACAGCCGTTAGCAGTGCGTTTCCCACGCGGCTCCTACTTCCAATATCCTTCCGGGTGTTTCCAGGTTTTTCCAAAGTGTCCTGGACCTGCTGGAACACTAGCCGGATTCTCCAGGTTTTATGTCTCCTGGCGGTAACCTTACCACCCTATCGTTCTCTCTCTCTCTTTCCTCTTGGCTTGCTCTCGCACTAACTGACTGACCTATTGGGTGAGTCAGCTGAGTTTGTTGCTGTCGTCAGTAAATAAACAGGATTTCTGGAGTTAGAAGATGCTGGAGAATACCTTTTGGAGATGTATGAAACTTTAAATCTGTTTAAAAGTCACATGGCGGAGCGCAATAAACAAAAACTGACCAGCCCTACAAGGTACAATCCGCTCTACCCCGTTATGTACATAGACAGGGATCAGGCTCAGCCATATCCTGCACTAAATGCCCTCTTCCCTATGACCAAAACACGAGCGCAACTTAGAATCTCTGGCAATTACATTATTAAATTAACATTCAACAGTATTTGTTATTATTTTAAGCTGGAAGAAAACTGCACTATTTTCAACCTCAGTGAACTGGAAGATATTTTTCTTATTTTGGTCCTTTGCCCGATTTATTCCGCTTTAATACTAGCACTGCCTGCCACACAGTCAATATGAACAGGTCGAATTAGGTCGCCTTACTCAAAATCGAAAACGTTGGCGGCCTCAAAAATCTGTGTCTCTACATAAGGCAATACTGTAGGCTAAAGTCATTCATTGTAAACGAATAAAATAAATAAACTGAAATATATCACAATTGACACGATTGACTGCAATAATTATTCATTTTTGAATTTTATGTGTTATTATTGTTTTAATATGTTATTTATTAATTGTTTATACTATTAAGTTATATTTGCATTTATATTTATATTGTATACTATGCTTAGATTTTTATTATCACTAATTCTATTTAGATTAAAGGTAAACGATTATTTAGATTAAAGATAGAGTTTAATTAAATTTTTTTAATGGATATTTGTGTACGTGTATGATGTTTATATTTATGTAGTTACCAATTAATTGAACTCAGTTTATATTTGTTACATACTTCGCATGGTGTTTATTCTAAGAATGTATGTTTTGGATGGTTATGTGGAGATGTTGCCAGATCCTCTTGTGTTCTTACTATCGCTTGAATGTTATTGTTAGTAGTTTTAATACTTATTTGTGTTTACCTAGTCTAGCCAACTCTATTTTTATGGTGTATTCCCCGAAAACAAATAAAATATATCCATTCATTCATTAACTGACTCACCTCTGGCCACTAACCCACTCCACACTACTTAATCCATCATAACAGTGAGAGAGAAACACTCTATTGAAAATAGTGATGCTGCTCAATTATATTGGGTTGCTTATACACAGCATACTGAATTATCTTATACAGATTATTTGTTAAATTCTAAATCTAGTTAAATAAACTAACAAGTAGGGGAGAGTTGCCTGTATTGTACCACTTTTTACATTTTAATTTTTATCCCCAATATGACTTCAATTATTCTTGAACAAAATATCACTACAGATACTCTGCTTTATGCAGAATCATGCCATATATTAATCATACTAAAATTTCGATTAATGTAATTACTATGAATTTTTTTCCAAACTTTTGCAACTGGTACGATTAAGGAGACCAGTTTCCTAAATCGTACCGATGGTTTCCTAAATCGTACCTACATTAAAAATCAGTGCAGGGATGCCAAGGGTATAATAAAAACTAAAATAAGATTTTAGTTTTAAAATTGAACTTTATTTTATGAATCTCAGAATTGAAAATAATATTATTACAACACACAACATATAATTGAGTGTCAAGATAAACTTACAAAAATAAAAAGCAGTAATACACATAGTAATTAATGGTGTTCTTAATCTAAAGTATAAAAAAATATAAATGTGCTGAAATTAATTTTTAATAATTAGTATAAATCTACTACAAATTATAAAACGATAGAGCACTGTTCAAGAGCTTTTCGTGAATTAGGCCTACTCTTATAAATATTTTTCTGTCAGGATCATATTAGGCTTCACAGTTAACACAAACGTACCTAATTGTTATCTTTGACTTTACCCCAGCACATTTTACATGGCCCCACTTCTCACATAATAAACATTGTACCATGTCCTCAATTACTGCAACTTCACAAAACCATTGTTCAGCATCCACTTCTATTATAATAGGCCTACAGGATGTTCCAGGGACTGAAGATGAAGTAGTGGGCTTATTCTGACTAACTTTCTTCGTTTTAACATATACTTTCTCCCGGTACGATTTGGGCAACCATTGGAGTTACGATATAGGCAACTGGGAGTTTTTTTAAACAAAAATTATTTCTTACCTATAACAGGAGCCATAACGTGCTCTGCTCCACCAAAATAAAGCGAATAAGTTGTGTTTCAAGGATCCATCTAGGAAAAAAAACAGTGATCCTACCTATTTGATCACAGTGGCCTTTCGATTAACAGCTGAAAACTACATCAATCTATGGCAAAACGTAAAAACTCGCCTTGATTCTCAACAAAAATTGTTATCAGCACGAGGTCCGTTGCTCACTTGTTACACCACTGGATTGATTCTTCCTACTCCACTATAGCGCTCCAGCATCACTAATTCTATAAAAATTCGCAGTGGTACGATTTAAGAAGCGGTCTATCTATATGTATCTACTATCTGTAGTTCACAGACTCACGGCCCTTCCTGAACTCTCCCCGCTCCAATACCAAGCCTTATACCTGCTCCAGCTTCCTTCTACTCCGCTCAATCCGATCTCATGAGACATTCTCTCACGCGCCACTGTCAGTGTTACCTACAACTGAGTGTGCGTCAACTTCCAAAATGTTTTCTTTAAGAGGAAAAAATGACTCAATGACTACACTAAAGAATAGTTTTCTAGTATAATTTTCTATCTACTTAATATTCGAACTTGGGAGTTCCAATATACATTGTATTTCTAATTGAACATTATAATCACTATTGTTAATTAAGCTAAATGCTTGTAGTATTAATTTGGCTTTAAGATTATACTTTTTCTTTATGTATTTAATTTTTTTACTCTTTTTAAAAAATGTTAAACAGTTTTGAATGATTATAGTTGTATTATCCTCTTAATAAAAAAGTTTTTTCAAGATTTCATAATTTTTATTAATATTTGACCCTTTGATAAGTACAGCTTTTGTTTATATTTGGGATTCCCTTTTTATAAAATCGGGATATTCCCTGATTATAATTTTTAAGTGAAATGAAATGAGTGGACTGTATTTATTGGTTAAATAATATATGTTTACTGCATAACAATATATTTATTTGAACGTACCTTTATATTTATAAATTTTTGACAAAGAAAAGGCTAAGGCTGATATGTCGGCTACATAGTTCAGGTGCATGCAGCTTTATTGTAATACATACTGCTTGATGTATTTCTTGATTCGACGGGAGTGGCCAACCCATCTTCTCTCCTCCTCGTCTTCGCCGGCTCTCCGCTAACTAATTTAGCTCATGTTGAAGTATTAATGAACGGCACATAAAGAAAAACCAGAACTCCTTCTCTGACTGAGGGAGCTTCCTCCATTCATCTGGTGGGCTTTCTTCATTCTCCACACCACCAGTATGCCTCCTAGCTCTGGCAGGCAAATTAAATAGGCCGTGCATAGGCGCCGGCGGGTGATCATTTAAATTGGTGAAAATTGAACAGCTTTATTGTTAAAATTTAAACTAACATATAATAAAAATGTAGTCATTGTTGTGAGAGAAATTTTCACGTGCGACCATCCATGTTAAAGTTGGTGTAGCGACCAATGCCGGGTTAGTTAAAATTAACTACTGTTACAGTGTCTTATTTATATTTGATGAACATTGTTGGGGGCAGGCTGTTCAGTCATTATCGAGAGTTTTCTGATAAAATTTCCCTAAAAGAAAAAAAAAAAAAAAAAAAAAAAAAAAAAAAAAAAAAAAAAAAAAAAAAAAAAAAAAAAAAAAAAAAAAAAAAAAAAAAAAAAAAAAAAAAAACCACTCATCGGCATTTGGCTCTATGAATTTGATCGCTTTTTTCGAGGAATATGAAAAAAAAAAAAAGGAAAATATGCACTGGATAGAGCTCTTTTATCCATATGAATGTTTTGGTGAACTGTGATAAAATAAAATCAATACAAAAACTGAAAAAAAAAGAGAAAATCTTGTGTTATACGACGCAGTTCACACGTGTATAAGGCGATAAAATCTGATGAAAATTTCTAATATCCTTCACGCTCATCACACCTGAAACTAATCGCAGGGGGCTGAATGCTACAGATAGGGGCGAAAAAAAAAGGGAGAAGAAAAAAAACGAATCACCCGGAATTTCCCTCTCAATTTTCAGCCCCATTCCCCGTTTTCCAATATCCCGAAATAATTCCTGCTTCTCTGAATCTTTAGCTACTTCAGATGGAAAGGTTTTTTTGCTATACTTTGTTTTTTTTTTGTTTTTTTAATTCCATCTATCTTACAGACTTCATACTTTTAATCACTAAAAGCTACAATTATTGAAATAACAGACCGTTAGCAAAATCACAAAAGCATTTATAATAAATAGAGAAAGATTTTAAAAGCATTGCGTTTTTTTTTCTAGTTAAAAGTTGTTAAAATGTTAAGAATATATTTTATGAAGAAGAACAAATTACACATCTTCTTTAAAAAAAAAATTTTAACCAACATATCTAACAATATGCTAGGGGTTCTTGTATTTAATTATGGTCAGTGGAAGATCAATAAGTCCCAAATAGTTTCTTTAACAACGCATATATTTTATCGAGCCATCTTTAGTGCTAAATTATTGACAATTATTCCTCACATTTAATGTGTTCATCATAAACGTATAGCTAAATGCCACGATTATGTTTAGGTTAGCCCTTGCTATATGTTGATGACGAACACATTAAATGTGGCGAATAATTACCAGTTTTTAGTACAGAAGATGACTCGCTGAAATATGTGCCTTGTTAAAGAAACTATGTGGGACTTATTGATCTTCCTTTAACCATAATTTACTAAGAAGTTCCAAAAAAGTTATCTTTATGATTTTATTTAATTTTTTTGTCTAAAAAAAAAGATCTGAAAAGAAACATATTGTAACGTGAAACAAAATCTTATGATTTTGTTTGTTACATTGAAAAGAGTTCTAGGCTTTTCGTTTGAACCGTTACCTAACTGTTATAGTACATGTTCTGGACCTTGCGGTACTCTTCTAAGCCCTTCTAGAATGTTTAATTTCGGACTAAATATAAAAAGCAATGGACTGGGGTTTAAGTCTTGCTATGTCCAAGCATATGATTACTTTTGTATTTGTCTGATCTGAAATGTCTGAGCGTATGTACATTTAGGATTTTATTTTACGTATAAATCCAGACCTAAGAATAATTATGATTCTCTTGCATTGAATATTATTAGAAAAAAAAATAATAAAATGAAAATAAAAACATATTTATGCACTATATCCTTGCCTCCCTGTGCTGTAAAAAAAATTGAAGGCGGCTATTGTTCACAGCTATTTCTTCAATGAGAAACATTCAAACTCGATGAAGACATTTTTAACATTTCCTGTAATGCTTGGTGTCGGGAGTTTAGCAGTTTCGAATATGATCAGTCAGAAAAGAAAAATATATTTTCAAATACTGTCACGAGCTATTTAGTTGTTTTCATATTATTTCTAAAAGTTTTGATTGATTCAATCCCAATATTTTCTTCCTTTCTAGTTCTGTTCATCAAAAGTTTTAGCCAGACATCGTAAGTTATCGCTAAAAGAGTTCACCTTTGCGTCCATCATCGTTATGTGTCTACTTAGTCGACTTTTTATACTTCTTTCGTTTCTTGATTGGACTAAAGATCAAATCTTTATTCTTTATATATATAAAAATCTCGTGTCTCTATGTTTGTCGGAGGTAACCTCTGAAATTACTGAACCGATTACGATGAAATTTGGCTCATTGTGTGAAGTTTTGTCCAACTTATAATATAGGATAGTTTAGATCTCGATTATTGGTCTCAATATTTCTTTTATTGCAAATTAAATGCTTATTATACTGTCTTTATATACGATTGAGTGTGATTATTTGTAAGTTCTATAAATTTCCAACAGATTGCGGGGTAAGTTGATATATTGACACAACACTTCATTTTCTTCCTATATTTAGGATGGGTAAGAATCTAGTAGCCAAATCTATTTTTTCCGGCTTGGACGTTGAAAAACCGTGTTTTTCCCATGAGAAATTATGTGTTGCCTTTTCATGTGTGGGGCTAACGTCGAATCTATTTGTTTTAACAAAAGACAAGTTAACCAAAATCATAGTGCACCTATTAGCACTATAATTAATAAAAATTGTGAATTCTAATAACAAACAGAAATATAAATTATTATTATAAAAGTTATAAATTATCTCATTCATAAAATTATTTTTTTTTGTTTCGATAAGTAGCACTGTAGGACCATTTTTTATATTCCGAATTTAATTAATATGTATTATGGCAAAAGATTAATTCAGTACATTTTCGCTGTCTATTGTGATTGTATTTAGCCTTATTCCAATTATATTCTTTATTAGTTCCTTTTTCATTTTACAATAAAGACATTCACCCTTCTAAATTCTTTACCAAACAATTCTAAATTTGGCCTAAAGTTCTATTTTAAATCCCGTTGGTTTTTAGATTAGCTAAAACGTTTTTATATTTATCAGTTAATTTTGATTTGATTGTATTAAAAAGAATAGGATATAATTAATTCAACGCATTGACGCTATTGAGCACAGCACCGCGTGGTCGGGTCTGCTGGTTCATTTATATCTATATATATATATCTTGTATGGAGTCAACCATCCTGGCTTCAAACATCCTGAATATGATATGCCTAAAATTTTATTTTAATCTCATAAATCGAAATGCTTCTAAAATAACAGCAGAGCGATACTACGAAATAAAATATATATATATATATATATATATATATATATATATATATATATATATATAAAAAGATTACTTCTATATCACAGGCATAAATAAAGAAAAAATAGAGAATTCGTGTCACATTTTGAGGATTTATTCCATTGGCTATCTATCATTCCCAAGAGAATCCCATATGAGACAATGGATTCAGGTTTTGAGTCATAGAGACAAAGTAAAATGAGAAAAGAATAAAAAAAATCCCATTTAAGAGGTCAAACAGTGCTACGAATTTTCTAGCTTCGAATTCGCATTTATGCTTCCATTTAGAGGTATTAAGATAGCTCTTACTTTATTTTTTTATAGGTGAGAGATAGTCAACTGTTAATCTTTACGATAGGTAAACCAACGTTTCGATCCAACTTGTGGATCTTCATCAGGGCTAAAAGAAAACAAATATATGAGTATCTATGCTAGAGGATGACAATGAATGAATATTTTACAGAACTGATAATAATATAAAAGATGGAAAGCATATACATGAATACTTAAATAAGTAGCTGGTTAGCAAGATAAAATAGATTCTGATATTTACCTTCTGAGTCAAGGTAGATACAAAGACTGAAGGTAAACTAAGGTAAGAGGTAGTGGTAGAGGATATTTTGCAGACACCAAAGGTTTATGACGGGGAAACCAAACGCTTTTGAAGTGAAAGGCTGACATGACAACTGAGTGAAAATAAAATATTAAAACTAACAAAATATATGGTACTATATACATATTGTTGTGTCTGGACTCAATAATATTCTAATTTTGCATTGTGATGTGTTTTCATTTATCATGATTCAGTCTAATTTTCCATTTTTTGAACCAGTCATGCAATATGTTTAGGTGATGTTGTAAAGTTAATGAAGCTTGTGTTGCGTCCTGATGTTTAGTAATAATTGCTTTATCGTCAGCGTATGTTGCTGTCAATGTCTCGTTGTTAGTAGGTATGTCATGCGTGTATATGATGTAGAGTAAAGGTGCTTGTATGGAGCCTTGGGGTACTCCCGCCAAGATTGGGTAAATTGATGACATGTCGGACGAAGAAAAATCTATCGAAGAGGAAAGATTGTAATAATGGACATGGCAACAGCTGATATCCCAATAAATACGAGGAGGAGATTAAAAAGACGTTGGATGAGAGATCTCCTTACTTAAACAGCTGTAGTAATAGAATCAAGCCAGGAAGGGGGTGCTGCTGAGCACTTTTATTTCCCATGCCTGACATGTCATTGTTTTCTCATCCGGCCACCACATTCGCTGATTGTCAGCTTTATGCAGACAGGTGCAAATAAAAAAAAATAAAAGCCAAAAAAAAAAAAAAAAAAAAATTTGCATTAAGAGATATCCTTAACTTAAATTATTTTCTCCGACATATATTCCTACCTAGAATACACATTTCATGATTTGATAAATCGATGTTCATTCGATGGATCTGAAAAATAAATGTTTTTTTGGACGTATAGGGATTCTGCTGATTATGGAAGACAAAGGATTGTTACAAACCTTATATTGTCATTGCACATATTTTCTAATAAATTAAATTTTCATTATGAAAAATAACTGAAAGTATAAATATATAAGGTTAAAATGAGAAGGATTCAAATATATAGTTCTCTATTCTATAGTTTCTTTGACAGCGACAGGGCAAGCAATGTTGTACGCCAAAACATTTGGTTATGATTACAGGAAGATTGATGATTTTTCAATGGTCCGTATTTGTCGAGTTTCTCCTGACAACGGTCATCTGAATTGTTCAGGGAACCCATTTTTTTACTTTCACTTACCTATATATGAAATATATAGTAAGTGGAAGTATTGCGATCGTGAAAATTTTCGACTTCCGGTTTTCAACGGAAATACACGTTTTGGGACCCCCTGAGTCGAAATAACCAAGTCCCGCGAAATGGTCTGTGTGTGTGTGTGTGTGTGTGTGTATGTGAACAGACTAGCTCAAAAACTATAAACCGTGGGAACCTGAAATTGGGTATTTAGTGTAGGTATATGCTCGCGATGTGACAGCAAAAATTTCATCAAAATTGCTCGAAGGGAGGGGGTACTTCATTTAATAACTTTTTACGTTTTTTTCGATTTTCTCAAAAACGGCTCTAACGATTTTGATTAAACTGAGTATTTGATCGATTTATATGCCCAAAATATGACTGTAAAAATTTCATCAAAATTGATTAACCGGAGGGGGGACTTTACTTAATAAATGTTGTATCATTTTCACGTGTTTTTTTTATTTACTCAAAAACGGTTTTAACGATTTTGATCAAACTTGGTATTTGATGTATTTATATGCCCGAAATATGACTGTAAAATTTTCATCAAAATTAATTAACCGGAGGGGGGACTTTACTTTATAAATTTTGTATCATTTTCACGTGTTTTTTTATTTACTCAAAAACGGTTTTAACGATTTTGATCAAACTTGGTATTTAATGTATTTATATGCCCGAAATATGACTGTAAAAATTTCATCAAAATTGATTAACCGGAGGGGGGACTTTACTTAATAAATTTTGTATCATTTTCACGTGTTTTTTTTATTTACTCAAAAACGGTTTTAACGATTTTGATCAAACTTGGTATTTGATGTATTTATAGGCCCGAGATGTGACTCTAAAAATTTCATCAAAATTTATCTACGGGAGGAGGGACTTTACTTAATACATTTTGTACCATTTTCACGTGTTTTTTTTATTTACTCAAAAACGGTTTTACCGATTTTGATCAAACTTGGTATTTGATGTATGTGTATGTCAAAGATGCGATAGCCAACATCACATCAAAATTGATCAACCGGAGGGGGGACTTTACTTAATAAATTTTGTATCATTTTCACGTGTTTTTTTTATTTACCCAAAAAAGGCTTTAACGATTTTGATCAAACTGGGTATTTGATGTATGTATATGCCAAAGATGTGATAGCCAACATTTCATCAAAATTGGTTTTACGGAGGGGGCACTTTATTTTATAACTTTTTAACCAATTTTTACATTTTTTTCGACCATCTCAAAAACGGCTTTAACGATTTTCATCAAATTCGTGGTGTTTAATGAACATTAGGTGTTCTTTAATATCAGGTAAGCTTTATCATTATTAAAATGTTCTGAGGGGGCTTAAATGGGGAAGGGGCCTTTTTTGTTTTCCCATAAAGTACCTTTGTATTTGTTTATATGGAGAAATTATCTGTCTTTTGTTTTGCCTAAAAATAAGAAATGGTTAGCCATTATATTTATTTATTCATATTTCGATCTCATATTTAGATATGAGATAAGATAAAAATCAAGGAAACATATAGAGGAGAAACAAAGAAAAATATTCAGTCAACTCATAAAACTCGTTGAGCGCAAGCGGAGTACGCCTTTAATGACAGACCATTGTTCATAATTAAAGCCGTTCTGTTCATTTGAGAAGTGGAATTTAACAAAACGCATTAATTTCTAATCTAAGTAAGTTTGTAAGTGAAAGTTGTGTGTTGCGCGCACGCACCAGATTTTTACTTTATATAATTCTTTAGTTTAATTTTTAGTTCAGCATTTTTAAATTAATTCTAAATTCAATAATTAATAAGTTGTAAATTCAGTAACTAATATATTGTCGTTAATTTATTAATCAAATTGGTATGAATATCATACCAATCTATATTAAGTATTTAATTAGCATTAATTTAGTGTTATGTGCGTGGGCGTCTGTGATTGGTCGAGGACGCTCTGAGACAAACAAAAGACGCTTTACCAAGTCAGTCAGTTGTTGATTCTCGCCAGCCGAGTACGCATTACTCCTCACTCTTTAAACATTCTTTAAAAACATTTATTACATTCTCGTTCACCCAGGGTGTTCAGTTGTGTATTGTGCACATTCGCAAACATTATTTTAGAAGACGAGCGAGGAGGAAGATTAAGTTCCCAGCGGGATGGACATTTAAAGTAAAATACTTCCATCATTATTTTTTTTAATAAAGTATAAACATTACATTGTGTTTAATCTTCAAGTTTAAATAATATTTTCTGACCATTGAACTTTACCTTTTAACATTCAGTTATTATATATATCTTTGTATTATAGTTATTAATCATTTGTTTATTACTCTACTCTATAGATCATCAATGGCCATTCAATTAAAGCATATTTTTGCCTATAATAGTTTATAAGTCGAGGGAAGGAATTATTATGAAGGAACTTTGTGAATATTCTGCCGAATACTTTGAGACTTAGCAAATGCATGAAGACAAGACAGTGTTCAATGTATTTGGCTTCTCCTCACGGTCCAGTTCGCTAAGAGGATAGACCTGCCTCTGGTTGCCATACTCGCACCTATGCAGTGCTAAAAGCTCTTAGCTCTGTCTAGTCGGGTTAGCACACATAGCTTAGCAGTGATTTCCATTACCTGAGTCAATACCTGATTGGTGCTGAGGATTTACAATGGATATAAAAACAAAGAATATTCAAAAAATAAAATAAATATAACTCCAAGCAGCCATGACCGTCAAAACGTATAGGTAAACATATAAAACACTCTATTCATACACACGTTTACCATAACAACGAAGAAGAATGACAGAGGAAAAAATATACACATGCTTAAATCTTACGCAATCCCTGTCTGCTTAAAACTTTCTTCAAAATAATAATATGCAAATAAAATATAAATAATTAGAATATGTACGAAGCATTCGTACTCAAAACATACTTTAATCCCGCTTAATTAAAGAACACACCGTATATTTAGTATCGTATAGTGCGTATTTAGTGCGTCATGGGCATAGGTGAGGGTTGAAGTAAAGTATAGATGTGTTTAAATTGTATATGATTTATTGAAACATAAGTTTAAGGTATTTACGTGTTTAGAGGACCTCTTTGAGCACTATGTTTGAAGTTACGATATGGTCATCTGTGATTGTTTTTTGGTGGGCTTGTATTACACAGACATAGATGTCACTGAAAGCGCGCACCCTGGAAAACGCTACATACTTACATACACATGTCAGTTTCGCGGAAAGCGGGTGCGCTGATTCTATTGACTGAAATAGCATGTTTTATCTTGTAACTGGCAACCGACGGAGACAATCGGAAAAGTATATAACCCGAAATGTTCGTCTCGAAAACTACAAAAAATGACACCTTCGAAAAAGCCCTGCGACCATTTTCGCTGAGAATTGCAGTTTTTCACTCACAACTCGCACACGAAGGGTTTAATAAAAAAATGTAAATGACCAAAAATAGATTGGCACCATTTAGAAACCTCTAGGACCATTTTGATTCTCTCGAATCGCGGTTCTGCGATTATAACTCGCAATCGGATTAAAATGATGCCTCATTCATGAAATTTGATTAAGTATTAAGGAAGTTATGGCGTACTGACAAAAAAAAGGCTCTTAGTAATAAGTATATGATGATTATTTTTACTCTTTTATTATGGAAAACCTTATCTACAGGGCTTCAAATGTATAATAAAATACATAATATTAAGTTTTTGGAGAGAGTGGATGTGTAAAAAACTGCTAGGTCCTAGCCTTCTCTTGCAAGTGCCTGCTGGTCTAAGTATCGCCTTCTGATATTGATGTATGTAGGGCATCTCAGGAGAAAGTTCTTCGCCCAGGATGTCGCAAATAATTCAAATAGCCCATAGTATAGTAACTAGATATAGTAAATAGATAATCCAATTTTTACCGCATACGAAGTTCATAGAGAAGAAGTTCACTGCATACTTTATAACCGTAATTTATTCTGGCATGCATCCAAGTTTCGAGTTATTGATTACTTCGATTTGCTGATTGAGAAAAAAAGTCTTGAACAGTTATTCCGGGATTTTTTTTTTTTTTTTTATAAAAGCTCTCAGATCATCCTCATCAAGTGTAATAATCCCTCCAGGTCTTTAAAGCTGAAAAATCCCCCCCAAAATTTTTAAAACTAACTGTGAACATTGCGCTCTGTCAACTGCAATCACCCCGTAGCTGTAAAGTAGCATTGTACAGGCAGTTTGGGTACCGTTCCGTACGAGTTAAATTTCATAAAATTAATTACAGTTAGTATCGGTGGTACTAACTGTCCC
The DNA here is from genome assembly GCA_911387785.2 of Aelia acuminata. Lineage (NCBI taxonomy): Eukaryota > Metazoa > Arthropoda > Insecta > Hemiptera > Pentatomidae > Aelia > Aelia acuminata. The sequence goes on from OU426979.1 coordinate 170,829,942, forward strand.
AATGGTAGACTATATGTGATCATAGAATATTTTCCCTAGTAGTTGTTCATTGTAACAAAATTGAGAATGCACTTGATTTATTTAAATAAACAAACCCAATAATATCCAGGCTAAGTGATTGTCACTCGTGACTTATCCACAATACACGAATAGAAGAGTATAGAAGAGTAACGTAAATGCGACCAGTGTTTTACCTCAAAAGTAATCGAACACATCTTCGAGTATAGTCCAAAATATTCAGCAGATTATTCTTTATAATTAGAATATGTAAAGGATTCACGTTTTATAGAGCATGTGTAATAATGAGTGAACAGGCGGCATCTTCAGAAATGTAATTAATTAGTATTGGTTATATGTATATTAAATTATTATTATGCGTCATTTGGCACTGTATCGTAATTTAGGCTGGATAAAAATAAAATAAAATAAAACACAGAAACAGTAGACATAAGATATAAAAATCAATCAAACAAGTCACGTAAGTGAACAATGGTATGTGCATGATAATCCCCAGATATTGATCACTCTAAATCCCTATCATTTCCAGGACAGAATATCGATATAACTCCAACAAAAAAAAAAAAAAAAAAAAAAAAAATTTATATATATATATATACACGAGCAGACCCTGCTACGCGTTGCTGTGACTGAGTAGCTATAATGCTTTAAATTAATTATATCCTATTATTTTTAATGCAGTCAAATCTAAATTCACTGATAAAGGTAACATAAAAACGTTTCAGCTAATCTAAAAACCAACGGGATTTGAAATAGCACTTGAGGCCAAATTTGAAATTGATAAGTAATTTAGACTCGTTAAAGTGTTTATTGTCTAATAGAAAAGGAACTAATAAAGAATATAATTGGAATAAGGCTTAATACAATCGCAATAAACAGCGAAAATGTACCGAATTAATCTTTTGCCATAATAGATACATAGTAATTGAATTCAGAATATAACACATGGCACTACCTGAAACAGGTTATAAAAATTTCTCAAACCATGTGAAAAAATCAATAGTCCTTACCGTACAATTTATCAAAACAAAAATTTAATTTTATAAATGAGATAATTTATAACTTTTATAATAATAATTCTTCCTTATTAGCATTCACAATTTTTATTTATTGCAGTGCTAACAGGATGATTTTGGTTAACTTATTGATATGATTTTCATTAATCTGTCTTTTGCTAAAACAAATAGATTCGGTTTTTCCCTGAACGTGAGAAAAAAAAAAAAAGATTTGGCTAATGGAAGCTTCCCACCCTAAATATCGAAAAAAAAAAAAGTGTTGTTTCAATTAATCAACTTACACCGCCATCTGTTGGAAATTTCTAAAACTTGCAAATAATCACACTCAATCATAGTATAATAAGCATTGAATTTGCAATAAAAGAAATACTGAGGGCAATAATCGAAATCTAGCCATATTTCATCAAAATCGGTTAAGTAGTTTCTGATTTTACCTCCGATAAACATTGGGACACGAGAATTTTATATATATATATATATATATATAAAGATATTTGAAGCATTAATGAGAATTTTGTTCCGAGTGTCAATATTATAAGAACACTAGGGGATACGTGTTAATGCATTAATTATAATGCTTCTTCATTTGCATAGTGATACTAAATAGAACTTAGATGAGTACAGGGTGATACAGGTGATGAGTATTTGTAACAGTGACAGATTGTGGATTAGTTTGCTCCCACACATTCTGACAATTATCAAGAAACAGTTCCTATTCCAGTCTCTCAAAGAGGATTACACAGACTTCACCTGTTCCCATCCAGAAACTCCTGTCTTCAATTAAACAGAGCAGCTTTACCTCTTCAGAAGATCTCATAATACGCTGTAACTTGAAACAAATTCCCATGATTTTGCCTGCTACATTAAAAAGAGTTATTTTGTTAGAACCGCTACATAATCCTATTAATACGTTACGTATTAATACTAACATGTTTTGGAGTTAATGAAAATGTTCGAACTGGAATGTTCGATTTCGTACTAAATACAAGGAACAATGGACTAGGGGATTAGTTTCGCTCTGTACTTCGAAGTTTATGGTTATTTTTAAAGTCACTTTTGGGTGTGACTTGTAGTTACTTTTAGGTACGTTTTTATTGATTTGAGATATTATTATTTGTTTGATGTTGTAAAAATTATTTTAAGCCCACATCATCAATAAACATATTTATTCTGTAGGCCTGGAAACAACAATTGCAATAATTTTACTAAAAAAAAATCTGGTGCGATACTCGCAACACACAACTTCACTTAGCAACTTACATAGATTAGAAATTGACGTGTTAGGATAGATAGCGTTAATATAGTGTGTTATACTGGAAAAATTTTATGAAGTTAAAACTTACCAGACACTAAACAATACTTGATTATCATTCAACATGACGAGTTTGATCAACATTTTTAGAGCTGTTTCTAAGAAAATCTAGAAAAACATAAAAATGAGACAAAATTTATTAAATAAAGTGACCCCTCCGTTCGACCGATTTTGATGAACTTTTTAATGTCACATCGCGGGTATGTACATACATACAACCAATAACTAATCCAGGTTGCTACGGTTTATAGTTTTTAAGTTAGTTTGTTTGCACACACGAATTTCATGGGGCTTGGTTTTTTAGAATCATTGGACCCCAAAACGTGTATTTCCGTTAATAACCGGAAGTCAAATTTTTTGACGATCGTAATACTTTCCTTTACTATATATTTCATGTAGGTAAGCGAATGTAAAAAAATATAGAGGAAGATGACATTTCTAATAAAATAGAAATGTCATTTCCAAGCTTTCCAAAATTCATCATTCATGATATATAAGATATTCAACTAATTTACACTTCCAAAAATTGTTTGTTGAGGTGCATTAACACGTTCACGCCGGGACTGTTTAATGCTGTTTGCTCTATCGGGCGGTAGCTATTCCAGGGCATTGTGCAGTACTAGCAATCCAAAATAATAAAATAAACAATAAAAAATACTATCCTACTAGTTATGTTTATAATGTTAAAATACTATATTAATTAAGTTAATATAATTGTTATTAAAAAATAATTGTTTATACCTAGGTATAAACTAGGTACCGATTGATACTAGGGATGCGACATCGATGTCGAAGTTTCCGAAACATCGATGTTTTGCCCAAAACATCGATGTTATGTAGCCGATGTTTTCGGACCATCGTGGGCCGATGTTAACATTGATGTTTTTTTTTTTTTTTTTTTTTTTTAGCATTGACAAAGTTGTTAACAAAAACTAATATGCTCTTAACTTCGATGCTTTAACTATCAAGCTGTGTTTAACATCGATGTTTTTGTCCAAAACATCGATGTTAAATCAGATTTGTTTTTGCAGAAGACATCGATGTTTTAGACAACATCAAATATTTAACATCGATGTTTTAACAATAACCAATTTCTTTTTAACCTCGATTTTTTAACAATAACCAAGTTCTTAATAACATCGATATTATATAAAAAAACAAATTTGCTCTTAACATCGATATTTTTAACTATGACAGAGTTGTTTTTAACATCGATGTTTTTGTCTAAAACATCGATGAGGAAACATTTGCTTTTGCAGAAAACATCGATGTTAAAACATATTTGTTTTTGTCGAAAACATTGATGTTAAAACATTTTCGTTTTTGTCAAAAACATCGATGAGGAAACATTTGCTTTTGCAGAAAACATTGATGTTAAAACATATTTGTTTTTGTCGAAAACATTGATGTTAAAACATTTTCGTTTTTGTCAAAAACATCGATGTTAAAAACAATTTTTTTAAAACTTCGATGTTTTCTGCAAAAACAAATATGATTTAACATAGATGTTTTGGACAAAAACGTCGATGTTAAAAACAACTTTGTTATAGTTAGAAAATCGATGTTAACAGTATATTTGTTTTTGTTTATTACATCGATGTTAAAAACAATTTTTTTAAAACATCGATGTTTTTAACAAAAAAAAAAAATGTTATAACATCGATGTTTTGGACAAAAAACATCAATATATATTCTCTTAATCTCATGGATGTTGAAACATGTTTTAACAATAAAACGTTATTTTTAACATCGATGGTTTTGACAAATATAAATATGTTTTAACATCGATGTTTTGGACAAATATAAATATGTTTAAACATCGATGTTTTGGACAAAAAACATCAATATATATGCTCTTAACATCGATGTTTTAAACAACATCAAATATTATTTAACATCGATGATAAACCAGATTTGTTTTTGCAGAAGACATCGATGTTTTAGACAACATCAAATATTTAACATCGATGTTTTAACAATAACCAATTTCTTTTTAACATCGATGTTTTAACAATAACCATGTTCTTACTAATATCGATATTATATAAAAAAAACAAATTTGCTCTTAACTTCGATATTTTTAACTATGACAGAGTTGTTTTTAACATCGACGTTTTTGTCCAAAACATCGATTAGGAAACATTTGCTTTTGCAGAAAACATCGATGTTGTTTTAATTATCAATGTTTAAAAAAAGTTGTTTTTAACATCGATGTTTTGGACAAAAAAAATCAATTTGTATGCTCTTATATATTTTTTAATAAATATTTTTTTAAATTAAATTAATGTTAATATTTTTTAATCTTATAATTTTTTTAAAACATCGATGTTAAAAAATATTTGATGTTGTCTAAAACATCGATGTTTTTTGTCCCAAACTACGATGTTAAAATATATTTGTTTTTGTCATTTAAATTAAAAATCAATTTTTATTGTTAAAACATCGATGTTTTATAATTGTGGTTGCATGATGTTTTTAACATCGATGTTAAGAGCATACAAATTGATGTTTTTTGTCCAAAACATCGATGTTCAAAACAACTTTTTTTAAAAGATCGATGTTTTCTGCAAAAATAAATATGTTAAAATATATTTGATGTTGTCCAAAAACATCGATGTTAAAATATATTTATATTTGTCAAAAACATCGATGTTAAAAATAACTTTTTATAACATGTTATATATGTTGATGTTAATAACTTGTTAAAACGTGTTTCAACATCAATGAGATTAAGAGAATATATATTGATGTTTTTTGTCCAAAACATCGATGTTAAAACATTTTTGTTTTTCTTTAAAACAACGGTTTTTAAAACATCGATGTTGTTTTAATTATTGATTTTTCTGCAAAAACAGATATGTTTTAACAATAAAAATTAGTTTTTAACATCGATGTTTTAGCTGAAATTAAGATGTTTAGGTCCTAGAAGTTGAATATTTAATATATGATTATGTAAAACCAACTATGCAGAAAACCTCAATGTTTTCATATATTAATAATGAAAATTAAACATGCTTTACACTTAAATACGTTTGGGCACTAATATGTTAATGTTTAAAGAACGTATAAATTAAAAAACATCGATGTCGAAAAACATCGATGTTCTTGAACATCGATGTTTTGTCGTCGATGTTTAATCGACATCGATGTTTTGATTGTAAAAACATCGATGTTTTGCCGTCGATGTCGCATCTCTAATTGATACCGCAGCATTTCGCAACTATACAGCGGAAACCGCTGAGATGGCAGTGACTCGGTACCCCTGGTACTATCTCCCAGCGACCGTCCACAAAATTCTTTTCCATGGAGCAGACATGATTGAGCACGCAGCTCTTTGTATCGGTTCCCTTTCAGAAGAGGCTCATGGAGAGTAGGAACAAATATTATAAGGCGTACAGGGAACATCATTCCAGGAAGATATCTGGAGTCGCAACAAATGAAGATGTTTTCCACCAATTATTTGTAACAAGCTACCCATATATTACGGAGTTAAGACCAGTATACAAGTATAAAAAGGAAAAAGAGCTAATCGAGGAAGCATACAATTTATTTAAACAAGTTTAGCCGTACGGTTAAATTGATGTACGTGTGACACAAGAGATTAAATTCTTTATTCTCAACGCAGGTAATTCATAAAGAGAGAACAATCGATAACATATGATATCAACAATAATCGATAACATATTAATAGTATTTTGATTTGTAACAATGCACCACTACATCACTCCCCCCCAAGTGACAACGATAAGCAATATCTTCTGGAAGGCCTGATGATTCTTCCTGAAAACGTCGTTGTGTTCAAATCTGGTGGCGGTGGGATGTATCTTGAAACCAGAGGGTCTGCGAACCGTACTGTCTTCTTCTTCTGGGGAGCAGGATGTGAGGTATCGGCTCCACTAAAATGAGCGGGTTTCAGGCGGTCTCTAGATACTGTGACAGCGTTCCCGTTGAGGAGTATCTTGAATGTCTTGGGTGAGCGGGAGATAACTTTGTGTGGGCCTGTATAGGCCGGCTGTAGAGGTGGGTGGGAGGAATCGTCTCGGAGGAAAACGTAAGGTGTGTGTTGCAGGTCGGTATGGCTGAACACCTTGTTTTCTCCATGCCACACAGGGTTTGTTGGTCGGCATTGTCGCATGATGCTTGATAGTTGCTCTGCATAAGTTGATTGTGGCGCCTCAAAGTTCGTGGACCTAAAGAAATCACCCGGTAAACGCAGCTTCGTCCCATAAACGAGTTCGGCAGGACTAGCATTGAAATCCTCTTTGACGGAGCTTCTAAGGCCTAAGAGCACAGCGGGTAGGTGGGCAGTCCATGGTCCGTCGGCAGCCTGTAGACGACAAGTGAGCGCTGTTTTTAGTGATCTGTGCCATCTTTCCAGAAGCCCGTTACTTTGCGGGTGATATGCTGTAGTGTGTTGTACTTTAGAGCCAATCAGCTTCGACAGGGATTGAAAGAGATTAGATTCAAAATTTCTTCCTTGGTCGGTAATAATTTGTACTGGAGACCCGAATCGAGCTATCCAATTTTCCCAAAAAGTATTTGCTACAGTGAGAGCCGTCTGGTCAGGTATAGGGTAGGCCTCGGGCCACCTGGTGTACCGATCAATGCAGGTGAGTAGGAATCGTTTATCCCCAGCGGGGGGTAAGGGTCCGACTATGTCAAGGTGGACACAAGCAAAACGTTGATCCGGAGTTTTAAGTTTCATCAAAGGTGATGATTCATGTTTAATTGTTTTAGAACGCTGGCAGTAAAGGCAGTTTTGAACAAAGTTGGTTATGTATTTGGTCATGTGTGGCCAAAAGTAACGGTCTTTGATGAGCTTAATAGAGGCGGACCTTCCTGGGTGTGAGAAATTGTGTATGTGCTCACATATCCGGTCACGAAACTGCTGGGGGACATACGGCTTGTCAATATCATTTTCAGTATAGCAATAGAGTCGGACACCTGGGGTAAGGGTTATTGCCGTTAGGCTCGGAGACTTCTGGCTCGCTACGAGGTGTGATAATTGTTCGTCCTGTTGTTGAGCTATTGCCAGTTCAGTGGGGGTGGGGATAGTGAGCGAAACGGAGTCAGCTCTTGACAGTGTATCGGCAACAATATTCAGGGCGCCCGAAACATGTCGGATATCGTTTGTAAATTCGGAGATAAAAGAGAGTTGACGGGCTTGTCTTGGGCTCGGTTTATCGGACCGTTGACGCAAGGCGTAAATAAGGGGTTTATGGTCCGTGAAGCATGTGAAGTTTTGTCCCTCCAGTATGTGTTTAAAATGCTTTATGGAGCTGTAAATGGCCAAAAGCTCTTTGTCATATGCAGAATAAATGGTTTCGGCAGGAGAGAGCTTTCTAGAAAAAAATCCTAGGGGTTGGGTACCTCTTCTGGATATTTGATGAAGGACACCGCCGATGGCCGTATCAGAGGCATCGGTATATAAATGAAGTTTACTGTTTGGATTCGGATGAGAGAGGGTCACAATTTGACGCAGAGCATTCTTAGTTTCGTGGAATGCCTCTTCCAGGTTAGGCGTCCAGTTTATGGTGGAATGTCTCGGTCCTGTAATGGCGTTCAATGGGGCCTGGATACGAGCTGCATTTGGTATGAACCTTCGGTAAAAATTTACCATTCCCAGAAATCTTCTTAATTGCGAGACTGTTTTTGGAATCGGGAAATCTTGAATAATCCTCAGCTTCTCATCCAAAGGTTTAATTCCTCGTTCTGATATTTCGTGACCCAGAAATGAGACCTTGGATTGCGCGAAAACACATTTTGTTTGATTCAGGAATATCCCATAATCTTTAAGTCGCCCGAAAATAGTCTCTAAATGTTTTAAGTGTTCTTCTGAAGAAGAGGAAGCTACTAGGATATCGTCTAGGTATTTAAAACAGAAGGGGAGACCGTGTAGTGCTTGGTTGATGAATCTCTGGAACGTTTGCGCTGCATTACGTAGCCCGAAGGGCATAAAGGGGAATTCATAGAGTCCAAAAGGGGTACTGATAGCTGTTTTTTCTATGTGATCCTTGTGGACGGGGATTTTTTGGTATGCTCGCATTAGATCGATGGTTGAAAAGACGGTTTTTTTGTATAAAAAATTAGAAACGTCTTGAATGTTTGGTAGAGGGTATCGGTCCGGTATGGTTACGGAATTTAACAGACGGTAGTCTCCACAAGGGCGCCATTCTCCATTCTTCTTGCGGACCATATGTAAAGGACTAGCCCAAGGACTTCTAGATGGGCGGCATAGTCCTAGAGATTCCATCGTGTCGAATACGGCCTTGGCTATTTGGTGTTTTTCCGAAGATAGGCGTCTGGGTGCAACATAAACTGGGTTACCTTTAGTTTCGATTCGGTGCAGAGTTGTGTGTTTTACTTTTTTAACATCCTGGTAGGTAGGTGGTGTGTCGAGACCATATTTTTTTAGCAACATCTTAATGGGATCCGTATGTTCGACAGCGCTAAGCGAATGTGGGACAATTTCATCGCAACGGAAAATGGTCGTAGAAAGTGTTAAAAATGAAGCCCTGTCGATAATTCTTCGTCCGGGAAGATCAACCAAAAGATTAAAATGAGTTATAAAATCCGACCCTATTATGGGTTTGGAAACGTCAGCTACAAGAAAATTATAGTTGAACTTTTTTTTGAGGCCAAAGTCTAATTTCAGTAGTCGTGTACCGTACGCGGCTATTCGAGTATTATTTGCTGCATATAGATATTTAGTAATATTGGATCTCGCGTCACAAAATCTTGGAGGAATAAGTGATATGTCGGCTCCGGTATCCACTAAAAATGCTACTTTCGTAGACTTATCGGTCAAGAAAAGGCGGCTTGAATATCCATGGCAAGAGCACGCCGCTGATGTCTGCCTTATAGTTAGTTTTTTGGACCATAGGAACAAGGGGATCGGCACCTCTCGGCCTGTTCACCAAATTTCGCGTGGTACCAGCACCAGTCAGATTGGTTTTGGGATGACGACTTTGAACGCTGGCGACGTTGATAGGAACCAGGACTACCATGGGTAGGGGATCTGCGATCTCGAAACCTAGATCTATGAGGTGAGGGTGATCTAGGATTTCGTAATTTGGTGGACAGGTTACGTACCTCATTCCTTAAGGCTTCTATTTCTAGCCTGAGCTCCGAACTTCCGTGCTCTCCGGTACAAGAAGTGGCGTAGACTGCCGCCTGGGGTCTGCTAACATCAGCAATTTTATCAGCTATGTCACTTAATTTCTCCAAGTCTTGTACCGAAGCCTGCAATATAGCCTGGGTTGCAATTGGCAGCCTTTGGAGAAATAATTGTTTTATTATATCTTCTGATGTTTGGGGCCCACAAAGAGCTTTCATCTCTCTCAAAAGCTGAGATGGTCTTTTATCACCTAGTTCCAGGCCCGAAAGTAACTTCCGGATTTTTTGCTCGTCTGTCTCGCAGCATCTTTTAATTATCGTATTTTTGAGGGAATTATAATCAGGTTCAGGGTCGTTTGTCCTGAATAAGTCCCCGACAGTTTTTAAGGTTTCACTATCTAAGGCAGAAACTAAGTAGTGGAATTTGGTTTGATTATTAGTTACTCCAGCTAATGCGAATTGCGATTCCATTTGCCGGAACCATAGATCTGCATTGGATCTCCAGAATGGGGGAATCTTAACAGAGATATGGCTCACCTGTGTTTTGGGTTCTTCCCTGGGTTGCTGAATATTTCCCAAAGCCGCTTCGAGTTGTACGATTTTTTCCTTCAATTCTTCCATCACGTCGGGGTCACCAATTTAGCCGTACGGTTAAATTGATATACGTGTGACACAAGAGATTAAATTCTTTATTCTCAACGCAGGTAATTCATAAAGAGAGAACAATCGATAACATATGATATCAACAATAATCGATAACATATTAATAGTATTTTGATTTGTAACAATGCACCACTACACAAGATTAAATAATTATATCCTATTTTTATTATTGTACATACAAATGTTAAATAAAAACAATCTAATCAACTTTTTATTTTCCACGTCCAATTTTAACTTGATCTGATGCTCTGATTTCGTTGATATAGATTTCATTAGATTCGGCTCCTCAAAAAACATATAAGACTATATCAAACACGAATTTTTGATATTTTTGACCTCAAATTTAGACTTGATCTGGTGGTCCCATTGCACTGATTTTGATTTCATTAGATTCGGCACTTCAAAACATTGATACACGGTGGTTCCAAGCCGCTAGCAAAGTAATTATAATATATATTAGGTTTTTTCCCATTTTCAGCTTTTTTGGACCACTGTGCGCCGGCGCTAACCTGTCAAAGAAAAAAAACCATCCATTTTTTTGTAATTTACTATCAATACCTCTATAAAATTATAGTTTAATAACTTTAAATTATATCCGCGACCCCACAAGCAGTTTTTTTTATTATTTTTTTTTACTCAACTATATCTTCTGGATATAAAATGTTGCAGAAAAATTATGTTCGCGTTTACATTAATTTTGTATGTATTTTTTATACAACCAATATTTTTTTTCAGAATTTGTATTTAATAATTTAGGTGCAAAACAGAGAAGGCAAATATTATCCCTTTATAGGACAGCACTAATTATGCTCCAATTTTAAAAATATTTTCAATGAAACAGTTCTAGGAGCTTATATTAAGCACGAGAAAAATAAATTTTTGCTTTACAAGTGGGATAAATATTACCCACTGTCCTATAAAGGGTTAATGGTCTCCATGAGTCCCCTTTGGTTATCCTAGGGTTAATGTAACAGAAGTAATTGAACACAAAATCTCTCACTAATTGTGAAAAGTGAACTGATCCAACAAGTTAGGAATTGTAAAGGTATTGACTGCTACCGTTTCCCGTTCGCTATCACAAAGGTGAAGCCAACCTGACAAAGGCTACCTCACAAAGAGCTCGACACCTCACACTTGACCAAAGCTCCTCTGCATAAATCCTTTTAGCCTCCTTTATAGTCCCATTCCAAACATTTCCGCCCACCATCAATATTTGCTCTGAGGGAAAAGCTTTTCAATCTTCCATCTTACTTTTTTACTTGTTTGACGACCCCTCCCACCAAAATTGACACATTCGCCCCAACAGCTGTGTTAACACGATAGGTTTTTTGACGGAAAATGTTTAGATATTGTAAAAGCATTGATCTAAGCTGTATGCACGCAGATTAATCATCTTTATGTTTATTGAAATTATTATTCAATTTAATTGAATTTTTTCAATGTTTCCTGTTATTACAAATCAATATAAATCAATCTATAACTTATAGACTAATAAACTATGATATAAGTATATTCTAATCAAATAATTATAATTATAAGCATAATTTTAAGTATATATTGTAACATCAATATAAACTATAACTTATAGTTATACTAAGTATAACTCACCTGGGACATGCTCTATCTTCATCAGAGAGGCTACAGCAATTACAAAAGCCCTTCGTGGGATAGTGGAATCAGTAACGAACAAATCGGCGATCATAACGGAATCCCTAAGCGTCTTAACGGCAATAACAATCGAAATCCAATTACCTCTCTTATTCGAGAGATCATTAATATGTAGTGGGAACTTGAACTGATGGGAAAAAAAAAATAATATACATCTGGATACCATCCCACAAAGGAATTAAGGGAAACGAGGAAGCCGCTAAGGCAGCAAATATAGCTAGGATAGAAGTAACCGGATATGTAGAAGTTATAATACTAAAATTAGTAACAAAAGAGAACTGGTTACATCAACTGAAGAAAAATCAAAACAAAATTTGGGTTTTGAAGTGGAAGACCGAACAGTCCAAATTATCCGAAATAAAACTAGAATGCAAAAAGTGGACCAGAAGCTCTAGAATCTCGACAAGGTATGAATGATATTTTTAGTTACCTGTAATACTTCGAATGTGAATCATGAAAATGAATCTGTCCCTAAGGTTAGTTGAAAAATTCATTGCGAGTGTTGTGGGCTTTTCTGGGGAACTCTGTTCTTTGAAAATGTTGGGAATGGCCATGATAACCTTTGTTTATAATACCGGCTTCCGTTCGATGTGCAAACTTGGAGAAGAAAGTATCTAATAGGCAGCTATTTGATATCCTATCATGTACCTCACAAAGATTATAGGTCACGAGTGTTACGTTAATTGTATGTATCAGCGTTCATTTAAAAAAAGTTGGTTAGGAACATTTATTCGAGATCATCCTCTCATGTATGTCCGACACTTGGTTTACCTAAAGGATGGAGATTTTCAGCGAAAATATCACGAGTGTTACGTAACACTCGTGGCGGAAAAAGAATTGTGGCGAAGTGTTCTTATTGTTACGTTTTAATGCCTAAATGATTCATTTCTCTTGTATAGCCATTTTAACAAGCTGTAGAAAGGAGAAAAGAGAACAGAAAAAATAGACTAAGGACATAATGAAAAATATATTCTTGATAAAAAAGAGATGTTGGCCAAGAGAAAGAAAATAAGCAAAATGGTAGCTTGTTAAACTATTCAGTCTACTCAGCTTGTGAAAATACTGCTCAGTCTTTGAATTTGATCTACATGTAAAGCAGTGAACGAATTACTTATGGGTGAATCGCTGACATTTTTGACAGTTTTGGTTGTTCATCTTTGCCCAGCCATTGGCTACAACGCCTTCTGTTGTCGTATAAGCTCCATTTTTCATCGCACGTCACAATGCGATCAAGAAATGGATCATTTTTATTGCGTGTCACAAGCATGGAACAGGTTTCAAAGCGGCGATTTTTTTGGTGGTCGTTTAATTGGTGTGGCACCCACTTGGCCAACTTTTTTACCTTACCAATTGCTTCCAAGTGGCGTACAACTGTGGATTGGTTCACGCCGAGTTCTACCGCTATTTCTCGGGTGGTTTTGGTTGGGTCTTCTTCCACTATTGACCTCAGCTGGTCGTTGTCAAGAGCAAAATGACGGCTCCGACCTTCCTTGTCTTCGAGGTCGAAATCTCCTCTGCGAAACTTCTGGAACCAACGCTGCACCGTGCACTCGTTAATTGCCCCCTGATCCCACACTTCGTTAATATTACGAGCCGTTTGCGCAGCGCTGCGCCTTAATTTAAATTCGCAAAAATAAATTTGACGAAAATCGTACTTCAACATTTTCGATTTAAGACCTTTGAACACACTGAACAAAACGATTTTACTGATCAAATTCATGGTGAAAGAGAGGGTATTAGATAAAGTTTGTTTTGGTATAATAATGATCAATGTTAGAATTTGCTTTGTTTACACAATTGGAATTAAGATATCGCAATAGAGGAAACCTGCATTAATTTTGCATCAACCCAATATTTTTTTATTTGCTCAAAGACGGCTAAAACGATTTTGATCAAACTTGATATTTGATGTATATATGTGTGACAGCCAAAATTTTATTAATCGTATTATGAAAATAAAAACTTTTATTTATTAATACAAAGATTATTGTTACTTAAGAGAGTAGGTAAATACGTGATGCTCAAATTATTGAAGTATCGCAGGTGTTTAAAAATATGGTATAAGATAATCAATATATATTATAAAGCAAAGTGTACAATGTGCGTGCCGAAAAGGCTCAAAAACGACTCAACGCACGTTTAAGAGAGTTATGTCAGCGTGTTGCTATAAAACCCATAACGGAGAAGAAGGTTTCTGTTTTTCTCTTAAGGGTGTAAAATTGAAGAGAAAAGGACAGGAATTTTAAGCCTCTCGCACCATTTAATTAGCCTCTCTGAGATTGAGATACAAGGTTATGAATGAAAAATGTAGTTCGAGCTCCAGGCTACCAGAAAGCGCTTGGGTGCGTTTCACCCAATGTTTATTGTTCATTCATTCCGTTCAGTTTGTAAAGGTTAAATATTTTTTCAGCTGTTCTTTTTAAATTACTTTTAAAATTGTTTCAACATTTCTTTCTAAATAAAATAATGATTTTACATATCTGCAATCAATTAGAAAACCGACTGGATACCTTACAAAATTAATTTTCTCATAAGAAGGTTAATTGATTTACACATTATATTTAATCAATATATAACATCTACTTAAGTAAATTTAATGCAATATGGCTGAACATTTTTTAGTAGTACAGTGAGCGAAATAAACAGACATAAAGCAAAAAAGAAGAGCTGAATTGACTGATTATAAATCGAAAATAACAAGTTTGAAGTGATCTTATTGTATGTAATTATGAAAAATGGTTTTATTACTATGTATGATGAGCATTCCAGTTGATAAAATGACTAACTCTAATTACAGCACTTTTTCAATAAGATTTTATCACCCCTCATAGTTCAGGATAAAAAGAAATATAGGAAATATAGAAATATAGGATTCAGAATCACAGAAACCATCAAGAACGATGCATGACTCGACAAAGTTGCAGCAAAATTAATTGTTTATTCGCCATTTTCAACCCCCTTTAAAGTATATAGGGTTCCTTATTTGGGCGGACCCTGCAGATCTCGAATTTTAATATTGATAATATGTTAAAAGTTTCAAGAAACTGCTAATTTTGTTCTATATTTCCTTTAATTGTAAAGTCTTTCTGTTATTGAAACTACCACACAACTACCGGAGCGAAGCCGGGCACCCTAGCTAGTAGTCTATTATTCATAAAGGTATATTTTAATCTAGAAACTTTTGTTCCATAATAAATTTTTGAAAAGAATATAAAGCGATATTAGAGGAACAGTAATCGTTCCTGATTTCCAGAAAGGCATAAGACGTAAATACACCTATCGATTCACCTTCACGATGTATTTGCAAAAAGCTACTTGTAGTAAAAAACAAGCAAGCAGCAAAAAATAAGTCGACTGTTGATGAAATTAGTCCGATCATAAATAAATTAGCAATAATGAATCGAAAAGGGCTGAGAATTACCAAATTTTGCTATACAGATACTCTATAACTTATGAAGATGTACAAATATAAGTATATACTTAAATGTGGAAAAATGTGTGGTTGAGGAATGGCGTTTACATATTATCGAAACACGTCGATTTCTAATCCAAGTAAGTTCGTAAGTGAAAGTTGTGTGTTGCGCGCATCGCACCAGATTTTTTACAATTTAATTTAGCAAAATGTAGACGTTTATAAGAAATAATTTGTACGTAATAAAGCATCCATTATAAAAATAAAAACATTAGTAAAATAAATAAAATAAAAAAAGCGTTAAAACTGAAGCGTGAAAAAGATAAAAAGTTTGAAAGAAGGGAAACCAACAAGGAAAAATGCAGATTATAATCCAACTGTGGAAGGAGCTTTTACCACTTCTAGACTTGTGAAACGTTCTCTCTGTTTTCATTATGCTTTTTTTTTTTACAATAAAAAGTTTTCATCTGTACTGTTTCCTTTTCATCGTCGAATATTATTGCTACATTTTTAACCCTTTAGCGTCTGAGCAGTGCGAGTGTATTGCGGGCCCCGTGGCCTGAGACCTTAGACCAGCTGCCGTGCCCGCTGGCCTCAATACATTTTGCCACATTCACTCTTCCTTATCTCCTTATTCATATTTTTCTTCTAAAGGTGCAGGTAACATTAATTTGAAAAAACCCGAAATGAACCCCATGTCAATTAGTTTACAACCTTCGGACATTTTTGCGGAAACCATAAACCTTGTCCTGCACTCGTCCTAAATGTGAATAAGAATGCTCCTCTAATATTCATGAAGTTAAAAGAAATACGTGTAGTAAAGTACTAAAGCAGACATACTTACATATATTTTTTAGAACTGCTGTGTTAAATGTTTTATACATCTGTTTATCTTAAAAAATTTTAAATCATAAACTATATTTTTTATACGAGTTGTTACCTACGGTTTATGAATGTTGCATTTCTAAATAATGATACGATAAATCCGAAAGCGAAGAGTAAAAATTCAATTTTTTTTTCAAAATAAGCCACAAAACATCTCTCAAGGTGCTGACTCCTGGGGGTTTTATCCTAGTGCAATATTAAAATGAACAGAGTTAAAAAATCAACTAAAATAAGGTCCGCATTTTCTGTGTTCTAACGCTGAAGCGGACGGAACTGATATATCAGTCTACAGGCCACAGGGACTGCAGCGCTCGAACTGATATATCAGTCTTAAGGCGCTAAAGGGTTAAAGACCATTTTACAGTTTTATAAGATTACGTTACTCATTAATCGTATTTATGATATGCAGTAGAAACCATGTTCTTAATTTAGCTTGCGTCGTTTAATAAACAGTACCAAAATATAATGACGTGAAACAAGATCATATGAAAAGCGTTCTAGACTTTTTTGTAACTGTTACATAACGGTATTGGTACATGTTCTGGATCATACGAGAATGTCGTAGGCCGTTCTTGAATGCTAGATTTCGGACTAAATATGTGGAGCAATGAACAGGGTCTAGTCTGGCTCTGTACATCGAAGCATATGGTTACATTGGTGTCACTAGTAGTTACTTTTTGTAACGTTATTATATATTAAACTATTATATATTACAATATATAAAAATAATACGTACGTTCAAGTTTAATAATAACACAAAATTTAATAGAACTATAGCCATAATTTTTTGCCTTTATGGCTAGGTATCTCTCAACTATATGGAAGAGAGCCTTGATTACAGCATTAATTTTAGATTTGAAAATCGAGAATTCATCTCAATGAAAGAGAGTTTTATTCGAAGTCATTAAATTTTAAAAGAAATAATATTAAAAAATAAAAAGCAAAAACGAAAAGAAGCATCTAATATATTATTTCTCAAAGCTTTTTTTTTTTGTTGGTACGCCATAACTTCCTTAGTTAATCAACCGCGGTTCTTGAAAATCAAAATGGTCGTAGAAGTTTCTAATTGGTCTCAATCATTTCAAGTTTTCAAATAGAACATTTTAGGGGAAATACATTTTTTCGATCAACCCCTTCGTTTGCGTGTTGTAAGTGAAAAACTGTAACTCACAGCGAACATAACACAGGGCTCTCGAAGGTCAATTTTTTTCCATTTGTCGAGACCAACATCTTTGGTTATATACGCTTTTCTGATAGTCGCCGTCATTTACGAGTTACAACCAAAAACATGTAATTTCAGAATAGAATCAGCGCACTCGCTTTTTATAAAGTACTAAATACTTGCACTAAATACGCTTTATACGATACTAAATAAACGGTGTTTACTTTAATTAAGTTGGATTTAAGTGGGTTATAAAGCGAACGCTTTGCACGGGACAGCTAGTATACATATATTTTTAAGCATAGTAAATTGTAATGTTATTTATATTTACGGATAAATTGATAAAAAGGTGTTTCCTAACCATCTATAGTCGAGATGGCAGTAGATCGCGTGAGCTGTTGCTAAATCTACGCCCTGATTGTAGCCTACGCCGATGGCATCGAAATCATGGGATGGTCCTTTCAGGCTCCAGCTAGGATACTTTAAATAAATCAGGGAAAGACCAAGTTCCTGGTATAAGGCCAGAAGGTTAATAAGGAAGAATGGTTTACCATAGGAACCTACCAATTCGAAAATGTTAGAGGAATTCGCCTCTCTCGGCTCGCTGGTTAACGTGAATAACGATATGTCAGCTGAGATAAGGAGGATAGTGTTGGTGAACAGATTCGGATAGGGACACCTCTACAGAAGTCCACATCTCAGGAAGATAGCAAAAATAAGGTTATATAAAACCCTGATCTGCCCCGTCTTGATGTATGACTCTAGGACTTGGATCTTCTCGAGGTCTGACGAGCAGAGGCTCTTTGTTATTGGAAAATTCTAAGTCGAGAATAAGAAGCAAATTGTAGCTTCAAACGCTTTACGTACATCCGGAAGTTATGAGAGTTATCCGCATTGGAAGGATTAGATAGATTGACCAGAATGCAGGAACAGACACTTTATAACGACACCGGCTATAACGTACAATCGGATATAACAAACAAAATAGCCGGCCTCCTGAAATAACAGACAGAAAAAAGCATTAATATCGCTTACAACGGACATCGGTTATAGTGAACAGTTCGGTTAGAGCGAACATTTTCTTGGAATAGTAGCAGTTAAAGTGTCGCTTACAGCGTAAATTTCAAGACTAAGTTCTACGAAATGAAGAATAAAAGTCTTGTTTACTTTACATCAATGCACTCGGTCGTGTCTCAATTCAGTTCTCTCTTGTCTTTATACACGGAAACATGCCATGACAACAGTATACTCGATTGTAAAGTACGATTGAGGAACAGTTTGGGATAGTTTGCCGAGTCGATTCCGCGAGTACGATTGCCCGTGAATTAAAAACATCTCGTTCAACTGGATATGAAACTCCAGTAATTGTCAAAGAATCTTTCTCGGTTGTCTCCACTTCAATCGAAAAATTTTTTTTGCCGAACTACGAGGAAGGCGACAAGCAAAAATGACAGATTTTTTTATTCAACTTACTTATTTATATGTAATTTTGGATTTGATAATATGTACTTTCACCATTTTTACATTATATATTTTTTAATTTAATTTAATTTTTTATAAAATTTTAAATGTCTATATTTTTAGAATACCAAGATTTTGACATTGTGCATTATGAGTATTGTTTATTTAGTACCTTATTATGTACTTTAATTGTTATTTAGTTATTATGCACTTAAATTGACGTAAGATTAATTATGTACTTAAATTACGTTAGATGAAGATATGTATCGATATTGCTCAATATTTAACAGACCCAAAATTAAGACGAAGGGACCAGTTTAACACCGTTTACAGCGAACTGTTCGTTATAAACGATAATACCGCTTAAAGAGAACATCGGCTATAACGTACAAAAACCTCCAGTCCCTTGAAGTTTGTTATAAACGATTTTGACTGTAGTTGCTCGGAATTGGATTGTGGCTGCGCAGGATAGAGAGCAATGGAGAGATCTTCTGAAGGAGGCCTTGACTCACTAATTGGGTTGTTACGCCACTGATAATAATGTTACAGTTTCTCACTGATTTTATACTTAGGATATTGTTTACATGTTCCAAAGAGTCGTATTTTAATTTATATTTTATTATTATGTGTCAGCCATAACATAACAGCCATCTCGTGGCTCGTGCATTTTATTGAATTTTGACAATGTATTATTCTCTATGATAGCTCTCATTTAATGGATTGTGAAAACCAAGTACTAGATTTGCTACAAATCAAAATGTAAAGAATAAAGTTCTAGGCGGGGTTTAATGTGGAGCCAGATAAAGTAGCACCACCACTTGGAGATGGTTCTATCCTTAAAAAGGATATAGACAGGAGTGGGGTACTAAGAGCCCTAGGCAGGTACTAAGATAAATCCTTAGCCTGGTGTGTTAGGGAAATCCCCGGGGGATTGGGGAATGGGAGGCGCTATTTTAGGGGGAACCGCCTCACAGATATTCCTCAACATATTTTATCTTGGCTTCACTGACAGGAGGCTATCTCTGGGGAGATACGGTACCGCCATCTCTCTCAGCGCTCATCTCTCCCGTTGTCTACCGACTGATTGCCTTCATGTTTTAAATTTTGGAGTATTTTGTTGAATAAGAACCAAAATATATTAGTAAAAAAAATGGATATCTTTAAAAAAAAAAAAAAAAAAAAACTCTTTATTTAGGGTAACTGTAATAGTTGACGGTTTAAGAAAAAAAAATATATTCTTGATACTGTCTACTAATATATTGATGTTAGGATAATCTTTGTTATGAATTTAGTTGGGCCAATCCCTTTAGAAAACTAGGAATACAACATCCTATGGTCTACATTTACGGTTTTTATAAAAAATGATCTCTTAGAAGCTTCTAAAATGAACCAATAGTTGACACATCAAAATGTAAAGGTTTCGAAAGTTGACATTTATGGTTTTAACGTTGATACATGCATTAATATTATTAGGTTTCTATAGGTAATAAGGACTACAATAAAAGTTAATTTATTTTTTATTTATTAACTAGTAAATTCACAATCGAAACAAAATAAAATTTCCACAATTTCATTATGTTATACATAAGAAGCTTAAACGAGACAAAAAAAAACAAAAAAAAACATATTTAAACGAAAAATGAGATCACCCAGTTAAGTAAGTATCATAAATAGATTTTATTAATGGCTAAAGTTTCGTTTTTTTAAAGTTGGGTTTGCAGAATTTGCGACTCTCCAAATATGAACTTCACTCTTCTAGAGGCCTTTTAGACAATTAAAGGTAGCCACATTCATTGGTTGGATGAAATGTGTAGTATTTTGATAGAGTGTGACTAATAGCAAGTATCCCATGTTCTTAGCAGAATCGGAAAGTGGGGAGAGTCAGATGAGATGCTTGTCCATATGGGAATAGGATTATTGGCAATGCAATTTTGCTCTCAATGATCCATAGATAGAGCACACCAGCTATAAATTCATAAAATACGACAACTGTCCTTCATACAGACTCAGACTTTCATAAACCATCCCCAGATGGAACACTGTTTGCTAATGCTGTCGATGTCATCGATGTCAACTATTGAAATTATAGATTAATATCTGTTCTAATATTTGACGCCTACATTTAAGCCATAAATCATTGTATAAATATGTTAAAAAGGATATCATATGATTCTCATGAACTTAATGAATACCATAAAAGTAATTAAAAAATAATTGAACTCAAACAAACCAACTAAAAAGCATATTTAACTTGACCTTCACCTTAATGAAACAGGGTAGCAGAAACCAAGTTTCCAGGCCACTAGAAAATCCGCCATTACAACCTCTCACAGATAAGCTTGAGTTTTCATCAAACTAATGTCGATGGCAGCACAGCTAACTAGTATAACTTGGCAAATTATATGGAACCAAACTAATCAACCCTGAATCTTATTGTTCACACTTTTTGAGCAAAATGTCAACTATTGGAGCACTGTCAACTTAGGGTACAGTTACCCTAAATTGTATACGAGTAATCTAGTTTAGGAAATTTCAAGCCCGTTTGTTTATTTCATCATATTTGAAGGCGTCTAAAAAGATGAGCAAAATAAAAATCATAAAGACAAAAAAACAGGAACAAAATTCAAAGTAAATGAAATTGTACCATTTAAGCTTCTATGTCATAGAATCATGCCTAGTTTGGAAGAAACTGCCTTAAACCAAAAAACTTAAATATTGCAAATCTGAGGAAGAATCCACAATAAGACCAGGATGTGAAAAGACCTTGTAAACATTTCTTTCATTGTAATAACGGGTATCTGACTCCTTAGTTTTACCAAGGGGAGGGCTCTACGAACGCATAGATTTCTTTTATTGTTAATTAACTGAAAATATATATTTTTAAATTTATTTCATCAGACTAAAATATTTACATATATGTAAAACTGTGAATGGAAAAAAAATAGAGGGAAATGAAAGTCATTTTTCTATTCATCCTTTAAATGTCGTATCCACGTTTTCTAAAAATTATCAATCATGATATATAAGATGTTTAACTAATTTACCCTTTCAAACAATTTTTTTCAGGTACATCAAAGAAAGAAAAAACATTAATCGTTAAAAACTTATTATCAATCTATATAAATAAAGATGAAATTTTGTTTGTTTGTTTAGGTATTTGTTCTTTATAGAAATCTATACCGTTTGTCATAAGTTCTCCAAATTTGGCTCAGGGCTTCTTTCAGACCAGGTGCGAACACCTGTCCATATTAAAATTGCATAACTTCAGCCAATCTCTTGGTATATTCTTTATTGTTATAATAATCGTTTTGACTTACATTGGTTTTGGGTTTACATTAGTTTTTACAAAATCGACCGTTTTAGTCGATAAAAGTCTCAGTTTATAGATTTTATATATTTAAAAAATGAAATTCTCCGGGTGAAACCGGCTAGTGCCTTTATAAAATTGTAGTTTAATAATCTTAAATTATATACTAGAGCCCACAAGTGTTTTTTTTTTTCACTTAACCATTTCTTCTGGGTGTTTCAATTCTCGTCTACAATAATCTTGAATGTTTTTCTGACAACTACTAATTTTTCAGATTTTTTATTTAATTTGATAAACAGACTGGACAAATATTATCGGCCTCCAAGAGTCTCCCTTGGCAATCCTAGGATTAAACAGTGTTATCTTGTGGGCTTATTTAAAACTAGACTTATAAAAGGATACAACAAAATACCATGACAATCAGTAATAGTAGTATAACTATATTTTGTTTTTAAGGTGTCAATTACTAGGGCTATTATTCTGCTAAGTTTTACTCTGTATTTTTCTATAATTATATTAATTTCTACAGTTCTATAATTTAAGTCTATCTTGGATCTTGGACATCGAATTGGAAGGTTGCTTTGAGTCGCTGATATATTACTTGTACTTAATAAGTGTAACGTTGTTACTAATTCATCTAGTAATTGTTCGTTTGATATGTTTGTTTTAAAATTTTGAAAGTAAAGGCTTAACGAAGCCGAAGGCCAGATGCCGACACCGCCCTACTACCTCGCTCCCTACACACCTTAATCTACAGCCATCCTCAATCCCAAATCCACAAGATCAGCCCTCACCAAAACCTCTTACCTTCCCCTAGACCTACCCCTCCGACGTTTTCCGTTATGATACAGGAAGTCGAAAAGATTATCTGTTGTCTTCAGGTAGTCCATTGAATTAGAATTTAGATCAAAAGTGATTTCTAACTCTGCTCTGTCTGTAAACCATTGAGTAGGAAAAGACTATTAGAATTGTGAATATAGAAAGTTAGGCCTCAAAGTCTCGTATTATTTCCAAATCTCACCTAATCATGCAGATATTTTCGCCTATTCTGTCATCATCAGAGCTACAAATCTGCAAGCAAGCTAGAAACTTTTAGTTTTTAGCTTTTGAAATGTTTGATTTCTATCTTGCTTGCAGAGCGTTTGTAGCTCTGATGATGACAGAATAGGCGAAAATATCTGCATGATTAGGTGAGATTTGGAAATAATAATAGAGATTTTGAGGCATTACCTTCTATATCTATTGCTCTGTCTGTGTCGTATGCTCTGCGCTCTGCCAAGATGTGTTTAACGGTTGGCGGACAGCCGCAGGCCATACAATCAGCTGTAGGATCGCGAACAATAAAATAACTATGGGTAAGGCGAGTATGATGAATACGCAAACAGTGTTAAGATCACCTCCTCTCTGCGTGTTAATCATCTCCCGAAAATAAAAACCATCTTTTTTGTTTAGTTTTAATTAACGAACGAGTTAAGGGCATAAATCAGCTTGACCAAGTCCCTCTTCAGCTCAGTTCCACTCTTCCCACCGATGATCTTGACAACCTCCTCAAGATCCCGGTCAGTTTCCTGGTAATCGGCAACCCTGACGTCGTCCCTGATTTCGTTGCACTCGTCTATCAGCTTCTCCAGCATGGAGACCTTCTGCCGCTCATCCAAGCTGTTCCCAATATTCTTGTACTTGACTGGCTCCTTCGACATCCGGTCCATCTGCTTGATGCTGATCCCCATATCGCTAAGCTGACCAAGAATCGTGAAGAAGTCCTTGAGCCTACGCCGTTCGTAAGTATCCGTTGTCGTTGAACTTGTCTTGTGCCATAAGCGCCTCTGATCAGATTTCTTCCCGCTTAGATTAGCGTTCTTGTTCATTGACTTTTCAATGCGGCGAAGTATGTCTTCTATCATATTGTCTAAATTGGTCTTCGAGTTCTTCGAGGGCCTGTCGGGGTACCTGATCCTCGGCTTCACACAAGAGTTTTTTTCCGAAAATTCTAAAGGGTTGGAGTCCTCGAAACTTTTTGGAGGAGTGAGAATACCCTTCAGTATATTACTTAAGCCCTCCTTGAACAGATTTTCTTCTGTTGGATTTCTGCTAGTCGTATTTAAAAAATAGTCATCGTCCTTTATTTTTTTCTCGTCACTGGCAAGATCGTTTTTTCTTTTAAATCCATTTTTCAGGATTTCTGACAACAAATCAAGATCAACTGTTGCTTTAGATTTATCATGTGACAAACAGCACTTCACATATGTGGAAAATCTGTAAAAAAAAAAAAAAAACCGTGGTCAATTAATAAAAAACTTACATAAGTTCATATCCTCCCCTGATTTAATCATATTACTTGAGATATACAATCATTTATTAATTTTACTCTCCTCTTCTTGAGACTCTCCAATTGATTTAAATTGAGGATTAGGGCGACCATTACGACTCAACACTTTTTCTTTCTTGAAGCTTTATTCCAGCATGCGTTTCGGCCGTTCGTCCATCATCAGTGCTGAAATGTGATTGATAGTCAAAAAAAATTTTCTCTAAAAATCCTAAAAATCTAAAATTCCATTGAACTTTGAGCATTGGAAATCTTACCCAGGGATGTAGACTTAATTTATAAATTGCAGATAGGGTATTAGGACTAGGGTAGTAGATACGTATATTTTTTTAACTATTTTAGGACAAACCACATTCTGTGAATTTTTAGAGAAATTTTTTTTTGATTATCAATCATATTTCAGCACTGATGACGGCCGAACGGCCGAAACGTATGCTCGAATAAAGTTTTGAGACTTAATGGTCGCCCTAATCCTCAATTTATATACAATCATATTAATAAAAATAAAAACTTGTTCTAAAACTGAACAATGGAATAGAACCGCATAGAAATAACTTTTATTGATAAGGAATTCATAAAATTTAATATTAAGCCCAGTGAGAACATTAAAGGCTTTCATACAATTTATGATAATACGTAAATAGGATTAATATACTGAACCCATTATAAAATTTGTTTTAAATTTACAAATATTTTTGCTTAAAATAAATTGTTTTTTTGTCTCTTTCATTTTGTTATTAGAAATGCCTTAATAATATTCAGTGTTTTCAATTTTAACATTCCTTGTTTGTTTAGTTAACGTTACTTAATGCTGTAATGTGTAATCGGTATAGATTACCCGAAGGCCGGTATAGATTTTTTTTTCTTTTTTGGGGGGTGGGTATGTTTATGTGATAATTTTCTTTTTGAAGCAGATAATAAAGATAATTTTCTCTATGCTTGCATCAAGACTGATAGGATTGTGTAATCCAACTGAAAAAGACCTCTTGAACGTTTGTTATCACTTTTGGTTGTGCGTAGAAAGCAGAGTTTGAAAGCAGGAATTAAAACAACCTAATCAATGTCCTTTTTAAAATAAAAAGGAAAGATAGGTAATCTTATCAGTGGCGCTCACATAAGCGAGTACTACCTAGCAAACGAATATTATCCATTGTCATACTTCTAAAATTTGTAAATATTTAGAAAATATGCACGCATATTTATGCTGGTGGTGCATGACGAATAATGTTTTGTCGAAATTTAATTTAGAAAATTTAAACGTTTTATAGCAAAATTTAGGCAAGGTACTAAAT
Source organism: Aelia acuminata (assembly GCA_911387785.2). Taxonomy (NCBI): domain Eukaryota; kingdom Metazoa; phylum Arthropoda; class Insecta; order Hemiptera; family Pentatomidae; genus Aelia; species Aelia acuminata. The sequence goes on from OU426979.1 coordinate 170,855,580, forward strand.
TTGAAATGCATTGTTCCAATCTTAAGCAGCTAAGAAACGCCGTAGTTATATTTCGTGACACATAACACACAACTTTCACTTACCAAATTACTTAGATTAAAAATAGACGTGTTTTGTTAGTTGCCACTTCTCTAAGTCACACATTTTTCCATATTATTTTCTTATTTTTATGTTTATTTGCTCTATAAAAAACACTATTTTTTTTTTTATTATTAAATAAAAGTTTTTACTTGTGATAATTTGGCAATGCAAGCATAATACACCAAGTTGTCTGATTTTATAATTCTCAATGTAGTTATTGAAAACTTCATTTAGTTACCATGAAACAAATAATTTCCATCAAATTTAATTATGAACGGCTTTAATTATGAACAATTGTCTGTCATTAAAGGTGTACTCCGCATGCGTGGGCTCAACGTGTTTTATGAGTTGACGGAATATAATTTTGTTTTTTATCTGTATATATTTACTTTTTTTTTCATAGTTCATATTTAGCCATTTCTTATTTTTAGGCGTAACAAGAGACAGTTAATTTCTCCATATAAACAAAAACAAAGGTACTTTATAGGAAAACAAAAAAGGCCCCTTCCCCATTTAAACCCCCTTAGAACATTTTAATAATGACAGGGCTTACCTGATATAAAAGAACACCTATTTTTCATTAAACTTGACTAATTTGATCAAAATCATTAAAGCCGTTTTTGAGAAAATCGAAAAAAAGGTAAAAATTGGAAAAAAAGTTATGAAATAAAGTGCCCCTCCGTAGAACCAATTTTGATGAAATGTCAAATTTCAAAGCTTCATTATAATATTTTTCTTCATATAAGACACGGCCATAATTAAATTTCCGACGATATTTTCAGGGATGAAAAAAAAGTATTCTGAATAACGGTTACTCACGAATTATAAATCATTATGTGTTTTTATTTATTTATATTGTTTTCATATGGATACTTAGTAGATTAATATCAAGGGAAACGATAAATTCAAATAAGAGACAATTTGTGATAATAGTGTGATGCAAACTGAATAACAGAGCTACGTATATATAAACTTCCAATGCTACCCACCACTCTGCTAATCAAATAAAAAAATGAAATAAAAATCATAAGTCAGTGAATCAGACATTGACAATATGATTCAGTAGTTTTTCAAAAATAAAAATAATAAAAACACTCCACAAAGTACAAATTCCAGAAACCAGCGGATAGTAGTGGAGAGCGGGGTTGGTTGGCAAAGGGTGTAGGTTGGCCATTGGCTTGTAGTTTCCGTCACACCTGTTGTGAAGGCCCCACCATTGTACCATGTGACCCGCTCGCCATCGGGAGTCTTGTCCTGATTTTTCAATCCGATGCTAACAGTGTAGAGAAGAGTGTGCTTCATTGATTGATTTTACACCATGTAAGTAACTTTTTATATTTTTAGTAAATTTGGTTTAAAGGCATGGCAAAACGTTTGACTCCAAATCTGTTCACATAGCCCTAAACTCCTTTGAAAAACCTAACCTTTCGACTAACCAGTTTCTTCTTTGATTGTTCTCCCCTGTCCTGGCAGCCATCTTTCATTTGATCTCTCCTGTGGGGTTAGTTTGCTCTCTTCAACTTTTTTTTTCGGCGCAGTAGCAATTCACAAAAGCAAGGTAAGCATAATCAAAGGTTGGAAACTACCAATTGTCTTTAGTTCCAGCGAGGAAGATGAGATCAATTTTTCTTATGCAAAAAGTGACGACAATCTATTTTTCTATCTTCTTCTATTGTCATTCTATTTTCCCTAAAAAGCTGTTAAAAATTATTATAACATTATAGTGCAGCTTTTAATAACAATAATATGTGTCAGGCAGTACTTGAATGAGATGGCTAAGCAACCCCACCTTATAGGCCAACCTGCCCCACATATGGGGTTAATTGGCATACTCTGGATTGACGAATTCTTCAATGTTCTATGATCTTAGTATTAAATACTATGTTGTGAAAAAAATACTTGAAGTACTCTAATACTTGGAGTTTACAGTGTTATCAGCCCTATAGGGATTATATTAACAGGAACGACTCAACAATCAAAAAAGTGAAAACTGTTGCCAACCAACCCCGCTCTCCCCTATTATATATATTATTGTTTGAATGGTACTCACATTAACATTAAAATCGTTCTTAGTCGCCACGGTAACAGTATATCATTGAACATAAGAACTTTAGTTAGGTGCCATAGTTACAAAAACTACTCAGAACATCAAACTCCGCAAGAAAAAAATAAAAATAAAAAAATAATTAAGTTACTACAAACATTATTTAATAAATTTAAAACAACACATGATTAACAATATATGGATGATTCTCAAATTAATTGACCATTTAGTGTCCCCGGTCTTAACATTCGTTTTTGAGATATTTTTTCATATCCAAAAAATATTGTTGGATATTTATTTTATAGTTTGCTGTTATACCAATACGATGATAACATTTAAATGAATCTAGGCCTCATAAAAAACAAAATATCTCAATGTGAAGTTTGAAAATGTCACGAGTGTTACAGTACCCAAGTTGGTTATGCTTAGTTCACCACATCCAGAAATGAACCCCTGATAATTGATTAAATTTGAACAATGATATATTTCATTGTAATACGGTGGTGTTTCAAGGTGTGAGTGATATCTTTAGTTATCTGTAATACTTCGAAAGTAAATCAGGAAAATGCATCTCTCCCCAAGGTTAGTAGAAAAATTCAAGGCAAGTTTTGTCGGCTGTTCTGGGCAACACTGTTCGTTGAAAATGTTGGGAATGGCCATGATAATCTTTGTTGATGATATCGGCTATCAGTCGACGTGCAAACTTCGTGAAGAAAGTATCTAGTAGGCAGTTATTTGATATCCAATGCAAAATAATGTACATCACAAAAATTATTTGTCACGAGTGTTACGTTAATTCTATGCATCAGCGTTCATTGAAAAATCCGAATGATACCGGCAAAAGATGTTAGTTAGGGACATTTATTCGATTCCATCCTCTCATATATGTCCGACACTTGGTTTAGCTAAGGATAGAGATTTTTTGTGAAAATGTGAAAAAAAAATTCTAGGTAAGTGTTGTTATTGTTATGTTTAAATGCCTACATGATTCATTTCTTTTGTATAGCCATTTTAACAAGCTGTAGAAAGGAGCAATAGAGAAAAGAAAAAATAGACTTGGGACATAATGTAAAATATATTCTTAATAAAAAAGAGATGTTGGCCAAGAGAAAGAAAATAAGCAAATCGGCAGCTTGTAAAAATATTCAGTCTACTCAGCTTGTAAAAATACCTCTCAGTCTTTAAATTTGACCTACATGTAAAACAGTGAACGAATTAATTATGGGTGAATCGTTGACACTGAACTGAGTAAAAACTGTGCAGCATATATATTTCACAACGAGATGATCAATGAGCTGCAAATATCCGACGAAAAACCTAAGGCTTGACAGAACGACTTATTCATAGGTCAACTAGCGAGAAAGTACAGGCTACTAAGCATGGCAAGTAAAGGAGTAGGAATAGACGCCAGGCTCGTAATTATTGTATAACAAAAGGAAAACAAGAATCGATGCCTTACAAATGAGTTTTTAAGCCGTGATATGAAGTGACGAGGGTAAGCGAGAATAAAAAAACATTACAAAAAATATGTAAATAAAAAACGCTCCTACTAAACTCATTTTCGAGTTGAAAAAATAATAAAAAATACTTATACTGAACGAAGTGACAAACTTTGTTCTCTTTTGTTTCTTTGAACATATTATTGATGATATTCAGATAAAATTTTATTCATAAGTTGAATTTTTTTTTAAACCCAAAATTCCATTTCTAAAAAAGTTAAATGGTCAAATTAAATGAGAATTACCCATATAAGTATACTTAAGTGCCATAATCTTGATAATGAAATGTCTACTTCGGATAAAATCTGCTAATCTATACAGGTTTCTAGGTAGCTAATTTTATCGGAAAAAAAATGGATATGTAGCTGGATGATTCTCATATCAATTGACCATTTAGTGTCCCCGGTCTTAACATTCGTTTTCAGATATTTTTTCATATCCAATAAATGTTATTATGCTTAGTTCACCACATCCTGAAACGAACCCCTGATAATTTCTTAATTTTGAAAAATGAGGTATTTCATTGTAATATTGTGGTGTTTAAAGTTAAGAATAATATTTTTAGTTACCTCTAATACTTCGAATGTTAATCAGGAAAATGAATCTGTCATCGCTAGTGTTGTCAGCTGTTCTGAGCAACACCATTCTTTGGGAATGGCCATGATTTTATAATACCGGCTATCAGTCGATGTGCTGACTTGGAGAAGAAAGTATATAAATAGGCAGTTATTTGAATATCCCATGGAAAATCATGTACATCACAAAAATTAGTCGTCACGAGTGTTACATTAATTGTATATATCAGCGTTCATGTAAAAATTCGAATGATACGTGCAGAAGATGTTGGTCAGGGACATTTATTCGAGTTCATCCTATCATATATGTCCGAAAATTGGTTAAGCTAAAAATGGCGATTTTCTGTGAAAATGTCAAGAGTATTACGATAAAAATGTAACACTCGTGACGGAAAAATAATAGTGGGGAAGTGTTGTTATGTTTCAATGCCTATATGATTCATTTTTTCTGTATATCAATCTAAAACAGTGGAGAGGATCAATAGTGAAAATAAATATAGACGAAGGATATAATGCGAAATATATTCTTTATAAAAAAGAGATGCTAACCAAGAGAAAGAAAATAAACAAAATTATAGCTTGATAAACTAGAACTATTCAATCTACTGAGCTTGCGAAAAATACTGCTCGGTCTTTAACTTTACAAGCAAAGAGTTAACGAATTAATTATCGGTGATTCGTTGACAACAACTTCATTTCAAGAACTTAGTACAAACTTTGCAGAAAAATCATAGATATTTCGATTAACGAGACGATCAATGAGCTGCAAAAATCCGAAGAAAAACCTAAGCCTTGACAGAATGACTTATTCTTAGGTAAACAAGCGAAAAGAATAGGCTACTACTGAGCTTGGCATGTAAAGCAGTAGAACTAGAATCCATCCCTGTGATTATTGTACACCTTAAGGAAAAAAAGATTCGATGCCTTAAAAATGAGTTATGCAAATTTTAAAAAAAGTAAATGCCTTAAAAAGTCCAATGTAAGTTTTTCTATTATCTGTAACTCATTTTTTCCTGTTTAGTTTGTAATGCAGTGTATTCCTATTGATATGCTTTCGTAGTTTATTTATTCTATTTACTATTTCATTATTTCTTTGGCAGTTTTGCTTTTGTGACATTTTCTTTGTGGTTTTTTGTATGAAATACAATAATAATTCTTTCCAATAAATCATACATTAAAAATCAAAGTGTTTTGTGTATATTGAACTTAGCCTTTAGTAAGTAAATTACATCATTCTTAGTTTCTTATCGACAAAGGCATAAAAAGTGTAAATGTAAATAAGGTCTGTTTTAAAATATTATAAATACTGCATTTACATGATGATTAGGTATCCCTGAAACGATAATAAGGTCACTTCGTCTCATCGACGCAGCGCTACCTTTTCCGGGTTAAGGTCCCTTTATACTATGGCTTTTTGCTACAGTGGGAGTTTAATTAGTTGGTGAAGTTTTATCGTCTATGGTTCGTAGGCTATCATTGAGGATGATAACTGAACTTTTTTGAAAATGTTTAGTATAAGAAATTTCGAATCATCAATTGTTTGCATAGTATTCGATAAATAATGTGTTTACTCTCCAGTCCAATTGCTTCTTATATTTAGTCTGAATTGGAACATTCTAGATGGTTTCAGACAAATGTAGAACGTTCTCGAAAGTCACGAACCATGTACTAGAACAGTCACAAACATGTGTACTACCAGAACATTTGCTAATGTGTTTCACGTTACAATATATGATATTATGATGCTTAAACATAAAATTTATATATAAAAAAAAAAGTGTTTTACTGAAGTTAGAATTTTTTTCTTATTGTTTTTGAATCGTGAATTCTCATACTAAGATGCTGTTAAGCGAAACATTATTGGAGATAAATCGAAGCTAGGACAGTTCACTAAGGTTTTGACCCGGAAACTTTAAACTTTGCATAAGATAACACTTCACTTCTCAGCTGAAGTATTTTTGTTTCCGGGCAAGTTCTCGGCGGGGCTTGAGCCGAGGGCTTGGGGAGAAGGCACTTAAAGGATTGGAAGAGGACACTTATTGTGAGTGAGCTCTCTTGTATTCCACTCGTCACTTTATTTTCCACTGTCGGTTCCAAATCTCTATCATTCTTCAAGTCTCAGTTTTAAGAGGTGGAAAAAGGTTGCTTTATACAAAGATAATACATTTATATATGAGGCTTTAATATACAGAAAACGAAAATTTAACTTCTTATATTTAGTCTGGAATGGAACATTCCAGAATGACCCAGTACATTCTCGTCACATCCAGAACATGCGATTATCTGTTAATACTTGAATGCAACTGTTTCAACAAAAGTCTAGAACTCTTTTGAATATAACAGAAATAATCATTATTTTTCAATTTTTTTATTTTTATTTTATAAGTAGTTTTAATTCATCCTATATTAGAGGGTGTACACCAAGGTCCAATCACGGTTCCTCTACGTTACATTGTATTTACTAACGTTCAGAGTTGGGCATATATAAATAAAAATGTAATCATGATTATGACTAATAATCAAAACTGTGAATAATGATTGTAATCATCATTCAAAAATCATTCTTTAGCGCGGAATCATTAATCATGAATTGCATTAATCGCTGGTCGTGGTTTATTCATGAATATAATGTATTCAAAAATCATGAATGACCATTATTCATTATATTGATGTTAGTTAGTAATCATGGTTAAGAAGAATTCATTATTCATGATTACTCGTTACTCATTAGTCATGACTAATGTGAATTCACTACTCATGATTACGGATAATTCATTAATCATGGCACAAAAATCACAAAGATTACCAATCATGAATGATGATTGTAAATTTGTTTGCTCTTTCCATTCTTGCCAATAGACCACTATCTATCTAAATCTAGCCATTGAAATTAGGGTCTAATTCTTTACTTACAACTTTAAATACTGTTCAGTTGACTACACCCACTGCTTAGGACTTGTCCTTGCTCATTAGGACAACTTTTAATTCAGAAATGCATCCTCGTCTTTTAATTTAAATGAATAATGGTTATGAATATATCATATTCATGATTGATGATTGGTGAACATTTGTTATTCATAATTGATGGATATTATATTAATGCTTGCTCATAAATACATTTTATTCATGAATAATAACTAATTGAATTTATCAGTATTCGTTAATCATGAATAACTGGATACCAGTTATTCATTATTCGTTTCAAATGAATACCATAAACACTCAATAATCATTAAAAATACTCCGTACTGATTATGAATAAGGTTATTCATTATTCATTTGTTTTATGATTACCAATTATTCATTATTCAGATTACAGTTTGCCTAACTCTGCTTACGGTTAACAATAAGACATAGATTTCAACTTACGCTTAAAACAAAAGAAACAGTTTTTTTTTTTTTTCACACTGGCTTCTTTCCTTTCTGTCTGTATCCCGGAGTCTCTCAAAAAAGACACGCTTACATCAAAAATTACACCACTAATAATGACGGCACTTTCATGTGTTTAATTCTAGCCTAACCCTTCACACTGATCCCCAGGAGCAAAAAGTTTACCACACAATCACCATCTAAAAACTTAGTAATCAGTTCTTGTTGTGATATAGCTCCTCATGCCAGTTGGCATACATATGTCCATTCGTTTCATTTAAATACATATTAAAAAAAGGCAGATATTAATTAACTAGGTTAATTAGGTATGATCATGATTCAGATGTGCATTTCATTTACTGGAAAATATTCTAATGTTTAGATGAGCATGTTAAATACATAATAAATTGTTTCGCCGATCGACTTCTCTTCTAATTTTTTCGAAAAGTTAAATTTTCCATACATTATTTTCATATATTCCGTTTCTGGACACCCACCTTAGAAAAGCGGTCACCCAGCACAACAGCAAAACATATTTTTAAAAATGCCTGACGTTTGATTCCTTATCGGGGTCAATCGATTCTCTTCCAGTATAATTATTTTTAAAAAAATCTGGTGCGTGCTCGCAACACACAACTTTCACTTAACAACTTACTTAGATTAGAAATTAATGCGTTTTGTTATTTGCCACTTCTCGAACAGAACGGCTTTAATTATGAACAATGGTCTGCCATTAAAGGCGTACTCCGCATGCGTGGGCTCAACGAGTTTTATGAGTTGACTGAATATTTTCAACTGAACGAGAGACAGTTAGTTTTTCCATATAGACAAAAACAAAGGTACTTTATTGGAAAAAAACAAACAAAAAAGGCCCCTCAGAACATTTTAATAATGATAAAGCTTAACTGGTATTAAATAACACATAATTTTCATTAATCATGACGAATTTGATAAAAATCGTTAAAGCCGTTTTCGATATCATCGAAAAAAGGTAAGAATTGGAAAAAAAGTGATGAAATAAAGTGCCCGCTCCGTTTGACCAATTTTGATGAAATGTTGGCTATCGCATCTTAGGCATATACATACATCAAATACCGAGTTTGATCAAAATCGTTAAAACCGTTTTTGAGTAAAAAAAAAACACGTGAAAATGAAACAAAATTTATTAAGTAAAGTCCCCCATCCGGTTGATAAATTTTGATGAAATTTTTACAGTCATATCTCGGGCACATAAGCAGATCAAATACCCAGTTTAATCAAAACCGTTTTCGAGAATATCGAAAAAAACTTAAAAAGTTATTAAATAAAATACCCCCTCCCTTTGAGCAATTTTTGCTGTCAAATCGCGGGCATATACATACACTAAATACCCAATTTCAGGTTCGCACGGTTTATAGTTTTTGAGCTAATCTGTTCATACACGCACACACACAGACACTGACCATTTCGCGGGACTTGGTTAACTGGACTCAGGGGACCCCAAAACGTATAAAAACCGGAAGTCGAAATTTTTCACGATCGCAATACTTCCACTTACTATATATTTCATATATAGGTAAGTGAAAGTAAAAATATTCCCTAAGTTGTTTCTAAAAAATATGGAAGAAACCATTTCAATAATTCAATGTTAAGGAAAATGGGCTTTGCACAGCGGTCTTATTTTAGGAATACAGATTTGTATTTACAATTTGTAAATACAGTAGCGAAACTGGATAAATGTTAAATACGTTTAAAATCTTTTTATTTTCTCTATCTAAAATAAGTTGTGACCACTATAAATAACCAATCACTTGAACAAGAAGAGAGAGAGACCGATAAATAAGCCTTGTAGAAATAGAAGTAATGTTGTTGTGAACGTTGTTTTGTTCCGAGGGGAGCGAGAGGGTTAGAGTTCCCATGAGAAAGGCAAAGTTCTTCCAAGCGTCTCTACTGAGACAAAGAATCTCGATAAGTTCTTTCTCCGTTTTTATTTTCATTATTTTTTAAGTTTTTCTTTTTTTTTTCTCGGAAAACTTTTGGTTTTCGGTTGTGAGTTGCTTTCGGAAGAGCTAACCGACGATATAGATCCCGACTTTATGACATGTAGGGGTGAGGTCACGAAGTTTACGACCTAACTTTCTGAATTGCTACAGCCTCGGCCCACTTATTAAAATACTTCTTTCAAGTTTTTGGACAAGGGAAACATCAATATAGGTATTCTTCTTCTTTAAAGTTACAGGCTCCTAACCACAATTATTTAAAAAGAATTCACCATTATTATTATTATTATTAAATTGGTGACACGGAGGAAAAATTTATTCTGTATTTGTTGTCAACAAATCAATGCTGAATCAATTGAATTATATGTAAATATACCTTTCATACAAGTGAATAAGTTTTGTCACACGAATAAACACGGCACAGTTCAGAATAGACATTTTTCTGTTCGAATACTCAGGCAGAACAACTGACTGTTCTCAGGGCACTTAAACATATAACAGAAAAGGGCGAAACTGAAAGACTTACTAATGTTATAAAAAGCGACAGCAAAGTAGCTTTAGAAAAAGTCAATGTGAGAATACTTGACCAACTTACTGACGAGATTAGGAAATGCCCTCTTAAATGTAAAGAAAAATAAATAAATATTGGTTACAATGGATAATAGGGACATGCAGGACGGATAGGTAACGAAGAGACAGAAGCAAAAGCCAAAAGTGCAGCACTTGAAGAGACACTTCCTATTACACGCTGTAAAACCCCTTAGGCTAAAGTCAGAAGTATATTAAGACAAATGACGTACAGGCTATAGAATAACAGATGACATATAACAACTAAGGTTAGACATTTATACAGATACATCAATGAATAAGAAAAAAGAAAAAACCTTCGCACAATCAACAGTAGACTTATACAGATACAAGTATTGACTGCCCACGGACCAACAAGAAGTTACTTACTTCCATTTAATATAATAGAAGACATCAAATGCTAGTGCGATGGACAGACAGAACAAACTTGTTTGAGTGCTTACTTAACTTACTTCACGCACAGAGGTATAAATTATTAAGAAAAGTTAAGGTCGGTGAGCACAAATGATCTCTTATTATGGAAGAGCTGCTTTTTCGTTTTGGGAGAGAATTTCAGGAGCTTTTGGGGGGGATAGAACATAATAAGTTATGAGAAATTGATTTGGCAGGTGACTCCATATTATAAACATTATGATTAATCATGCATACTTAATTTTTTTGTTTATATTTTGTTTTAATTTACTTGTTATATTTTTTATATTTTCTAGTTGATTCGCTATATACTTAGTTTATTTATTTTCTTCTTTTTTAGTAATTTTGTATTAATAGGATTTAAATTATTTTTTCTTCAAGCATTATTATTCGATGGAACGAGCAGGACTTAACGTAAGAAATAACTCCCTAATGCTCAGGGTTACTGGAATGGGAAACAAAAAAAAAATAAATAAATAAAAAAATATTTATTTATATTGTTATAAATTCAGAGTTTCATTATCGAGCGTTGAAATAGGTTTGTAGTTACTTCTATCACTTTTAAAGAAAAGTGTTCGATTTCACTTAAACACTTCTTCACTGGAAAGAGAGATATATACTCAGGAAAAATATTATTTAAAAAAAAACATGAAAAAACAAACAATAAAATACAATCAATAAACAATACAAACTATTGATATTGACTCTTGTATATTAATTGACTTTAAATAGAGTGCAAATTTATCTCATACACTACAGCAGTGGGTGTTTTAAATTGTGAAATATTTTATAGGGCGATTCGGAGGATGAATAAAGATCTTGTTCCAGATAAGGTTTAGGCACAAAAAAACTAGCAATGCTTCATAAAATGCTTCACAAAATTCCTAATAAAAATAACCAATAATTTTAGGCAACGTGTTACTAAGTTATGATAACGGTTATTTAAATAATAACAAAGGTTACATAATTATTAAAAAACACATGATTATTTTTACTATCTTACTTATTAACAAGAAATATTATTATTCACATCTATTTGGACTATATTTGCTGCACAGAGTTCCCTCATGTAATTTTTCCAATCTGTGATGGTAGCAGCTGACATACCTGACTCTTTCTTACAAATATCATTACAGATATCGTGCAACCATTAGCCCATGTATATATAAATAGTATGACTTTATCGGCTGGAACCTTGCAGTTTTCGAACCATGTACCTTTATATACACATCTGGATGGGTTACATGCATGTCTTCGGCATCTCCAAATCGGAACGCGTTTCTTACGGTAATGCATTCCATTTTTCCATGTAGAACCCCGATTCTTTGTAAAAATTTTATAGCTATTTTATTTGACTTCAAAACTTAATATAATTCTAACAGATTCATTTTTTTTTTTTTGTTATCTTCGCCTCTACCCTATAGGGTCATTGGCGGTATGTTCACTTATATTTTTTAGTAATACATGATTTCTTTTAAGTATTTTAACAAAGTTTCTATATTTTCCTCGTCGTCCCTTAACGATTCGTTTAGTGTTTTTTCTATTTTTAGTTTTTTCTAGACATCTTTGTATTTTGCACAGTTTATTAGAAGGTGTTTCACCGTTTGGGGCACGTTATCACATTCTTGGCATTTGGGTGCCTCAAGTTCTCGGAGAAGATATTCGTGCGTGAATTGGCAATGCCCAATTCAGATACGACATACTATGACTTCTTCCCTTCTCAAGCTCGTGGTCCACTTTTTGCAATCTAGTTTTACTTCAGATAGTTTGGAGTGTTCGTTCCTCCACCTCAACTCCCAAATTTTGTTTTGGTTTTTCTTCAATTGGTGTAGCCAGTCCTCTTTTGTGACTTCTTTTTGTGTTATCACATTCTCTGATTCTCCCAGTCTAGCTATATTTGCTGCTTGATCGGCTGCCTCATTCCCCTGTATTCCTTTGTGGGATGGTACCCAAAATGAAAATTATTTTTTTTGCCATCGACTCCAGTTCCCACCGTATGTTTGTTATTTCTCGAATAATAGAGTTCTGATTGTTGATCGCCGCTAAGACGCTTAGGGTGTCTGTAATGATAGCTAATCTTCTGATTCATTTTCAAAATACAGAGCACAGATTAACTTTATACACCAACTCACACTGCGATAATAACCTTTAGAGAATTTGAAATATGAAATCATATGATTTTATCTAATATAGATAAATCACTGTTTAAATTCATATAATAACCGTTATCATTACTCAGTAACAGGTTGCCTAAAATGAAAAATTTCCATGGTTTTTATGTTTATTCTTTAATTTTATTATTTAATCGTAATTCTAGCCACACCCTGTGTATTAGACAGGAAAATGATTCTTAAAAAAAAAATAGAGGATTTGAAGAATGTAAGGAGATAATTGAAAGAAAACGGGTGTTAAATAGCAGTCGGAAAAGCAGGCAGTCTCAACGGTCCTAGGTGTTTTTCTCTTTTCCCCAGAGTCGTTTCCCTCAATTTGATGTTCTCTTTTATCGGACATCTTTCCCATTAAATCGATTCCTTTTCACGGTCTGTATCTATATTGAAATCTGGCCCGGGCAAGGAAATTCAATTATCCCACCTCTTTTTCGGTCTACTAGTCGGCTTCTTTTTCTTTTTTTTTTTTTTTCCTCTAGTAATAGGAGGGAAAAAATCCGAATGAGTGAAACAGAATTTACTGCAGCGTTAACAGGATATTTAAGGAAACATTATGCCTTGAATGATATTTCTGAAGGATATCGATCTAGTTGGTTACCTACAGGTTACCTACAAGAATGTAGGCAAAATAATAGAGTATATAACAAAACAATGTAAAAAAAAGTTTTATTTATTTTATTTTATTCTTATTTTTTTATTATATTTTTTATAATTTTGTCAGAATCATTTGAAAAATAGAAACACAAACAGGTAAACTTTATTAAATTGCTAGTTATATATTCCTAGTTTATTTACAATAAGGAGAGTATTAAGAAACAAGGGTTAACATGGGATTTGGGTGGCCAATGAACATTTACACAATTTAAGTCTCTCATCCTCATATATGACGACACCAGTTAATGGTTTATATATATATAAAAACAGAAGTTTTATTTTGTTTGATGAAGGCAATGTTTAAAAGGCTGGATAAATTAAATCATTATTCAGATTGAGTTATTTAATTTATTGTAATTATTTATTATGACAACCTAATTTTTTAAAAGGCATTTTTTTTAATTATATTTAAACAAATTTTATAAAAAAATTAATTGAAAATACATTCTTAAGCAAGTATGCTAGTAGTTGGTTAAATTATTGAATAGTGCTTCCTTCTTTAAGATATACAGTTTTTATTAAAATAAGTTTTTAGCTTTATGATCTTATCGATTTTTTTCCAATAGCCTTATATAGCTATGTAGCACAAAGTTATGACATAAGTTATTCTTTATGATAATTAAAAAATAAAGAAAATATAAATTCATTATAAATTCCAAAGGATCGTATAAAGAATAACTGCAGGAAATTAAGCGTATTTATTAAATATAATAATTGGGTGTGGAAGAGAGCTTTATCGATTTGACGACAGAGTCCGTTAAATCAGGAGATGAAGTCGGTACATACCCAAGGGACCCCCCAGTAGCACTCACTTGTACAAATTAATTCCCGATAGAGAGTGTCTTCTCTTATCGTCTTCAACATTATTAGTAGAATCTACTTGTATTAACGCATTCCATTAACGTTTTAACATTACACTTGTTAGATATGAATTATAGTAAAAATATTCAAAAGAAAATATGAATCACTCCACTCACCCTATATTTACTCTGCTTTATAAGCTAAATAGTACAAAACGGAAAGTTCTTTTCGTATGGATTCCAGGTCACAATGACATACCTGGTACTTGTAAAACCGATAAAGCGGCAAAAGTTGCATCGCTAATTCCACCGTCTAACTGTCTTGACAACCCGCATAGTGACATTGACCAAGTAATAACATCCAAAATAACAGACATATGGCAATTAAATTGGACTAAAACTAGGGAAAATAAACTAAGATAAATCAAACACTAAATAGGACCATGGAAATCATCAATTCGGAACAACAGACGGGAAGAAATTATGTTAACAAGATTACGAATTGGACATACACTACTCACACATCATCATTTGCTGATTGGAAAACCAAGACCAACATTCACACAGTGTTACGTACCTTTGAAAGTTAAACACTTATTGACTAACTGCAAACAGTAGCTAAGTACGGATTTTCCCTATCATTCAGCGACCCTACTAAATGACGAAAGCACGTATTTCTCTGAGTTATTCGAATGCTTAAAACGAATCAAAATATATGAACTGATTTAAACACACCCCAATGTATACAGATTTAGTTTCATTATTACCTACCTACTCATTGATTTGCTTTTTTATCTAATTTTCTATTTTTTCATTTTTTTGTGTTAGTATCTCTAAATATTCCTTTTTTTCTCTCTCTACCTTATTAAGTCATTATCTGCTCGGTTAAAATACTATACTGAACTGTTATCAGTAATACGTTAAAAATTAACAGCATAAGTCCTAACAGAGGATTGCCTGTAAACATTAAAATAATAATAATAAAAGAAAATAAATTTCATTTGCTGTGATTTTTTTTTTACTTTATACAAGTACATGCATACTAAATACATACATTTGTACTATGTATTCTTTAAAATTAAAAAAAAAAATCTAAATTTAACTCCCTATTTCATTTTATTGACTAAGAATGTAAATCATCATTACCCCCTTTAAATAAATCCTACGAGTATAAAGATATTTTAATAACACGGCTTAATTACTGGATGCTGACTGGCAGGTTAACGTAATTTATTGAAAGCATACCAAGCAATATTACAATTGGTACTGTATACTAACCTACAACACTTATCTTGTGGGCACTCTCTGGATCATTTTAAGTCTCTGGTGTGGTCTCTGCTAGTCTGCTCAGTCTCTGCCATCTCTGACGCTCTCTTAGGCTCAGCGCCGCATCTTCTCTCAGCTTCCTCTGGAACCCTGGACTACTGCCGCTTCCTGCAACCTCCGAACTCTAGTCTGAACCCACGCACTTCTTGAACTTCCTCCAGCATCTCTCTCTCGCTTTTCCTCCTCTATATAAATCTTCTTTCCCTCACTCTCACTCTCTTCCACCGACTTGCTCTGATTGGTTGGCCATCCTAAAATTTTCATTTCATGATACACACTTCTTTTCTTTTTCGGCTGTACCTTTGCTGGGGCAAAACCGGGGTTTATGGCCCCAAATTTCTTCAACAATCTTCTTAGGTATTCCCTTGGTAAGTGTCTGCAGCATTGAGGGACTTTGAATTTACTTATCTTAAATTTCTAACAAAGGGTTTATGGCCCCAATAACTTCCAAGGCGGTATTTCTAGGATCTTACCGCCTTCAGGTAAAACTGATCACCGGGTTTGAGCATATACAGTACTATACATATCATTTTAAATTATTAATTTAATTTACTTGCCTGGTAGCATCCTCGATATAGAGCACATATACATTTTTGTAGATATCTATATCTATTGAGTTCCTTTCCGGTTCTCAATTTTGATGATTTAGATAAAATGGAGTAGAGTATTTTAAGTCTGTTTTATAATTTTTCATGATGAGCGTCACCCTTCTGTTGTATATTAATCGCGATATCGCACTTGGTTCGTTTGAGGAATTTGGTGGTCTCCGATTGTTTGACAAGTATCTTTTAGGATATGAAAGTTATGTGTTGCGATAAGTCATGATTTAATTTTATTTTCCAAAGTAAATAAAACTTTTTTAACTCCATTACGCCAACTATTCGTCAATTTGACGACCATTTCATTACGGTATAGATATTGTTGTTATTGCAAAAACAATTATTTATGAAGCTAACACATTTATTTATTTGATTTCCTAATAAATATGGATTGAGGTAACATTGTCTATAAAGAAAGATACAAATTCTTAAATTGAGAAATAAGTAAAAAAAGGTAATCGAGAACATAATAAGGTACTTTATATACGTACCTGTAAGTCATTATTTCTAAAATACTTCTTTGGGTCTGGCCACACATGTCCGCACCGGATCCGCACCGCAGCATTAATATAGGTTATGTTCAGAATATTTTTAATTTAACTTACATATTACCTTCAGTTATGCCTAAAGTGGCCTGTGTCTGACGTGTGGCCTGAACTTTAGGCATAACTAAAGGTAATATATAGGTTAAATTAAAAATATTCTGAACATAACCTATATTATTGCTGCGGTGCGGATCCGGTGCGGACATGTGTGGCCAGACCCTTTTAGTCACAATACATTATAATAATATAACATTTGAAATACCATAATATATATCAATATTGTACAAAATAGGTACTAATCATACTGAATTTATAAATATAATAGTTCAAATACTTACAACACGAACAAGTTTTTACATCAATCTACAATATTTTTATATTTAAAAAAAAAAAAATCTGTTTAACTTAACATTTTTACAAAATTATTCGAGACAACCATTACAAATTTTTATTTGATGTTCACCGCATATTGGTATCTGCTGGCATTTGTAGCATAGTTATAGTTATACAAATTACAATTTTTTCTAGAACCTTTTTGAGCAACTGAAGAACTAGTAGGCTCATTGGATTCTTCTATTCCTAGTTCTTCTCTTATAATTATTTTTAGGTTTCTTGGAAGAGTTGAGATGGAAAGCCTAGTGATCAACGAATCCCTTTTAAGTTGATCACTTAATTTCAAAATAAAATCGCTTCTGCTGAGTGGTTTTGTAGTAAATGTGTTTATTTTTCTACAAAAATTATGATAAAAGATAAATTACGTAGGAATTAATTAATGCAATATTTAACATGTAAAAAAAGTAGAGAGGCCAACGTCGAGTTTTGCGTCCACAATTAAAATTTCTACACATTTAGTCGAATGTGTCTACTGCACCTTTAGTGTCATTGTAGTTCAAAATTAAATAAGGTTTTTTTTTTTTTTTTTTTTTGGGTAGATTGATATTTCGTCGTGTGAAGAAGAAGCTACTACGACTATCTTATTTGGCTTTGGTTTGTAACTGACTAAACACATATCATTGTCAAATAAGAAAAAAAGAGGATCCTACTTGGCGATTAGAATAGTTTTTATCAACAAATTCTGCTGGTAACTGTCTCTTGTTGAGCCTCATTGTTCCTAATACAGTTAGTTTCTTCTTTTCTTTCTTCTTTGGTACGTTTGTAAACCAGTTGTTCATGGTTAAATTTCTGTTTGATCCAACAACAACAGATTGAGTTAGTTTCTCTACATAATAATCGGCTGCAGGTATATTCTGGGGAACTGTACCAGCACCCAGATAGGGATGGGCATCAACGAGGTTCTTTGTGGAATTGTGTACCATCATGACAACTTTAATTCCATATTTGGCTGGTTTATTAGGTACGTACGTACGAAAAGGACACTTGCCGCGGAATCCAATTGATTGCTCATCAATAGTCAAGTAGGATCTAGGTCTGTAATACCTGCGGCAATTTTCATTAAGTTTGTTCCATATATTTAAAATTGGAGCAAATTTATTATTTGGTTGCCGATAATTTCTATCGTCAAACATTAAACAATTTATCAAAAAAATAAATCTTGTTTTTGGTACTCTGTAACTAAAGCTATACTCTGTAAAGCTTTCCAGAGAGACGGGAATTCCACAACTTTTCACTGGATAAGTGATTATTTTTCAATACAGCGGCTAAAATAAGTAAGCTGTAAAGTGCTCTAATTCTAATTTCTAATATGTTCGTAAACAGTTTCCTTTGAGTTTCACACTCTTTACTTTATTCATTAACTTTTTAAGTTTTTTTTCGATTTTCTTAAAAACGGCTCTAATGATTTTGATTAAACTGAGTATTTGATCTATTTATATGCCCGAAATATGACTGTAAAAATTTCATCGAAATTGATCAACCGGAGGGGGGACTTTACTTAATAAATTTTATATTATTTTCACGTGTTTTTTTTATTTACTAAAAAACGGCTTTAATGGTTTTGATCAAATTCGCCATGTTTAATGAAAATAAGTTGTTCTTTAATATCAGGTAAGCTTTATCGTTATTAAAATGTTCTGAGGGGGCTTAAATGGAAGCGGTCTTTTTTGTTTTCCTGTAAAGTACACTTGTTTTTGTTTATATGGAAAAATTAACTGTTCATAATTAAAGCTGTTCTGTTCATTTCAGAAGTGGCACTTAATAAAACGCATTAATTTCTAATCTAAGTAAGTTGGTAAGTGAAAGTTGTTTTCCGTGCACGCACCAGATTTTTTTTATTTTCAATTAAAAATGCATTCTATGTATACATACTTAATCCCGTCTTTTTTTTTAAAAGTTTAAATTACATCTTTACATGCCTTTTACATTATTTTGTATTATATTTCGCCTATTGAATTCACATTTCTTCTCTTCAGAAGGAAATTGCTAGATTAAGGTGTGAGAGACAATGACTAAAGTAACCGTAGTAGCAATTGAACACATTCTATAATCAAGGAGTACTAATGACTCCCACCACAAAGCCCCCAAATTCCGATAATCCCTTTTGTCCCGCTCTCTCCCTATTCCGCCTCCCTATCTTCAGGAAATGGATTGTCTCAACTCCCTGTCATTCCTCCTCCACAATGTACTAACCCTATCCCATTGATAACAGGATGATATGGAAAAATAGCAAAAAGCTAGAATGTCGCTGGTTTTAGACCATGAAACCCCAGTTATACAATAGTTATATTTAGTTTTATTTTTTTACCAGGTATGTAAATATGAAACCGGAATTTTTCAAATAGCAAATAAGAGTTGATTGTGTAAAAATGATACATACTTTTTTATTCGAAGTACTGTCCTTCACTATCTATGCATTTTTTTCCATCATTCAGGCAATTTGTGGATTCCCCGCCAAAGTAATGCTTCCTCTTCTGAGTAAATCATTTAACCAATTTCGTACATTTTCATAAGAAGTAAAGCGCTGCTCAGCTAGTGCGTATCCCATCCATGCACATAGATGGTAATCGGATGGGGCCAAATCTGGTAAATAAGCCGCATGCGGAAGAATTTACCAACCAAACAGTTGGGTCGTTTCCTTGGTCCGTTTAGCCGAATGTGATGGGGCATTGTCATGGAGCAAGATCACTTTGTCCTTTCTTGATATTTGGGACTTTTTGGCGCAAATCTTTATTCCGTATTAACAGTTTCACCAGGTTTCAGCAGCTCATAGTAGGTAACACCTATCTGATCACACCAGACACAGAGCATTTTCTTCCTCCCCAAGCGATGCCGATGGTTCACCAGGAGTTTTTACGCTTAGGATTCTCGAAGTAAATTTACTTTTCATCACCAGTCACAATTTGATGAAGAAATGACTTTTTTTCTGTACCTGGCGAGCAGCATTTGCCATAAGGTTTTTCGAGCTTCCTGCTGCCTGTCATTCAGTTGGTGAGGTACCCATTTTCCGACCTTCTGGATCTTTTCCATGCCTTTCAAACAAATGGAGACGGTGTCACATGTAATAATTGTCCAACAAAAGCTTCCGAATCAGCGTTTTCAAAGTTGTTTTTTTTTTTGTGGTTTTCCACGGTCTTTGTTTCTTTTATCGAAATCCATCTTTAAATTTTTTGAACCAATCGAAACATTGAGATTTGCCTAGGGCATGCTCCCCGTAAGCTTCAACAAGCATCCTATGTGATAATGCTCCAATTTTTTTCAGAAGGAAACGAAAAATAAATGCTGTCCGCAAATCTTGATTTGTTGGCACAAAAGTCGACATGTTCAACGCCACTAAAAACACGGTTATAGAATGAAACTGATGTTGGTATCAATTGGATCTCTTTATTACATGTAGACAAAAGCAGATAACACCACTGACGGATTAGTTAGAAGATTATATTGACTCCTAACTCCTATCATTGGCGAATTCCGGTTTCATATTTACACACCTGGTATCAATATCTATTGAGGCATTCATTAGATTTTAGTAAAGATAAACCTATTTAACTTGAAATATGTTTTATTATTAAAAAAATTCACAATTGAAATTATGAAGTGACGATTAAACCAACCTTACAGTCAACGCAAATAGGAAGCTTTAGCCTAACCCAAATATCGTATAAAAATGAAATATGTCGATAAATTGACTTATGAATTAAATTCAGAGTATAACACACGGTTCTACCTAAAACAGGTTATGAAAAGTTCTCAAACCATACGAAAAAACCAAAAGTTTTCAGAGTACTACATATCAAAACAAAAAAAATAATATTATGAATGAGATTATTTATAGCATTTATAATAATAATTTACATTTTTCTTTATTATTAGAATTCACAATCTTTAATTTTGTAGTGCCAATAGGTGCACTATGATTTTGGTAAACCAGCCTTTTGCTAAAACATGTAGATTCGATGTTATCACCACACCAGAAAAGGCGACACATAATTGCCCATGGGAAAAACACGGATTTTCAAAGTGTAAGCCGGAAAAAATAGAATTGGTAACTGGATGCTTCCCACATTAAATATCGAAAAGTGTTGTATCAATAAATCAACTTACACTGCCATTTGTTGAAATTTACAGAACTTATGAAAAAAAAAAAAAAAAAACACACTGAATGGTAGTTTAGTAAAAATTTAAATTGCAATAAAAAATTTAGGTTAATAATCGAGATAGGAACTGTCCTATCTTTTAAGTTGGACAAAACAAATTTTATCAAGATCGGTTGAGTAGTTTCGGATTTTATCCCGGACAAACTTCTTCACACGATATTGTAAATATATATATATATATATAAAAGTGTGTGTAGTAAATATTTTAAATCCATAATATCTTCGAACCGTATTTTTTTATCCCTTCTTTCAGCGATGTAATACTCCATGAGTGAAGTATGGATTTATATTTTCTGTACACATGTTACCTGACTAATGTGGCTTTTTTTTTTTTTTTAAATAAAAATAAAACTAGACAAGAAATTATCATCCCGGAAGCGGGAAATTGCAAAGGGAAATCCGTAAAAATATTTCAGTTCAATCTTGAAAGGGTTATTACGTAGACAGAGCGGTATTAGTAGCAGTGGACTTAAGAACTAGGCTCGTCAGTCTGACCGAACTGGATACGTTGAAAGGCTATTGAAAAATGTGTGCAATATTCAATATGAACTCAAAATATCCCGTTTTGTTTCGCTTTATCCCGATGAGTCAGAAAAAAAAAACTATAACAATTCATGAATTTTAGGAAGAGGACAGAATCACGCACAATAACGATCATCGGGAAGACATAGACACATGTATCAGGAAAAGATGACTGGTCTTCTACGGGCACATGACCCACGAGAATCAACCCAGGAGGATCCTCACAGTAAAAGTTAGGGAAAGACGGTTGAAGGTGGTTCAGCTCTATAAAATCAGAAGTAGAAAAACTGGAGATTCCATAGCTGACAACCGAGAACCAAACTCGATACCGATAGGCCATCCTGCAAGGATTCTTTCCGCTGTCTCTCACAAACAAGAAGTGTACAGGCACTACCAGAGCTAAATGAATAGATCAGAGGAAGCAGGCTCAAACCTAGAAGATAAAGGCATACTGGGCCAAGAAAAATCCCCAAGCCCCTTGGTCCCGAAGTAGGCTGAAATATTTTTCTAAAAAATCATAAATTGTAGGATAATGTAGCTTTAACTTTTTTGCCTAATCATTCTTCTCCCACGTCGAAAAATATACAAAAAAAATATTGTGCGATGCGTGCAACACACAACTTTCACTTAACAACTTACTGAGATTATAAATTATAATGTTTTGTTCAATTCCATATCTCAAAGGCACATATTTTTCGACATTCATTTACTTATTTTTGTTTGTATTTGCTCTCTAAAGTGCGCTAATGTTTTTTATTATTAAATTAAAGTTTTTCTTGCGATAATTCGGCAATGAAAGCTTAATACTCCAAGTCATCTGATTTTATAATTCTCTACGTAGTTTTTGAAAATTTGATTTAATTACCATGAAACAAACAACTCCCATTAAATGAACAGAACGGCTTTAATTATAAAGAATGGTCTGTCATTAAAGGCGTACTGCGCATGCATGGACTCAACGTGTTTTTTATTAATTGACGGAATATTTTTCTTTCTTTCTCCTGTATATGTTTACTTGAATTTTTTCATATTTCATATTTCATAATTTCTCCATATAAACAAAAGGTACTTTATAGGAAAACAAAAAAGGGCCCTCCCCCATTTAAGCCCCTTCAGAAAATTTTAACAATGATAAAGCTTACTTGATATTAAACAAGACTTAATTTTCATAGAACATGACGAATTTGATCAAAGACATTAAAGCGGTTTTTGAGAAAAACGTAAAAAGTGGAAAAAAGTTATGAAATAAAGTGCCCCCACCGTTTGATCAATTTTGATGAAATTTTTTCTGTCATATCATGGGCATATACCTACATCAAATACCTAGTTTTAGCAAAATCGTTAGAGCCGTTTTGGAGAAAATCCAAAAAAAAAAAACTAAAAAGTTATTAAATAGAGTACCCCCTCCTAGGATTTTTTAATGGGAGTAAAAAATCCTTAGCTATGCCTCCCTCGGATAGGACGTAAAATGGAGACCCCGAGCCTGTACGATGTCAGATACTCGTTAAAGATCCCTGTCCCAATTATACCTGAATAGGCGAAATTTAGGACTCCCACAGTAGGATCGTCCGATTAGCCTTAGTGGCACAAAGTGTCATTAAACAAATAAAAACAAGTACCTCCTCCGTTTCACCAATTTCGATGAAATTTTTGCTGTCACATCGCGGGTATATAAATACACCAAATACCTAATTTAAGGTTTGTATGGTTTATATTTTTTGAGCTAGTCTTTTCACACACACGCACATACACACCCACACAGACCATTTTGCGGGGCTTGGTTATTTGGACTCAGAGGACCCCAAAACGTGTATTTCTTTTGAAAACCGAATTTGAAGTCGAAATTTTTCACGATCGCAATACTTTCCCTTATTATGTATGTTATATATAAATAAGTGAAAGTAAAAAGCTTTTCAAAATATTGATTTTAGTTCTGATGGAAATCCTTTTGGTATTCAATGAGAATGGATATCAGAGAGGGCAGCCCTTATTAAAACCGACGGGGGACAAAGGCACTCTGAGAGAAGTGGCCCGATTCAAATTGATTTTCCAAAGGCAGCGTACGAAGGAGGAGCTGTTTACATAGCATGTATATATTCATGCCGCCATCCATCTAACTTTTGATAGCGCCCCAGGATACTCCTCTGCCTACTTCTTATTTACACATTAAGCAGCTTTTATCCCACTTCTCTTCCTACTTTTTCCTCCGTCTTTAGTATAATTCGTCTATAATGTCGTCGATGCTAAGTGTAGTGGCCTTAGTAAGGATGTTGCTAATGCTAAATAATATTTGTAAGAGGCGCTTATTCAACAGTCTTTATATATACAAAATTTATTTATTTATTGTATACAATCTCGGGTTTTTCGACCACCTGGGTTTATAAAAATTTAAAAAAAATTCAAATACAATAGGGGAGAGCGGGGTTGGTTGGCAACAGTTTTCACTTTTTTGATTGTTGAGTCGTTTCTGTTAATACAATCCCAATAGGGCTGATACCTCTGTAAACTCCAAGTATTAGAGTACTTCAAGTATTTTTTTCACCACATAATATTTAATACTAAGATCATAGAAAATTGAAGAATTCGTCAATCCAGAGTATGCCAATAAACCCCCTATGTTGGGCAGGTTGGCCTAGAAGGTGGGGTTGTTTAGCCATCTCATTCAAGTACTGCCTGACTGATATTATTGTTATTAAAAACTGCACTATAGTGGTATATTAATTATGAATTTGTTTTTAACAGCTTTTAAGGGAAAATAGAATGACAATAAAAGAAGATAGAAGTTTAGACTGTCGTCAATTCCTGCATAAGAAAAATTGCTCTCATCCTCCTTGTTGGAACTAAAGACAATTGGTAGTTTCACCTTTGTTTATGTTTACCTTGCTTTTGTGAATTGCTACTCCGCGAACAAACCCCAGATAAAGAAAGCCAACTAACCCCACAGGAGAGATCATATGAAAGATGGCTGCCAGGACAGGGGAGAACAATCAAACAGAAACTGGTTAATCGAAAGGTTAGGTTTTTCAAAGGAGTTTGGGGCTATGTGAACAGAATCGGAGTCCAATGTTTTGTCATGCCTTTAAACCAAATTTACTGAAAATATAAAATTTACTTACATGTTGTAAAATCAATCAAAGGAACACACTCTTCTCTACACTGTTAGCATCGGATTGAAAACTCAGGACAAGACTCCCGGGGTCGAGCGGGTTACATGGTACAATGGTGTGGCCTTCACAATAGATGTGACGGAAACTATAAGCCAATGGCCAACCTACCGCCTAAGCCAACCAACCCCGCTCTCCCCTACAGATACAATACGAACAGGATACAAATTACAATTTAGAAAAGTCAGTTATATTTTCTTAAATATATTGTTCTGTTCAAGGAACAGTATTAACCTTCCGCTGGGCGCTAAGGCTTTGGTAAACACCACCGGGCGCTAGCCGTATTTTGGACGGCGTACAACTTTTTTTCTATTTCACTTTCCAAGTGACTCTTAATGATGATTTTATTTACTGCAATTATAAGATTGTTCTTTTATAGGTAAAAAAAGTATAAATTAACAAAAAAAATATTTGAATTTATTTATAATAAGATTAAACATTTACAAACATATTTGATTATGATTTACAATTAACTAAATAAATATTTCGTATCCAAACGCGGTCATATCTTAATATTTAACAAAAAAAAAAGGAATTAAAAATAATCTAATTAAAAAAAGATGATTCTATTATAATTATAATTCATGTGAGAAATGGCATTAATTGGAAAGAACATAATATGTTATGTATTATTCCTATTACTATTAAAATTTTCTAGTATTAAAATACTATACTACTACTGTGAGCAAATATAACATATTTTTATCACCCTATTGATTATATATTTTAAATAATATATTATATCACAAAATGTATTACGAACTGCCCTTGTTAACACCTTCAAGCAATCTTCACATATTATTTTGGAATGTTTGCCGCACACAAACGCTGAACACTTTTCACATGTTTTCGTTGTGTGTGATTTTCGTGATATACATTGTTTACACGAACCTCTTGGCGAATTCCTACCTACATTGTTTTGAAAATTTCTATTATACCAGTGGGCGCTAGACGTACTACGTACGGCAGTAGACATTTTGCACTCCAATGCTCACTTTTCACCATACCTTTAACGACTTAGGTCCACTTTTACCCTTTCATTGTAGGGGATGAATAGCAGGTAGAATAACTTGAACTCATAAAGCCATTGAAAATTCCCATTTCCTAATAATAGCCAAAACACTTACATGCACGGCATAGCGCCCGCTGGAGGGTTAAGTTTCTTAGAGTTGTTTGTTCTATTTGGAGAGTTTCTTCCAAGTTTTCTTTTAAAAGATGCTTTCGGGAAGTCTCTTACGCGTAACATTCCGTTAGTATGTGATTCACTGAGAGTGGAACCCCGCAGGAATTACATTGAGGAGATTACTTGCACATCAGGTGCTCGTGGGTGAGTCGAGTGTGCCCAATCCTTAGCCTGCTGAGTAGGACTTCTTCTTTTCTGGTCATGTGGATATTTTGGTTCTTACGGCAAACATACGGTTCTACGATTCTGAACTTTCTGACTAAACGATTCTTAACTTTCTAGAAAAAATAAAAATAAATAAATAAATACAGTACCAGTCAAAAGTTTAGACTCACCCCTAGTTTTGTAAAATAACAAAATGCACAACATATAATTTATTTAACAACATAAAAACTATAATTTTATTATTACTTTATTTATAGTTTGTTTGTTTGTTTCTTTGACGTCCCTTTATGCTACTAAGGCAAATCGGACGAACTACAGTGGGAGTCCTAAATTTTGCCTTTCCAGGTATAATTAGAATAGGGATCTTTAACAAGGTACCTGACAACGTACAGGCTCTCGACCTCCATTTTACTTCCTATCCGAGGGACGGCCTAGCCAAGGATTTTTTACTCCCATTAAAAAATCCTAGGGCCACCCCTGGACGCGAACCCACGACCTTTAGTATTGTAGGTTACTATGCTAAACACCACACCACTGGTTACCCTTCTTTATAATTTAATTCTTAACTTAATCATATAATGTTTCAAATGTTACCTCTTGAGTTAGAAATATTTTATTAAACTTGAAGATTGTGAATTGAATAAAAGTGAGTCTAAACTTTTGACTGGTACTGTAAATAAATAAAACTTTTTCTGTCACTATCCAGACTCGAAGAACTAGTCCTGGATGGTGTAGTATTGATGCAGTACACCTTGACGTAGCACGCACACAGAGTGGAGAATTACGTTGGTCTGGCTCTGTAACCCACTCACGTAGACTGAAGTTAAACGGCGGACCCCCATAAATTAGATAACACTCGCAAAGTTGTTTCCTAGTTCACGGTTTTTTCCCCCTCGGTCCCTTGCAACATTAAACTTTAAAACTTTTCCGGCCTAACCTGCTTTACTTGAGTCCATTCCAACTCCTAACTCTTAACTCACATAGCGGGTGCTCCCTCTGTGGCAACTCGGTGATTTCAATTAGTTTTTTTTTTTTTTTATCATGTATATTTTCTTTTAATATTTTGAAACTAGGCTTATTGAAGATACCTTTTTTTTTTTTTTTTTATTTATCCTCGCCTACCACGCCAGTTAGGCTATTCGGTTTTTCGGGCCACACCTTTTTGTCGTCCACACTGAAAATGTTAACCCTTTGTTACTGTCCTCGGGTCAAAATGACCCGGTGCCTACTTTGCATCTTATTAGTTAATTGTCATTATTAAGTTTTACTATTTCTCCTCAATGTAATCTTCTGGTTTTCGTTGGTAAATATATTATTCATAATATTATTTTAATACCGGTAATATTTTCAAAGATATCAACACTTTGACCCGAGGCTAGTGTCTGTGAAACAAGACAATTCCCGGATTGACCCGAGGACAGTACATATGCACTGCTTCTGGCGTCGAAAAGAACCGATTACAGTTCTTGTGCCCTGTGATTCATATAGTCAAGGTCCTACAGGAAATATCAATATAAGCTCTCTACACAGCTAGGATCTCAGTAAACAAGTGGATTTGTAAGTGTTCACATCGCCTAGGATCTTCTTTATACCGAAGTAAGTAGTTTTAAATTATTTATAGACGTTTCAAATTTGTTTGTACTCTCGTGGAATTATTTATTAGTTTTGTAGAATTAAAATTACATTACAGAATGACATCTAGATTGTTTTTTACTGAAGATGAAATAAGGGAAGAGCTTGTGAGACAACAAAGGGAAGAATGAGGAACCGTTTGATTCTGCAGATGAGGATGAAAATGATGAAGTTCATGAAAGTGATCATCATAAAGATTCTAGTCAATCAGGTGAAAGCGATGATGAAGTTGACAACATAGGTAATGAGCATTATTTTCTGTCCAAAAATAACCAAATTAAGTTGTCACCGTGTCCTGTTAGAAAAACATCGAGAACAAGTAAAGAAAACCTTTTCTCCCTAACATCTGGTCCGAAGCTACCTTTCCAGAAAACCGAAAAAGAAATTGATTCTAATTCTATATTCTTGAATAGTAGGATACTAGATCTCATCTAGGTGGGTTCGATTCAAACGATCAAATGTGCAGTAACCTAAAATGTAGGGAGGAAGATCAGTAGGTGGCCAATTGCTCTTTTCTAACATTTTCTGAATGTATCAAGTATTAATAGCTATGAAATATTTAAGCAAAAGAATAAAGAAAATCTTGGGAATTCATACAGAAAAAGAAATTTCATAATCAATTTTAGCCATCAATTGATAATCCCTCACACGATCAGAAGGTCCCAGAATCAACATATACCAAGGTCCATAAACATCAAACTAAAATTATTCTTAGAGGAAGATGGATTAATGATTATGGAATTAAAAGATAAAGGAAATACTTCCTCCGAACCTTCATCAAGACGTCAAAAAAGGAAAAGATGCGCTAAATGCCAAAGTTCCAATGATAGATAACAAAACATCCTCAAAATGTTCAACATTCAGAGTATTTCTTTGCAAATCACACCAAAAAATAATATGCCAGGACTATATTGATAATTAAAACCGTAAATAATGTAATTATACCTTTTTAAAAATGATGAAAGAAATCTAGTGTCTGAAGTAAGATTTGGCAGAAGAAAATTATTTTAATCATCTGTAATTATTATTAATTTATTTTTGTTGTTACACTACTTAACAAAGTTTTAAAGATTTAGTAAAATTATTGACTCCTTAATCATCTCTTGTTTATTATTTTTTATTTAATTTTTAAATTTCGGGTCATATTGACCTTAGGACAGTTTGAGTGAGATTAAATGGTGGCCAGTAACTAAGGGTTAAATTTCGTTTTTCCTAGTTACCAAAGCCCCTATCAAAAATACTATTATCGAGCCTATTTCTGCAACCAAACATATATTTTCTTTTATCCTTATTTATTTCTAGGCCAAGTTCCCTGCCGTGTGTCAGGAACATTGTTGTATTTTATTTGATAGTTTCCGTGTCTTCACCTCGCAGAAATAAATCATCTTTGGTATTTTCCCACATAATACAAACAAGAAGTTACAATTAAAATAACCAGAGAATATGTAGTTAGTTAGGGTAGTCTGTGATGGAACAAAAGGATGAAACCGAATTGAAAACAATCAAGGCTATATTGTTGCCAAGGTTTGAGGAATTACAACAGTTTTCCATTCACCGGACGATTTCTGGCCAAGTGCCATGGCTCTCCGCTTTATCCGCTTCATTAACGGACCCTAACGATCTTATTGTCCTGGGACCCGTTCAACGGAACTCATCGGGTCCGCGGGTCTACAAAACTAATTAAAGTCTTGCAAAATGCAAACTTAATAAAGTATAAAAAATCAGGGTCGCTCAGCATTTTAAAATTCTTCCACCGTCTTTAGGTCGCCTCAGCATAATTCTACGACCGCTATTAATGTTGAACATTGTTCTTCAATTACAGACTTTCTTTTTTCAGAAATGAAAAAAAAAATGTCGAGAAAGAAGAGAAAAATCAGACAGCCAATTCCAGCTTTCTTATATTCTTTCAGTTAATTAAAAGAGAAACAAATATATGTCCATACTTTCTTTTTAAATTTTTTAAAATTTAATTTCCTCTTTAACATATTTTGTGTTTCAATCGGCGTTTTAAATAAAATTTCTTGAAGGTTTCGGGGTTGTAGGAAAGGCTGTCAGTATGTCTAACGTGTTTGGCCTCATAAGCATACATAAAATATTCCAACTTTTCAAGTTATCCAGTTGAAGGGTTCAACACCACTTCTTTCCTGCAAATATACTTGCTCTGTTCATAAGAGGATTATTATTCAGTTTATCTATATGATTATTTTATTATTACACAATATTGTTTTGAAATAGGTATGGTTCGTAACTTACAGGCAAAGTTATATTTTAATTATGACGATGACTAACTACACATACTGACCTCCATCTACCGACAGTCGACAAAAACATAACGACACTTTACAAACGATTTTTTAGTAATTTGTGCGGCCATCCAAACAGTTTAATAAGTAACATGGCTGACATTCGCTTTGATACGAGACGACTAAAAAGGAGCTGGATGAGAGATCTGCTCTCTTAGACAGCCAATGTAATCGAATCAAGCCAGGAAGGGGGCGCTGCTGGGTTTTTTTCCCTCTTCGTACCTGACATGTCATTATTTCATACTACCGCCATCTCATTCGCTGATTGTCCGCACTTTGCAGACAGGTGCGAATTAATAAGTAAAGTAAAAAAAATATATATGATGATGCAATTCGATTTTCAATGCCTTTATATTTACAATCAATAATAACCATTTTCTGTTTCGTAGCCTTAAGACTTTTTAAAGGGAGTAAAAATTCCTTGGCTTTGTAGTCCTTCGGATAGGAAGAAAAATTTAGGCCCCGATAGTATGCCTATATAATACCAAGGATCCCTATCCTAATTATACCCCATAGGCGTAATTTAGGACTTCCACCTACGTTAAATAAACAAATAATAATAATTTTCTGATTTCTAATGATACTCAGTAAATATAACTTAAGTATCCTTAGAAAATAAATTATCTCTGAAATCTATTATTATTAACCGTGGAACAGTCGCGATGTTGACTGTTGTCAGTAAAAAGATTTAAAACCGTCGGCAACGATTAAAATTATTATGACATAGTCATGTGATACTACATATTTTCAACTGTTCAAGAATGTTTACACCTTATATTGAGGTATATATGTGTAATTAAGGTATATTACATATTATATCGAGGTACATATGTGCGGGCAAACATCATTGTTTGCTCGACTTTTTTAATTGTAAAAGTGGTACGCCGGTATGGCAAGTTTCACACCTTACGTATGTCCTGCGCCTATTATGTCTAGTTCCAATCCTTACCAAGAGATAATGCCCTTGAGACGCTCATTTAATTCTCTTTTAATCAAAAGATAACGCTTTCGTCAAAGTATTCCCATCGGACCCCGACGTCCGATATCGTCTGTGGCTCATGCTAGCAGTCGGACCCCGGGGACCGATACCGTCCAATTCAGGATACCCCTCAAATGCGCCGCCGCACATTACGTTAATATCTTTTCGCAGTTTAGGTGTCGTGTAACTTATATAAAAATTGATCAAATCTCGAATCCCTAGTTCTTATCAAAATTCATCTTAATATTATTTACTTAAGCTATTGTTATGAGCTACCTTCACGATCAACTTAACGAGTATTATTACAAACCCTTAACTCTGCATATGGCATGAATGGACTGACTGAGGCACTGGAGCTTGGTGAAGCCCAGGTCCAGCCAGATGTAATACAGTCCTCGACAAAAGGACATCCAAAGAGGATTCCGACTCAAGCGGCTCCTAAGAGGATGTACTCAACATATAGGATTATTGAGGGGGCGGGGTTAGGGAGGGCCGTCGTCTAGGTCTGGTTCTCTTCCAAAAGTCCTTTCTAGCATCCCTCCTACTCTTCGAAGGACCTGTTCGGTTTTTTTTACCGAACTATTCCTACATCTATTCCTCACAATGTAAGCCTTTAATAGTAAGATATATATATATGTTAGGGTTGAGTTAGTTTTTGAAAATATAAGCAACATTAACCTTGGGATTAGCAAGGGGGGAGGATCTTGGAGACAATTAATATTTCTCTACCCTGCATTGCGGTTTAAAGTAAAGGAAAAATTTATGCCCTTAACTCTTTCGTTTATTAAAAATATAATAAAAAGGATATATATATATATATATATATATATATTTTTTTTACTTTAATAATTGATTCGCACCTGTCAGCAAGGTGCTGACAATCAGCGAATGAGATGACGGTAGTGGGAAATGATGACATGTCAGGCATGAGGAGGGAAAGCACCCAACAGCACCCCCTTCCTGGCTTGATTCAATTACCTTGGCTGTCTAAGAGAGCAGATCTCTCATCCAGCGCCTTTTTAGTCTTCTCGTATCCATCCGTACTTCAGCCATATTACTGATTAGACTATTAGGGTGTCCGTTTAAATTATTAAAAAATCGTTTGTATAGCGTCCTTATTTGCTGGTCGACTGTTGGTATATGGAAGTCTGTATGTAAAGTTTTGATGGTCACGTACCAGGGTGATTAGAATATCTGTGAGGAATATGTCCACATGGGCTTCAGTAAGTAAGTGTACGTATTTACTTTTGTTTCAGTTTCAGTTTCGATGATTTTGAAAGTAGCGGGTAGTGAAGTTTGAATCTTTTGTCAAGAGTCCTTTTTTTCATTTTGACATATGGGCCCCATGTCATCCTTCTGTCGAAAAGGAGTCCTAGATAGTGTACTGAGTCCGTCTGTGGAATTTGGTTGTTGTCAATATGAACAGGGGGGCAGGTTTGTTTTCTAAGAGTGAATGTGATGTGTTTTGATTTGTCATGATTCAGTTTAATTTTCCATAATTGAAACCGGTCGTGTAATTTGTATAAGTGATATTTTTGTATTTTGAGGAGATGATCTTAACACAGAAAGGAGATGATGTTAACACCTTTGCGTTTAGGTCATACTCGCCTTACCCACAGCTATTTAATGGATCTCATTCCACCACCTGATTTTTTTTTCCTTCTTTCCCCCCGCTGTACCTTATGGCAACCCTATACCAGCGGTTCTATCCAATTTCTTATAACCAAGAGAGTTCCGGAGTTAAGGGCTCGGTTACTAGGTTGGTATCTGAGCGGAATGTATTTGGTCCAAATACATGAGCTAAAGTGAGGCTTAATTCAGTTTCTCGTTATAAGTGGACATAAATCTCCGATAAAACTAAGCTAAAGAGCTGCTTGCAACTGGAGAGCTGTTCCCACCAAACAGGGCTCCACTAGTTTCCTCTCTATTTGTAATGGGCCTAAATAGATGATATTTGATATAATTGGGGCCGGGATAGCCGAGCGTGTAGGAGCGCGACCCGTTGTTGCACGCTCGAGCCGATCGGCGGCGGTTCCAATCCGCCCTGGGAGGGTTGACTTTTATTTCGTGGAGGCCCCACGGAATAAATCTCGACCCTCCCACCATGGTTAGAATAGGTTGGTTACACCTGTAGAGTAACCCCCCGTATGCCACACATGGCCAGGTAGGGGTACCGAACAAAAAAAAAAAAAAAAAAAAATAGATGCTAAAATATAATTTAATTTTAGCTTATTTACTACTACAGTAAACCCTCATTATTACGAACTCGGATAAAACGAACACTTCGATATAGAGAACCAAAATACTATCCCCCAAAAATTACCATTATATTTCTGTTGAACCCCTCGTTATAGCGAAATCCCTCGGTTAGAGCGAACTACGAACTAAATTTGAAACCTGAGAATTTGTATATTCTGTAATAACGAACTACTAGAATTTTTATTAATTTTTTTTTTTTTTTTACTATATTACGTAGAATGAGCGCGGGAAGACGAAGTAGCTCCAGTTTCTAGAATGGAGGTGTTTTTTTACTCTTAACTAATCCGACTTCCTTTTGCTCTCTCTCTCTCTCTCTCTCTCTCTCTCTCTCTCTCTCTCTCTCTGATTCCATTGACTTTTTTCTCAGTGTTCTGTAGTCGTTCTTACAGTTTTTTTATACAAAATGAGTTCGTTGGTAAACGTGTGTCACAAATGTATTGAGGAAAAATTGAAAATTCTCCAGGATATTGAATCAGGAATTCTAAGTAAGAAAACCATCGCAGAAAAATATGGAATTCCAAAATCAACATTGTCAACCATTATAAAAAACAAAGATAAAATAGATTCAACCGCAGCCCAAGGATTAACTTCAGGATCAAATAAACAACTGCGCTCTGCTGCTCATGAATATTTGGAAAAAAAAAATATAAATTCTCAGACCCTCTTATTAAAGCTAAAGCTAAAGAACTCTCAAGTGAACTTGGTAGTTAAATTAATGAATCTCATTGTTAAATTAATATGTAGTTTATCTAAAAATAAATTATATACATGCGTTTTAATTTAACTATTTTTAATAAACGAATTTCCTTCTAAATATGATCAAATTAGTGCGGCCATTGGCTAAAAAAAAGATGAACAAAAAAAAAAGAATCCTCGGTTATAACGAATCTCGTTATAGCGAACTATGAATATCAAACCCCCTACCAGTTCGCTATGTCGAGGGTTTACTGTATATTATTGTTCTATGCTATCACTCTATGCCCTTCTTTGCTTGGAAGATCTTCCTCGCGAATTTCTTGAAAGCTCCAAAAACTTCAGGTGTCGCTACTAATTGTTCCAGTGACTGAGGCGGCCACTCTAAAATTAAATATTCCACAACCTGATTGTCTGACCTTCGCCTGCCCGCTAACCTTTAAGCATTTCTAGACAGATTGTAGATCATACGACAGATAGAGCAATGTTAGAAATGCCTTTCGATCAAGATTCTATTTTATAAGACAACCTAAAAACAATAGATAACCTTTTCGACTTCCTCACTCTGACAAAACTGTATCATAACGGAAAACGTCCGAGGGGTAGGTCTAGGAGAAGATGGAAGGTTTCGGTGAGGGCTGATGTTATGGACTTGGGATTGGACTGGTGGAGGTGGATGAAGGTTTTTAGGGAGCGATTGGTGGCATCGGGTTCGTTAAGCCTTCATTCTTATTCTTCTTCTGAATATTATAAAACAAAAATGCCAAACGAACAATTACTAGATAAATTAGTAACAATGTTACACTTACAAGGGAAGGGCACAGCTATGGGGTCGTCGATCGGGCCCATTTTTTTTCTGGTGATTCTACATCGAAAAATAGTCGACACGTGTCCGAGCGTTCCGTCCAATGGACCTTAGGTGCTGAGAAATAAAATAAAATACCTTGAAAATCCTTTATTTCTTATCTTGAGTTTGGAAAATGATATCACCATGATTCTTCCACTAATTCATTTATTTTAGAGAGTAGATAAAAGGAAAAATACAATCGTTACAGAATTATTCATATTTCTTCAATTTAATTTAAAAAAAGCTTCAAGTTTTCAAGTAAACTAGCTTTATAAATTTTTTCACATAAAAAAGAATAGCAGAAATGAGTTCAGCACCTCAAGAAACCCTGATGTCTTAAATATCATCCAAAACAAAAAATAAAAAAAAATTTCCTGTCAGGAGCAGCTTATAAATGTTTCAGCAAAATTGTATGTGTAGTTTCAAATTCTGCATCTGGTGTTGAGCTGATCCGATTTTTACGTTCTTGAGCTCGTTGCATAGAAGAAAGCTTCCTTTTTCTAACTATATAGATAACTATTGCATTATCTTGGGAAGCTCTTGTAAAAAATGGTCCTCAAAATAAAAATTAAATTCGAACTTTTCTTTATATTATGTTGATTCCTGAACACGTAAAAATATCTCGAATGTGAAACTCTAGAGCCTTTATTTACCCTATAAATTTGATGAGAATCGGTAGAATAGATCTATGCAACGAGCTCAAGAACGTAAAAATCGGACCAGCCCAACACGAGATGCAGAATTTGAAACTACACATACAATTGAATCTTTTTTTTTAATTCATTAAGTACCTTTTTCATTATATGTTTTTATCGGGTCATTATGACCCGAGGTGACGACTCATGTAATTTCAAGGCAGGTGATTGCTGAAGGGTTAAGACAGCTGCAGCGTAAGTGGGAATAGCTCATCTAGGAGGGTTCATAGCAAAACTGCCCTCTAGCAAAAAAAATTAGGAAATTTCAAGGGTTGCAAACCTCCGAGGTGTGTGGTTGGAAATGCAGGGATAAACATTATTTTTTTAAGTAAAGTTTGAATTTCCTTTCATAGTATTTAGATTCTGATTATTTTGTGCAAATAATTTCAAAGCACTAATCCTATTATTGCAGCTTTCTCAATGCAAAGCTCTGTATTGCAAGCTCGATTAGAGACAATGTCCCCTCGCAGAAAAGAGGAGATTGTTAGGAAGAACCAGATGTGAAAACCGGCCTCAATCCCCGCGTTGAAGTTGCCCTAATTGAATAACCAACCAACTTTTGTTAAATTGCTTCTTTGAAACTGCTATTTTCTCCATTGGCTTCTGTAATGGTTATTTCTAACTGGGAACAAAACGCTTTCTATTTTATTTTTTTTTATAATTGTCACAGTAAAAATTGTTTAGATTTTATGTGGCTAGTAACTTCAAAACCAGCTTCATCCAACTCAATAAAATTTTTGAGAAAAAAAAATCTTACCGTTGGCATTCCTATCAATTTCAAGAAATGTTTATTTCGGGGAAAAAAGGAACGAATATTGATGATTAGTACAAATTGTTTTCACTACTTTAAAAATTTTAAGTTTCTGGGAATTTTTATTTAAATTTTGTCTGTAGTTCGAAGGAAACTTGGTGATTAACCACCGTTTTAATAAGTTTGTATGAAGAAAACGTTACTTAAATTAAGACCTTTTTGAAAGAATTATAATGGAAATTCAGGAGTTTCCTCCTGCTTTGGAGGCTCCATCCAACTTTGGAAATTATCAGACGAGCAAAAATTAATATTGATGATTATTTAAAGTATTTCAACTACATTTATTTTACTTTATTTTAAGTTTCTGTTTATGTCAATGTAAAGTTGTATGAGTTTATAGGAAACTAGCTGTATATACCGGTTTCACCCGGAGAATTTCATTTTAAAATCTGTAAAATCTATACAGTGAGACTTTTATCGACTCAAACCGTCGATTTCTTAAAAGCCAATGTAAGAAACCAAAGCGATTTTTATAACAATAAAGAATATTCCCAGAGATTCTCTGAAGTTATGCAATTTATCAAAGTACCATGTGGTATCAAAGAACCAGTTAGCGAAATTTGAAGAATTAAGGACTAACGGTATGGATTTCTATAAAGAAAACACAGAATTTCATTTTTATTAATACAGATTATAGCTGTATACCCCGGTTTCACCTGGGAAATTTAATTAGTCCAATGAAAAGGTCGATTTCGTAAAAAAAAATTGTAATGGGAGATCATTACGATTTTTATAACAATAAAGAATATCAGCTAAAGATCGGCTGAAGTTATGCAATTTTAATATGGACAGGTGTTCGCACCTGGTATGAAAGAACCACTGAGGGAAATTTTGAGAATTTAGGACAAACGGTATGGATTTCTATTATGAACAAACAAAAAAAATAGAATTTCATCTTTATTTATATACTAGCTGTATATCCCGGTTTCACCCGGGGAATTTCATTTTTCTAATAAACGTGAACAAATTTAATGTGAGATCATAACGATTTTTTTAACAATAAAGAATATACCCAGAGACTGGCTGAAGTTATAAAATTTTAATATGGACAGGTGTTCGCACCTAGTAAGAAAGATCCACTGAGCGAAATTTGGGGAATTTAGGACAAACGGTATGGATTTTTATTAAGAAAAAACAAACTAACAGAAATTCATCTTTAACCTGTATAACCCGGTTTGATCGGGGAATCTTATTTTTCTAATGAAACGGTTGATTTCGTAAAAAACATTGTAAAGTGAGTTCATTACGATTTCTATAACAATAAAGAATATCAGCTAAAGATCGGCTGAAGTTATGCAATTTTAATATGGACAGGTGTTCGCACCTGGTATGAAAGAACTACTGGCGAAGTTTGGAGAATTTAGGATAAACGGTATGGATTTCTATAAAAAACAAACAAACAATAGAAATATTGGCCTGTAGTTTCAGCTTCTCGCAAATCGGCTTGCCTAAGCCTTTGTGGCGCAAAGCGGGCCTCGTATTCCCGGGCAGACTCAGTTTCCTGCGATTCTGCCTGTCTAGGCCTCTGTTGTTCAATCCTATTGTGATGTTCGTCGAGAGTTTCAGCTGCTCGTATTTGACGTTGTTTTTTAGCTTTTGAGCTCACTACTCCTATTGAAGCTCGCTTCTTAGGAGGCATTTATAAAAAATAAATTCACCATACATGTAAATAAACGTATTGTAATGTTAAAAAAAAACAAAAAAACATATGGTTTAAAAATCCCAGAACTTGACGCCTACCAAGGGACGGTCTTACCGGACCTCGTTGGCCTCTTCAAAATCTATAAAAAGATTTTTTAGGCCGTTTTTTTGACTCAAACGGCCGATTTCGTAAAAAAAAAACCATTGTAAAGCGAGATCATGACGAATTTTTTGACAATAAAGAATATACCAAGAGATTGGCTGAAGTTATGCAATTTTAATATGGACAGGTGTTCGCACCTGGTATCAAAGAACCACTGAGCGAAATTTGGAGAATTTAGGACAAACGGTATGAATTTCTATAAAGAACTAACAAACAAACAGAATTTCAACTTTATTTTTATAGATATTAAACAAATTAGGATTTTTTGAAAAAATTATAAAGTACATTCAAGATAGGTTCAAGATACACACAAAATGGTCTAATGAAGATGAAGACTTGGATCAACTTTGACCAAATTGTAAAAGTTGTGGGATTTGTCCAAGTAGAACAGATAACAAGCAAATGCATTGTAGGGGTCACCTGTGGTATTGTGTATTTTAGCATAGAAACCTAAAAAAACTAAAGGTCGCAGGTTCGCGTCCCGAGGTGACCCTAGGGTTTTTTAATGGGAGTAAAAAATCCTTGTCTATGCCGTTCCTCGGAAAGGACGTAAAATGGAGGTCCCAAGCCTGTACTATGTCAGTTACTCGTTAAAGATCCTTATCCTAAATTAACCTGGATAGGCAACATTTAGGAGTACCAGTGTAGCATCGTCCGATTAAGTGACGTTAAAACAAACAAACAAATGCATTGTTTGTTATATTGTTATGTTTGTTATATTCTTATCTGCTTTAAATGTGAATATTGTGAAGAATTTGTGAGTGCGCATTAGGTATGCGAGATGTAGTTTTAATAAATTCAGAACTATAAGAAAATTTTAAAATGTATTTTTAAATTAATTTTATAATTATGAAAAGAACTTATTTTTTGTACGCACATCTGAATACGTTCTATGTCATTTTTCGTGTCCTAATTATTCAATAAATACGTTATATATATAAACAAATAAATTTTTTATCATAATTTATTTAGCCTACAAACAAAATAAGGTTTCTGAGTCAAATCACTCTTCGCTCCTCTCACACAAGTTACACGGGTTCAGGGATGAATTCAAATATTCCGAATCATTAGGTTTAATATAAATATCCTAGATCCGGAATATCCTATTCATTCTCGAGATTTGTTTCCGAATCCTGTACTGCCAGTTATGGAAGCAGTTTAGTTAGAGCTAGAAGATTATTTTATCTATTACTTTAATGATTTGCTTCACTTTTTACCCAGCTCTTTGAGAGATTCAATTCTTCCTCAGTTTTAATTTTTAAGTGCAGTGGAGACCTTCTTACCTGCGAATATTTTTTACATCTAAAAAACACGTGTCGTGGATGCAATGGATGCAATTAACAGCTGGATAATTTTCAGGTCTACGTTATAAATATCCTTATTGATATTTTATTTTTTGTTGGCAGGCTAACAACATTTACGCCATCGTATCATCTCTCGTCTCTTTCTGGATCCCTTGCACGATCATGGTCTTCACCTACCTCGCCATCTTCAAGGAGGCAACGCGGCAGGAGAAGCAGCTCCACGCGCGGATCGGCAACCAGATGCTCCTCAGCCACCGGGACTGCAACGGGGACACTCTTGGCAGCAGCGGGTCCAACAAGGCCCTCACATTGAACGAGGTCGGGGTCCACAACACCCCGACCAAGGACCGCAACATCATCAAGATGAAGAGGGAACACAAGGCCGCTAGGACCCTCGGCATCATCATGGGAACCTTCATCCTCTGCTGGCTACCTTTCTTCTTGTGGTAAGTTCTTCAGATAGTAAATTTGATTGATTGACAAAAAACCATACATTTTATTTCTAAAATGTCTTACAGTGGGACGGATGACGGATCTCGGTGGAAAGAATATTAGAAACGACTTATTTCATTTCTAAATGATCAAATTTCTAAATGATTAAATTTAGGTATAAAAATCTTATTATTCACAATGTTATATTATTCCAAAAATCATCTAAATTGAAAATTAAACAAATACTGAATACATATACCTTCTTACTTAAACCCATTTCGACGCTCCTAGATACGTAAATAACCAAACTCTACATACAGACATACAACAACACATACGAAAACTTTACTCACTTCTTTTTGTTAAATTGGAAGGACATCATAACAGATTAATTAACCACATGGCCACGGCTGACATGCCTGTTCGAAGGCGGCTAAAAAGAAGCTGGATGAGGGACCTCCTCACCTGAATTTAGTGTCAAGCCCGGAAAGAGGTGCTGCTAAACACTTTCTTTCCATCATGTCCTAATGCCTTACATATTAATGCGTTGCTGCAGGCTTCGAATTCGCTGATTGTCCCAAATCACTGACACGTTCGAATCAATGTATGAAGAAAAAACAAAAATTAAAATTAATAACCGAATAATTTATCACTCTGATTCATTCAAAACTGAAAGATCTAAATACAGGTTAGATTTTTCTTTAGAATCCTCTATCCAATGGCGAATCCATTCATCTACTTACTTAAATCCATTTGGACATTCGCCTCATAGGTATTCGGCTCAGCCAAAAAGACCACTTAAACGTTATATGAACACTTAAGAAAATTGCAAACTTTTTAAGACTAATAAAGGACGCTCCCAGGTAGGTAAGTAACATAAATCTACATACTGAATTACAATAACCAAAAATCGAACAGAACATACTAACTATTTATTCACTTTATTTTTGTAAAATTACAAAGGACATAACAACAGTATAATTACCAGCATAAGCACGGTTGACATGCTCATTAGAAGGCGGCTAAAAAGAAGCTGGATGAAAGACCTTCTCTCCTGAATTAGTGTCAAGCCCGGAAAGAGGTGCTGCAAAGCACTCTCCTTCCTCATGCCTACAATGCCTATATACTTATTTATTTTACATAGACATTCATTGATTGTCACCAATTGCTGACAGTGAATGCGCTGTTATTCAAGCATTATGATGGATTTTTACTATGAACTAACATTAGTTAACATTTGATTAAACATACTTCATCTTGTTTACAGGTACGTGATAACTTCGCTTTGTCAATCATGCTATGTTCCCGATGTGGTCGTAACAATCCTCTTCTGGATAGGCTACTTCAACTCCACCCTCAACCCTCTCATCTACGCCTACTTCAACCGCGACTTCAGGGAGGCCTTCAAGAACACCCTCCAGTGCGCCTTCTGCTCCCTCTGCAGGCGACCACCTTCCGACCTGGAGGCCCTCGAGGTGAGGAGGCCGTCCCTCCGCTACGACGATCGGACACGGAGTATCTATTCCGAGACCTACCTCAAGCATATCGATCGGCGGAGGAGTAGCGAGGTCGGGAGCAGCCTCTGATGCGAGGACCAGGTCTAACTCCCTCGGAGGATGAGTTAGGCCACGCCGGGTCTTCTGGATCTGAAGGCGGTATGTCTTGGCGATGTAGATGGTGACCGATGAGGCGAAATAGTGTGCGACATGTGTTTCGGGACAGATATGGAGGATGTATTTTGATATATTATCAGAACTTTTCTTTTGGAATATTCTCTTAGATCTTACATCTAAGTGGTGACCATAAAATCGATACTGTATTTAACATATGTATGAAAGAATAATAAGAAACATCTCATCACTTTCGAATATACAACTAACCCGAGTTTCGTTTTTAAAATTCGTTCGAAAATAATAGGGTTATTCTGGCATTTCGTCAAAAATAATGGTGAAGGATTAGTAAGAATTTTGAGTAAATTGTACTTATTAGCTGAGCTGTTTTACGAGGAATAGTAATTGATTAAGATGTAAAAATTGTTGCACATTTCTATAGTTACCAATATCTTTTCTCTTTCACTGGAGATGATTAATATCTTACAGATAATTAAGCCCTATTATAACTAAACATTTGAGATAATTAATACGCTGTAGGTACGCAATAAAAACAGAAATGAGCTAACCTCTATTCACTGTGCGTTTACATAATTTGCAGTGGGCTAAAGGATACCGTGCTAAAATATAGATTTTCAACGGCCCCATATGATACACAAATCTTAAATAAAATTATAGATTATGAAAAAAGGACCTTGGTACGTCATTAATCAAATTTTACGTACTGACTTTCACGTGCCTGCAGTCAACCAGATCATACAAATGCAACATGGCTGCAGATAAATGCACATGATTATGAGGAGACTAAAAAGGCGTTGGATAAGAGATCTCCTTCTTTAAAAGATTTGAATAATTACAACCAGACAGACAAGAGGTACTGTTGGGTGCCATACCTCCGTTTACCTGGCATGCGCCATTATATATCAATAATAAAAAAAAAAGGTTACAAATTTTAATAATTCAAGCATGTCAAACTATCTATCGAATCTTCATTCAAAAGGAAAATATTGGAAAATTATAAGTCACAGAAGGTGTTAGCAGTATTATACAAATATATTTCCGGTAATATATATGTATATATTGAGCATGGAGTTTAATCTAAAGGATGATTAAATTTTCAATTGGAAACTACTCTTTTTAATTTTGAATTCGAATTTAATATTATCTGGGAAATATTTATTATTATAGAAACAAAACGAGGCGAAACATAATACACAGTTGAAGAGTTTTTTTTGGGGGGGGGGGCGAGCGGTTCTTTTAGGAAATATTTCTACTCCGAATAAGTAAATAATTAAAATAAACAATAATAATTACAATTAAAAAATAAATATTCTTAAGTAGTAAATAGAGAGAGAAAATTTTATATTTTTGTGTAGATGTGATATAATTCAACTATAACAGAAAAGATGTAATGAAAATTGATGTTATACAAATTTAAATGAATAAAACTGAATTTAAATAAGAAGTTCCATGCAAGAGCTACTGCACTGCTGTTCACAATCCCCTTATTAATTTTACAAACTTCATTAATAATTACCCATTAATTATTAATTAATTAATTTATAATCAACAATTAATCAAACATTTATGTTTAATTGGAGGAGTATAGTACATAAGGTACTTTTTAGCGGGAATATTATTTGAATTTCGATTTTATCAGATATTTTTAAGGGATCAGAGTAAGTTAACCTTTCATTTAATTTCATTCATTCATAGTTCACCGGAAAGTATCATTCTTTTTTTTGTGTTATTAAAACGAATTACATTTGAGTTTTCGAACAAAACTCATAAATAAATAAAAGAATATGTTTTCAGTTTTTCAATTATCCACTTTTTCTTTTATTTTTTTTATTTTTTAGAATAGTTGCTGTATTTTATATGTACCTACAATATTTCTAATTCCATATCCGGTGGTGTTTGTGGACACAGTAAGTCAAAAAGTTTGGAATACTCCCTACATAACACAATTATATTATAGTAGCAGGTTCGATGGAATAGATAATATTTTTCGTAAGATTCAGATTTAAATAACTTTCATAGTTACGAAATATGGGTAGCATAATAGGAAAAAAATAATGATAATTAGATATAAAAGATGTACTAATCAATGAATTCAAAAATGTGACGAATGAGAAATTTATTTATTTATTTCGTAGGCCGAGATTCATTTCGTGGGTCCGCCACGAAACAAATGCCAACCTCCAAGATCTGAAACACTCGGCTATCTCGGGCCTTGTGCATATTTAAAGTCATAAATAAAAACAAAAATGTGAGGAACAAAGGATCTATAGAAAATTTTTACCCATTTTTGGCACGAAATGGTTTAATGCAAAATAGACTAAATTGTATTTGCATCCTTTCAGTTCTAGTCTTCCTTTTAGTTCTTGAGCTTCCTCTTAACTTCTCAAACGGTTTTAATATTCACACTTAGCTATTACTGAATTCATTACAACGGTTTCTAAAATAATATAATTTATTATTAGGTATATCTTTGAACTGAAGTCTTGTCTTCCATTGAGTAACTCAAATAGCCTATTAAATTTTATCAACGGGTTAATATTCTGATACAGCTTTTAATGTAATAATATTTTGCTAGTTATTTGTTCATATCGCATGTACCAAGAAGATAGTTAGAACTCAAACACTATATCAATTTTGTGTTCTGGCATATCGTTGAAATCAGAGTGGCAAA
This sequence comes from Aelia acuminata, assembly GCA_911387785.2. Taxonomy (NCBI): domain Eukaryota; kingdom Metazoa; phylum Arthropoda; class Insecta; order Hemiptera; family Pentatomidae; genus Aelia; species Aelia acuminata. Next base: position 170,899,863 of record OU426979.1, read on the forward strand.
ACCTGCAATGCCAGGATATGTTCACAATAGTATTAGGGCATTCTGTTCGCGTAAGGAGCATTTTACTATATTATTTTAGGGAGGGGATGGTCGAGTAAACGCTTGTAAAGGGCTAATTTTTAGTTAGAGTTAGGCCGAGCGCACATTGAGACACTCGCGACGCAGAGCAGTTTTCGTGAAACGTGAATTAGATAGGAAACGCGTGGTCCAATGTCCGGAGAAAACTGTGCGAAGCAGTGTTTTTTCGTACTGCCGTGCCCTAATCTATGTCTATACCTATGCCCTTTTCTGCTCTGCGTCGTCTACGTGGCAACACCTCAATGTGCGCCTTACCTTAGTGCCAGTGGCATTAACAGCCCAAATGACTATTTTTGATCAAAGTCTTTCCCCTAGGCGCTGTTGTTGGTACATAGAAAAATTAAGAATGCAGTTGAAAATCATGTGATTATTTAGAAAAACAATTTTTGTTGTCATTATCTCCTTGCCAACATGCAATATGAAAGTCTTTGTCATATAAAAGCATTATGGTTTGTACTCTTTTACTTATATATATATATATATATATATATATATATATATATATATATATATATATATATATATATATATATATTTAACTAATAGTTTGTTTTATATATTGATAAATTTAATAAGTTTTTGCCTAAATATTTTCGAAATTCACCGAAATTCGAGAAACCTATGCTATCTTCTTCAAATAGACGAACTAAAATAATGTTAAAGCTGACATTAATAATGCAACAAACCAAATATAAACGGTATGAAAAAGTCTCTTTAACAACTTCCAAATAATGAATTTTGTAATTTTTTATCTTAAAATTTCCTTCTTTGTTATTTTTACCAAAGTTTTACTAATTTCTAATCAATCGATTTTAAATTTGATATTCCAGTGCTTCTATGAAGGTTTTATCTGCCGGTGTTCAAGTGTGATAACATTATCGTACAAGTTTCATGTAAAATATAACCTAAATCAGTACCCAAAAAGTGCATGCTAAGGCTCGCTCTTTTTTTGTCTTATATCTGATAATTACAAAAATATTCACTCAAAATATAGTGAATGTAATTTATATATTTGTTTCTTTTTGTTTAATTTTGATTGTTGGTGTTTTATACAACTTCTCGTGCAGGTGTTAACTCAATACATTTGTAATAATATGTGTACCTTAGTTTTAGTGTCTAATCGTTCATAAATATGATAAGAGACATAAAAAAAAAAAAAAAATGGGATGAACAGTGTTTGAACTATCTAGTCACTTAAATAAAATAATAAAAAAAATGATTCAGTGAAGTTCATCTACATCGTCCAGACAAATCGCCTCGGAAACAAAATTGAAGAAAATGTGATAAAACCAAATATCCTTCTCAGAGGAAGTTGAAGTTACCAAAAAAATATCTATATAAAAATACAGAGTAAATTAATATTTAAAATAAAAAAATAAAGAAATAAAAGAAGTGTGTTGAAATAAATATATAAAATGATGTAAATACTAGTTGTGTAGCTAACTCTTATGTAAAAACATACCCACCATGGGTATTGTCAAAACGGGTAATTTACCAGCAATATTGAAATGAAATTGTACACAATATTGTTGCAACTATATATTGTTGTAAAGTTACATTATTGTGTGCTAAACTATTTAGTGACTATTGTATATAAAATATGTTTTATGTTTTTTGTTGATTTTCTTTTTCTCATTTCTTGTTTGTAATAAATGAAAGAATATATTTATTAGTATTTCCTCATTGTCTGAGGGCACATTCTATAGCTGTATAATAGTAGATGTCTCCAAATATGTGTTAGTAAATGTATATGTTAGATAAGTGGAATGGTAACCCTAGATAATTATTTTTGTTTTTTAACCAATCCGTAATAGGTGTAATATAAATATATTTGTATAAATGAATGATAAAATTAAGCAATAATCGATATACTATTTGGATTTGATTTTGAAAATGAAAACAAAATATGTAAATATATATTTATTCATTTTTGTGCTGTTGCTTTATATATAAAGTATTATTTGTGATTTTATTTATTTATTTTTTTTTGGGAAAATCAATGAAGTATTTTTTTCGTAATTTAAGTTCAAACGTTTTGCGAGTTATTCGAGTTTACAAAGTTTTTTTGGGTTGGTGATTTATTGCTTTGGTTGTAGCTGAATGCTTCAGAAACTTTGGTTGAAATTTAATTTGATTCCGGATTGACAGTCGAACTCCGAGATGTAGCACGATTGATCTAGTTTAATTCAAGAAAATTTCTGAAACATTTTGTCAATCAGTTACCCAAGATAACTAAACAGCGTTGAATAGAGTAGAATTTCGAAGATTCATGAAAATCTTTTTAGATATCCGATAAATGTGATCTCTGACTATTTCCTTCTTAGTTTGAAATATATCTTATATTAAAATATTAAGTGTACAGTATTTTCAATGAGATATTTGAAAATAAATGAATAATGGTTAATTGAAATATTCATTTCTGGAATATTATTTAAGGGTTCCTGGTTTTTTGTTTTATTTTTCAATGAATGAGTATTTTCATTTGTCAGCTTCTTAATCGCTTGATTTATTGAGTGAAATTTTTATTTTTAGTAACCAAAGAAATTGCTGACAAGCGGCTTTGTAAAATTAAAAAGAAAAAAAAAATATTACTACGATATTTTACATACGTAGACAGTTTTGAGCGCATCAGAGAGAAACGTTCATTAAGGGTGACCCTGATCAACTTGTGATATATGTAACACAGCTATCAGATTTGGATTTTCTTTTTCTTTTTTGTTATGTACGTGATGCCACAAAATTACTTGCACGACAATCCATTTGTACCTTGAATATTTAATCAATACCAAATTGAATTAGCTAGCTCTTGTGATTCTCTGCCAAGTAACAAAGTAAAATAATATATATGTGTAACTATCAATGTAATAATTGTTGTAATCAAAAGAAAGGGACTCAAGATTTTTTCGAGTTGAAAAACAATGTTGTATTTACGTTATTAAAATAAAAAAATTGATTTAGTTTCATTTAAGATTTTGAAAAATGATAAGTGTAATGAAAAAAAAATCACTATATGTTTAGTGATTTGTAAATAATTGTATTTAATTTTTGTATATTTTTTGTATATTGAACTAAATACTTTCCCAAAGCATAATCGAACTGTAGAAGTATACGAAAGTTACATTCTCTAATAGTTATCCTGTTATATTTGTATATATATTTTATTTTGTATGTTTTGTTGTGTCTTTTGTTTCTTCCTTTTTTAGATTATAAGATGTTTAAAGAAAAGAATATTTTCTTTTGTGATATAACAATAAAATATCAAATAAATATTTTATAACCCAATTTATATCCTCCTAGAAATACCTAAATCATCCACCGAACAAGAGTAAGTATACAAATATCATTATACTATTTAGAATTTTCTATTTGTTAAACCATAAATACCATTCTTTTTTTAAAAATATATTTATACTACATCTTTATATTAATCTGGTTAACCTAGAGTAACTGTACCAATAATTGGCAGTCTATGAAAAAAAAATTATATTACTGACACTGTTTACTAATACATTGATGTTAGGATAATCTTTGTTATGAATTTAGTAAGGCCAATCTAGGTCTACATTTACGGTTTTTATAAATATCTTAGAAACTTCTAAAATGATCCAACAGTTGACACATCAAAATGTAAAGTTTTAGAAAGTTGACATTTATGGTTTTAAAGTTGACACATGCATTAATTTTTTATTTCCTCTGGTTTTTGATAGGTAATAAAGACTGCAATAAAAGTTGATATATTTTTTATTCATAAGCTAGTAAATTAAAAATGGAAACATAATAAAATTTCAACAATTAAATTGTTTGTTTTAACGTCACTTAATACCACTAAGGCTAATCGGACGATGCTACACTGGGATTCCTAAACTTTACCTATCCAGTTATAATTAGGGTATGGATCTTTAACGAGTACATGGCATCGTACATAGGCTCAGGACCTCCATTTTACGTCCTATCCGAGTGACGGCACAGACAAGGTTTTTTACTCCCATTAAAAAATCCTATGGCCACGTCGGGACGCGAACCCACGACCTTTAGTATTGTAGGTTTCTATGCTAACCACTACACCAAAGGTGACCCCTCCACAATTCAATTATTTTATACGCAAAAAGCTTAAATGAGACAAAAAAAAAACCAATAAAAAAATATTTAAACGAAAAATGAGATCATCCAGTTAAGTAAGTGTGATAAATAGAATTTAGTAATGGCCAGAAGTTTCGTTTTTTTAATATTGGATTTGCAAGATTTAGTATTGCTGGATTTATAGATAGTATAGAATAGATTTATAGATAGTAAATATTATAGACTCTCCAATGATGAACTTCACTCTGCTAGTGGTTGGATGAAATGTATATCATTTTGATTGAGTGTGACTAATAGCAAGCATCAAATGTTCTTTTCAGAATTAGAAAATGGGGAGAGTCAAATGAGACGCGTGTCCCTTCAGGTATAGGATTAATGGCATTGCAATTTTGGTCTTAATGATCCATGGATAGAGTACACTAGCTATAAATTCTAATAAAATAAGACACCTGTCATCCAGCCAGACTCAGACTTCCATATACCACGCCCAGATAGAACACTATTTGCTAATTCTACCGGTAGTTACATCGATGTCAACTATTAAAATTATGGATTAATTTCTGTTCTATTAGTTGACACCTACCTTAAAGCCCTAAAACATTGTTCAAATATATTAAGAAGGATATAAAATGATCCTCATGAACTTAACGAATACCATAAAAATAATTAAAACATAATTGAACTCAATTAAACTAAAAAAGCAACAACTAGGTAAAAAGCTTATTTAACTTGATTAAACCTTAATGAAACAGGGTAGCAGAAACCAAGTTTTCAAGCCACAAGAAAATTCACATTTATAACCTCTTACAAATAAGCTTGAGTTTTTATGAAACTAATGATGGCAGCATAGCTAACTAGTATAACTTGGCAAATTATCGCCAAATTTTGTACAAAAATAATCAACCATGAATTTTATCATTCATACTTTTTGTACAAAATGTCAGCTATTGGAGCACTGTCAACTTATGGCACAGTTACCCTAAACCATAATAAAAACGAGAAAAAAATAAGAAATTCAGTTTTGCTGCTGAGTTCAGAGACGCATGACAGTTGAGTATTGCAAAATAGTAGATACTTAGCGCCGTGAGTTTTTCAAATGGTATATGCCACTGATAGCGGTAACGCACAAAAGTGTATTTAATCCTAGAATTGTAATGGGGTATATGACTTCTTACTGTTATCGACGGAGGAGAATCTGATTTTCCTTTAAGCAGAGAGAACAAACAGACTGCAAGGACAACCTAAAAATAAAACACTTCAAGAGGTCTAGATACTACTTATTGTCTAGATACGTGCTAAAAGCTTACTAATATAGCCTGACAACTCAGTAACTCTAAACCTGTTTAGCTAACACCTATTCCATAAGTGCCTAGCATCACAAAAATTGAATTTTTTTTAATCAAATAAATATATATCGTTTTAACATATTTTATCTTGCGCTGTAATCAATATTGTCTTTGAATTATGAAACAGTATCTTCAATACAAAAACAACAACAAAAATGTTTTTTTTTTTTTTTCCAAATCATGGTTCTAAAGTGATCTAATCTTTGTTTTGTGATGATGTTGAGTATGAATGAAGCAAGAGCCCATTTGCGGATAGGCCCTGGCAGAACGAGATATAAGAGGGCGTGTCACTGACAGCAGGGCCCTATTTGGTGATTGGTGGAGAGTCCTGTGGCCAATAAGAGCGGTTCTTACTTTCAGGCAACAAAACATTTCTCGCTATTGGTGGTTATTTTGAAAAAAAAAAAAAAAAACCTACCTAGGCCTTTTTGAAGTTCAAGTAAGAATGTTTTGATTATGATGATCTCTAAATTGAATCACAATTACTTCTTACGTTCATCGTTGCTACCATGTCAAAGTGCAGTATGTGAAAATCGCTACTTGAGGTAACAAAAACCTATAATTTTTAAACCTGAATCTTCTAAAAAGCAATTTTTTTTCCCTATTCCTTCATTATTCTATTTTAATTCATATTTCGGATTATATTAACACTAGCAGACCCGACCATGCCTTGCAGTAGCTGAGTAGCTGTAACGAGTTAGCATTAATTATACCCTATTCTTTTTAATTCACTCAAATGAAAATTCACTGATAAAGATAAAAACGTTTCAGCTAATCTAAAAAACCAATGGGATTTAAAATAGTACTGGAGGCCAAATTTAAAATTGTTCTATAAATTATTTAGAAGGGTTAAAGTTTTTATTGTAAAATGCAAAAGGAACTAATAAAGAATGTAATTGGAATAAGGCTTAATACAATCACAATAGACAGCGAAAATGTACCGAATTAATCTTTTTCCATATTAAATATGGAAAAAATAATTAAATTCAGAATATAACACATGATTCTACCTGAAACAGGTTGTGAAAAGTTCTCAAACCATGTCAAAAAATTATAAGAATTCACAATTTTTATTTATTTTAGTGTTAATAGGTGCACTAAGATTTTGGTTAACCTGTTTTTGGCTACAACAAATAGATTCGATGTTGTACCAACACATAAAATGGCGACACATAAGTGCCGTGGGAAAAATACGGATTTCCCAAAGCCAAGCCGGAAAAAATAGATTTGGCAACTGGATGCTTCCTACCTTAAATATAAAAAAAAAATTAGGTATTGTGTCAATAAATTAACTTACACCATTATTACTTACAACATTAATTCAATGTTGAAAATTAATAGAAATTACAAATAACCACACTCAATAATGGAGATAAAAACTATCCCTATCCAACTATATTTTAAGTTGGACAAAACTGCACACATTGAGCCAAATTTCATCAAAATCGGTTGAGCAGTTTCTCAGTTGTATTTAATTCACAATCTTCAAGTTTAAAAAAATAATTGTAACTGAAGAGATAAAATTTCATAAATTATACGATTTTGTATGAATTTTGTATGGTTTTGAATACAATCTACATATACAAAGATGATATACTGTTTGTTTGTTTTTTTTTGTTTGTTCTTTATAGAAACCATACCGTTTGTCCTAAATTCTCCAAATTTCGCTTACTGCTTCTTTCATACCAGGTGCGAACACCTGTTCATATGAAAATTCCATCACTTCAGTTAATATCTGGGTATATTCTTTATTGTTATAAAAATCGTTATGATCTCGCTTTACATTACATTTTTACGAAATCAACCTATCTCTCGAAGAAATCTCATTTCTGTCCTAACGAACTTTTCTTAACCCACGGCTTTTCTCATTGTTTTCCAAGTTCCCTGGGCGAAACCGGGATATACAGCTAGTTATAAATGATTTAAAAATAAAATTATGGGTTCACCTGTGGTGTTGTGGTGAGCATGGCAACCTACAATACTAAAGGTCGCGAGTTCGATTCCAGCGGTGGCCCTAGGATTTGTTAAAGGAAGAAAAAAAATCCTTAGCTATGCCGTCCCTCGGATAGGACGTAAAATGGAGGTCCCGAGCATTTATGCTGTCAGGTACACGTTAAAGATCTCTATCCTAATTTTACCTGGATAGGCGAAATTTAGGACTACCACTGTAGCATCGTCCGATTAGCCTAAGTAGCATAAAAATGGACGTTAAGCAAACAAACAAACAAAAAAGAAATTATAGTTGTTATGTTGTTCAATAAATAAAAAACTTGTTATTTATTTATCATACAAAATCTAAGGGTGAGTCTTTTAAATGGTACTGTATGTTTTCACGAGATTTATATATATAAAGATTTAGTAGTTTTAGTTTCGTTTGGGCCATTGCGCTGTATGAAATTATCGAACTTTAAAGAAAAAAATTTTTTCACTTACTGTAGTTTGATAGATCGAATACCTGAGATTCGTCATGGCATAAATACAGTAATGGATTGGATGAAATTTTATTCCCACTCAGAATTCTAGACCACCTATTAAATTCCGCACGCTTTTACTCCTGATATTCTAAGAAACATAAATTTATGAATATATATGTTAACATAAAGGAGAGGAATAAACTGGAGAGATATATCTGGATTCAGTTGGATCACTAACTATTTGCTTCTTGATTGCAGTATCAGGAATTCAGCATACGCCTTCCACACCCTCCTGGAATACTGATTTTTCAACCGCTAATGGACCCTGAGGAAATTCAGACTTACTACTTCACTGTATCAGTTTCGTTAATAAAATGAAATTAGGTTCTAGCGTAATAATAATTTCATTCAAAACTAAGTAAAATAAGGATATTTTTTTTTTTTTTTTTTTAAAAATGTAATGTAAACAAATATTTGTATTTTAATTGCTTCCATTAAAAATACAAATATTTCTTTACATTACCCATGACATGTGGTCTTCATGTTAAAATGAAACATACGATTAAGAAAAGATGAAAATACTTAATCCACTCTTCTCAAAAAATTCAAAACTGAAACTACAACCGAATTTAAAGACATACATACTTACTTAAACCAATATGAACATACTCATCACATATATATATGGAACAGCTAAAAAGACACACTTAAAGAAAATTTAAAGTTTCAATCAAAAGTTTTACGACTCATAACCAACGCACTCTGGTACGTGACTAACCAGACCCTACATGCGGACATCGAGGAGATTAAAAAGGCGTTGGATGAGAGATCTCCTTACTTAAACAGCTCTAATAATTGAATCAAGTCAGGAAGGTGGTGCTGCTGAGTACGTTTCTTTCCCAAGGTCTGACATGTCATTGTTTTTTCATTCAATCGCTGATTGATCAGAATTATGCAGACAGGTACGTATAAATAATAAAAGACAAAAAAAAAAAAAAATTTGCATTCATGAAGTTGACACATGAAAACAAAATGTACCTTGAAGATTACATAAAAGTTAATCAAATAATGTTAGTATAAAGAACGTTGAAAAACACAACGATAGAAGTATGAACAATTCGAAAGAATTTCTGAAGTCGGTTGCAACCAATCAGCCTTCCTGGAATTTATATATAGTTATCTTAGTTCATCTATAGTAAGTACCGTAGATACATTTCCCGTATATTAATGCCCCCATATGTTTACCCCTTCATTAAAATGACGCTTTTGTTTCTAAAAAAATCCTAGACATTGAATATTCGAAAATGAAATTCCAATTTATCGTAGACCGTTAAACCATCTCATTCTCGGTACATCGTCGAAAAACGGTTTGAAACTAGACTACTGCTTTCATAAATTAACATATATATCATTATTCAAAGCCTTTTTTTTATTGTCGGTACGCCCTAACTTCCATAATACTTCATCAAATTTCATGAATGAGAGATTATCTTAAAGCTCTCCTTAACCGCTACACCGGAAAAATATACAAATCACTAATTTTGCCTTCGATTGCGAGTTTTAAGCTAAACAGCGGTTTTTATAATAGAGTTTAGGTAGTTGAGGTTTCTAAAGGGTGTCAATCTTTTCAGGTTTTCAAGCCAAACATTTTCGGTCTTATACATTTTTTCGATTAACCCGTTCGTTTGCTAGATGTAAGAGAAAAACGAACAAAATAGTATGTATGAATAATCTTTCCATAACCCTTACATTACCTTATCTTTCCATAGAAGTTTGAATAAGGAAATGTAAACAAATATGTTCCAACCTTTTAAAAAACATAATAACCTTCACATGATTAGGTTTAAACCGAGCATAAACTGAACTAAGGCTGTAGAGAGTGAATCAGAGTTTAAACCTCGGATTAAAGACAATCCGGTTTAAGTTAATCTAAGTTTAAACTATATTGGAGAAAGCGGGCCTAAAATTGACAATTTGTGAGGCTTCCATTGCAAATATTTCTTTATATTCCGGGGTCACTTTTGGTGTAGTGGTTACCAAAGAAACCTACAATACTAAAGGTCACGCATTCGCGTCCCGAGGTGGCCCTAGGATTTTTTAAGGGGAGTAAAAAATCCTTGTCTATGCCGTCCCTCGGATAGAACGTAAAATGGAGGTCCCGAGCCTGTACGATGTCAGGTACTCGTTAAAGATCCCTATCGTAATTATACCAGGATAGGCAAAAGATCCATCGTACGAATAGCCCTAGTGGCATAAAGTGACGTTAAAACAAACAAAATCTCTTTATATTAGTATGAGAGTGACAGAATGATCCTCTCTATATTTGAATATTCTGTTTTAATATCTAATTCAAATAGCAAGCATATAGTTGAATATTTAGTAAAGCAGGGTGTGCTTAAATGTTTAAGGACTTCTCCAAAGTGCCGAGTCATTAATAAATGAATAAAGTACATGCAGTGCTACTGTTTGTGTGATGGTTGACTCCATTACAAGCTCCTTGTGAATTCTCTTGAAATCCAACCTGCTTACTATCAATGTGTCAGTTCAAAGATGCAAGACTGATTGATGTTAATAGATGATCGTGCCGGCAAAATGTTTATGCAACTCTCATTACAGTTTTATTTAAATGAGATATATTTTGGTTTGTTGATTAAAAAGAAATATTTAAATTAAATGTATGGGCCCACGTTAGAAGCAAAAATAATTCTTTTTTTTTCTTTATTTTTTGTCTTCAAACATTGATTCTCACCTGTCAGCCGTCTGCGACAATTAGCGAATTCGATGGCTGCAGCAACGCAATAATATGTAAGGCATTTGTGGCACCTCATTCCGAGCTTGACACTAATTCAGGAGAGGAGGTCTCTCATACAGCTTCTTTTTAGCCGCCTTCTACCAGGCAAGTCAACAAGCAAAAAAGCGTGAGTAAAGCGTTCGTATGTGTTGTTAGATAGTCGGTTGTTGTAAATCTGTATGTAGAGTTTGGTTACTTACGTACCTGGGAGCGTCCCTAATTTTGTAATTTTTGTAAGCGTGTATTTTTAGCTCAGCCGAAAATTCGTGAAGCGTCTGTCCAAATGGATTTAAGTAAGTAGGTGTATGCATTCAGTTTTTGTCTAATATTCAATTTACAAGATTTGGAAAAAAGAGAGTAAAGAATTTTTAAGCGTATGTTCAAGGTATTTTTTTTTAATTTTGACTTGTGGGCCCCAAGTCATCCTTCTGTCGAACAGAAGTCCGAGGTAACGCACAGTTTCTGTCTGTGGAATTAGGTTGTCGCCGATATAAACTGGTGGACATTTATCTCGCCTGAGTGTGAAAGTTATGTGTTGTGATTTGTCATGATTTAATTTCATTTTCCAGAGTGAGTACCATTTTTGTAATTGAAGTAAGTGGTTCCGTATATCCCCAAAACGTGTATTTCCGTTGAAAACCGGAAATTGAATTAAAACCGTTGAAATTTTTACAATCGCCATACTTTCCCTTACTTTATATTTCATATATAGGTAAGTGAAAGTAAAAATATCTCCAACGATTTAGCAAATTTATATTTTATATGATATAAATATATATGATTGGTCCCTAAAACATGAACATATATTTAATTTAATAGATAATAAGGCAATTAAATCTATAAGGTACATTCGGAAGTGGTTATATGATCCAAGATTGGATACCATCCCTTCCCGAGGCTGGATATTATCCCTTGATCCGGATAAACCTGGGTGGGTTATTTCATTAAGAATCGTCACAGATTTAGTCAGTCTTTCCTCGAAGCAATTTGATTTGGTTTAATTTGTGTAAGTGGCTGTCTACTTCGTTCCTTATCGATTACCTTCTATGCTTCCTTTTATACGTTCATTGAGAATGCATCGATAACCAACTCCCGCAGAAATTTTTTAAAAGTAATTGTAACAAAAATGTGTAGCACTTTAACCCTAAGGTTACCAGGGGGGGGGGGGAGACTATTGGAACCCATCAATATTCGTCCACCCTGTTTTGCACATAAAATAAATAATAAAAAATCTGAAGAAATTAGCTATTGTCAGAAAAAACATTCAGTATGAATGTAAAAGTGACTTGAAAATTTTTTGTAAAATTTTATATCCAGAAGAAATTTGATGGAAAAAAAAAACCATTGTCGGCTCGTGGGTATAATTTAAAATTTTAAAAAGGCATTGTTAATAAATTTCAAACAATTTAGGGATTTTTTTTCTTTAGTGTATCTTAATTTTCGAAAGTGTAAATTAGTTAAATATCTTATATATATTGAATGATAAATGTTAAGTGATAATTTAAAATTTATGAATGGTAATTGAAGCGTAGAAATGCATAAGGGTCTAATTACCAAAAAAATAAAAAAAAGTTTTTTTTTTCCAAATTGTTATACAGTACCAGTCAAAAGTTTAGACTCACCCTTAGAATTTGTAAAATAAATAAGTAACAACATTTTATTTATTGGAGAACGTAACAACTATAATTTCATTTTTAATTTATTTATAACTAGCTTAAATATCCCTGTTTCACCCACGGAATTTTAAAAACAACGAGAAAAGCCGTGGGTCCAGAAAAGTTCGTTAGGACAGAAATGAGATTTCGTTTTACTCCAACGGTTGATTTCGTAAAAATCTAATGTAAAACGAAATCATAACGATTTTTATAACAATAAAGAATATACCCAGAGATTGGCTGTTATGCAATTTTGATATGGACAGGTATTCGCACCTGGTGTGAAAGAACTACTAAGTGAAAATCGGAGAATTTAGGACAAACGGTATGTATTTCTATAAAGAACAAACAAAAAAAAAAAAAAAAAACTAACAGAATTTCATCTTTATTTATATAGATTGTATTCGAAACAATCATATAATTTGTCATATCGGAATCAGAAGTAATGAGAGGGCAGATACTTTGACAAAGGAAGCTGTTAATGAGGGCCAACCAATTATCACCACGCAACATAATGAAGTCATTTCTTTAATAAAAGAAAAATCATGGCTGGCATGGCAAAGAATATGGTCAGAAACGAGAGATAACAAGTTAGGAATCGTAGAGCCGTATGTTTGCCGTAAAAATCAAAGTATCCTCATGACCAGGAAAGAAGAAGTCGTACTCACCAGGCTGAGGATTGGGCACACTCGACTTACCCACGAGCACCTGATGTGCAAGAAACCTCCTTCTCAATGTATTTCCTGCGGGGTTCCACTCACAGTTAGCCCTCTCCTGACGGAATGCTATGCGTACGAGACTTCCCGAGAGCAACTCTTAAAATAAAACCTCGACGAAACTCTTCAAATGGGACAAAAAGCTCAAAGCAACCTTATGCTGTTCCTCAATAAGAACAATATATTCAATAAAATCTAACTTACTTTTTAAATTGTAATTGTATCTGTCTTCTACATTTCTTGTGTCCATATTGTATATTTCTTGTGTTCGTGTTGTATTTTTATTGTATTGTACTTGCATTGTGTTTTTTTTATTGTATTTGTAAATTGTAATTTTATTGCAATGTATTTAACTGTAACCTATATTGTATCACAGGGCGAAAATGACCCAGGTGGTCGAAAAGCCCGAAATTATATATAAACAAAATAAAAAAATATAATTTTTGAAATGTTATCTCTTGAGTTACAATTATTTTTTTTAACTTGAAGATTGTGAATTAAATACAAGTGAGTCTAAACTTTTGACCGGTACTGTATTAAAGTGATTCTGTATTTGCATTAAGGAGATCGCTGATGATATGAAAAAAAGAACATACTTGAAACAAAAAAGGAGGGTATATTATTAGTTTAGATGGGAAGGCTGAGACTTTTTTTTTTTTTTTATACGGGTAATCCCTGAACGGGAAGCCCGAAAGGGGAAATCGAGTTAGACAAGTTTGATGAACTAGCTGCTAACTTCATAAGCGCTTGGCGATTCTCTGTTCCCTTCCTGCCCAACGTTTTTGTTTCCTCAAAGCAATTAGCCCTCGCTTGTTTTGTAGTTTTATTTTTCATGCATGTAAACAGTACCATCATCCTGCGATTCAACGAATTTGAAAGGAAACGAAGAGCCCATTCCGTCTGATGGGAAACAAATGTGGGGTTGATTGGTAGCTAGGAGATGGGAAAAACAAGAAATAAATGCAATTTTTACTATTCAATAGCAATAGAATTAGAGGTAACAGTTAGTTCTTTTTATTTGATAAACATGGTGGTTAAAAATTAAAAAAAAAAAAAATGTTTCTTTTACCCATAGCATCACACCTGAGTGTTTATTTTCAATTTTCTATTTTTTCTATGTTACCTTAGGATCTAATCTATGTAAGAAATGCTTTAAAAATTATCTTATGTGTGTCCGCGGACCGCTATTTCCCCAAAAAAATCTTCTGTTTCACTGTGCCCCAGACCCGGGGTACAATGAAACAGCTGAAAAAAATATACCATAATTAAAAAAAAAAACTTTATTCGGCTTCAAGTCGGTTTTTCATTCATCTGCTTTAGGATAGCCATGAAATTCTTCAGGAAAGAGGGAAGTTTGACTTGGTTGTCAGAGAGGAAAGTTGTCAAAAATTAATACAGTTTTATTGGTGTTCCGATCTCAATTTCAAACCAATCTGTAAGAAAATAAAAATAATAAAAAACGACTGCTTATGGCATAATGAAGACCACATGCGGCACGATGAAACACTCTTGATGAAACTTGTTTCAAGGAACCCCATAGGAGCCATTTTGATGTCTTTAACCCGCCGTTGGTCGCCTTGTGAGCATTTTTCTCACACTTGCCGAAAATCTTGTGTATTTCGTTTATTTCTTTATCTTTAATTCTGATATTTTTTGTATTTGTCATTTATACATTAACTCACTTTAGGAAGTTGTTTTTGAAAAAAGAAAAATTTCCGCGCTAAGCCCCTGTAAAACGTTTTGTTAAAAAAAAAACGGGAGCGTGAGCAAATTGCTCACAGCGCGACCATCCGTGACACAGAACTGAGCCACCGTGCGGGACGCTCCGAGACCTGCACGGACTTGCCCATCTCCGCTGTAATGAGCCCAAATCTTGTCAGTACACGTCTGTATTTCTTTGATAAAATATTGAAGCTGTTCCGTTTGGTAGTTTAGTTCGGAAAATGAGTGGAACAAGACGTGCTGCGAAGATATTACGGCTTTTGGAGGATCGTCCGGAAGAAAAAAAATACTGTAAGTATTTTCGTCTCTTATTTTAGATTTTTTAGTAAAAGGTTAGATTATTTTTTATATTTTTGAGTAAAATGTTCGTTTTTAGATTGTTATTCGTTATTGTTTACATTATATTCTTCCTATTCCACCGTACCAATTGTATGCGATTTTTTATGTTTTTATAATTTTTTCAACTAAAAATGTCCTATTTTTCTTTTTGTGATTTTGGTTAATGTATGCTACTGCACTTTTCTTACAATAATTACTTTTTTAAGTAAAAATCGTCTTAATAAAGTATTTTATTCTTGTTTACTCTCTTCTATTCATTCCACTCCTATAAATAAATTATAATAAATGCATTAAACTGATGAAAACACCTTAAATAGATTAATAATTTAATGATAAACATATTCTAGAATAAAAGAAACAAAAATATGTCGAAGAATGCTGCTGAAAAATAATAAAATAGCCAAAAACTGAGGTGTGAGCAATTTGCTCACGCGCGGCCAACGGTGTCTCTCGGAGGGGCGCGACCAGCGCCGGGTTAACTTCCTGCGATGAACGTATAGAGGTAGGGAAGCAAAATCTTAAGATATACATGCATAATGAAAAAGTTGTAAGAGCAGATTGAATAAAATAATTACTCATAGCTAGAGACGAAAATCCGTTGTACGGAAATTTTTAGTTTTACCACACTTGAGCACGTGGACGTCACGAAACAAGTAGAAAGGGGACAATTGCTGACTTTGTTTTGAGTCACCCTTACCGCTTGGTGTCTTAATTTGGTTGCACTAGACCTTTTGGTTCGCTCAGTGCACCACCCTCTCCTAATTGTTGTTCTGAATTATTATGATTTGATTTCATTTGGCACAGTTACAATTACATCATTGTAAATATAAAAATTAATTATGTGAACACAAGAAGGATCTGGTGTATTATAAACACCTGACATAAGTGTATATGATAAATCTAACCAGGGTCTTTTAATTATATTGGGAGAAATACGTATTAATTTTTAGTGCTCTCGATGTGTTTATTCTCCGCAATTCTTAAATTTTGTTAGAAAGTGTGTCTGTACTTTTAATAATCATTTCAAATCCGAGTATTGTTAAGTTCGTTATTAGTAGGGTCCGACCGAAACCAAAATTTTAGCCGAAACCGAAACCGAAACCGAATTTCGGCCACAGACCTAGTTTCGGGCCGAAACCGAAACCAAAACTTACTTACGTGTCTATATATTATACATATATGTGTGTAATATGTCTGTTTTAGCAATAATATCAATGAAATCTTATAAAATAACTGTAAGTTAACTCAATTATTCATTTAATAAGTGAGCTGATATACAAGAGTGGTAAAACAGCTGTATTAGTTAGGTTATAGGATCGAATGCCAGCCCCCTACTTCCTTGTACTGCTGACCCCTGAGGGATGTTAGACCATACTCACTTAGTACACTTAGTAGAGCCCTAAAAGTTGAAATAATCTTGAAATAACAGGCTGATATTAATAAAAACGCATATATCATGTCTAAATAATAAATAATATAGTAAATCTTTGCCCTAAAAAGCCGATGGAATACAAAATGACGGCCTATTGTATACATAAATCTGTATATCAGAAGCTATTTAGTCTGCTAATTCATTTGGTCTCAAATGTTAGCGGATTTAATCTAGTTTGAAAATGTATAGAATAGTTTTTGGTTGATTGTTTGTTTAACGTTCATTTATGCTAATTAGGCTAATCGGACGATGGCACGTTGGTACTCCTATATTTGGCCTATCCTGGTATAATAAGAATAAGGATCTTTAACGAGTACCTGACATCGTATAGGCTCGGGACCTCCATTTTACGTCCTATCCGAGGGACGGCATAGCTAAGGATTTTTTACTCCCATTAAAAAATCCTAGGGCCACCCTGGGACGCGAACAGTTTTTGGTGGAAAACGTGCTTCTTCATGGTAAAAACTGAGACAAGTTTTTGGGATGTTATTGGTGAACCGCTGGGAGGAATGGAACTGCCAAGGTTGAAAAATTGGTTTCGCATCTGATTCCCATTCCATACAAGAACAAAGACCAAATCAAATGGTTACTGACTGAAATATTTTTTCCACTTTTGAATTGAATCTGTGACATGTCGACTAATTTAAGTTTGATTATTTAGAATATATAATCTTATTTAAGTTAATCTTTCTTTTTTTTTTTTTTAGAAATCAAATTTCATTATTAATGAGGAGATAATTAAAATCACATAAAAGGTTCTTAACGCTCAAGGTAAAGAATAAATACTATTCTTTACGCTCAAAGTAAAGTAAGTAAAGTAGAGTTAATGTGATTTACGAAGACTTTTCTGTTTGTCACTATCAAAATCACTATAATTTTTGTCTCCAGACCCAACTTAAAGTTTTCGATCAATTTAAGATACCAAAAGAATGAGAAAAATATATGTTCTACCGAAATACAATACAAGTGTAATTAACTAAAATAACAGATACTTCTCACCAAGGATGTTAAATGCCATGAAAGAGATCGAGCTTACAAGCTGAAATCGTGTAGTCCTACTTCCTTCTCTGAGATATCAGACAAAAGAGCTAGTTTCGGCCGATTTTTGGCCGAAACCGAAACTGCGGCCTAAACCAAGTTATTCGGCCGAAACCGAAACCGAAACTTCGGTCGGTCACTAGTTTAATCAGGTATACTGGAATGGGGCAAAAGCCCCCCCCCCTAAAAAAAAAAAAAAAAGAACTACTAAAAAACTTCTTTCGAAGGCTGAAGATACAGGAATGTAGACCCTTTTAGAATAGAAAACCATAGAACAATTTATTGCATAAATGATCAATAACTTAAACTTTAACATCATACCAATGTAGTATTTTTTATTTTTGTATGAAACCTTCATTTGATTTGTTTTATATTCTGCTTTTATCTAAGAAATCGAAATAAAATCCAAAATACGAATTGCCGACTAGGATCGGTCGATCTCAAGACATCTCTGAGCCTATCTGGATTGAGGAAAATCCTGACAAAGATTGGAGGCAGATATTGCGTTTTCGGAGTTGTACGGTTTTATGTTAGAGTGGAAGTCATTGGTGCTAGTCATTAAACAAATGTTTACAGGGCATCAAGAAACACACCAATAACCCTTCCCTTCATATTGACCCATACCAAGTTTCATTTCATTCTATTTACACCTCTTTGGAATTGAATGATTACCAATCTATGACATTTCCTTTTTTTTTTTTGGCTTCAATTACTTCTTGCCTTTGTCTGGAAAATAAGTGAGGTGTTCTGTCGAAATCGATATTTTGAGCTAAGGTGAGTAGTTGTGCAAGCCATTTTTTTGTGTCCAAAGCGGGGATTTGTTTATCTTCAAAAAATAAATTATTTAAAAATAATTTAAAATTGGTGGTCGGCCACAATTTAAGATTGGATTAATTAAAATAATTTAAGAAATTGACTTACGTCAATAAATATCATAAATTGGACAAAATTTGTCCACCTCCCGCTACTACTCGCAAAACTTGTGAGATAGGGGGAGTAGGTATCAGTGAAGAGGAAGGATTTGCTCTGCCTTGAGCCGAGCTCTGTGGTGTAGTGGTTAGCATCCTCGCATGTAACGCAGGAGACCGGGTTCGACTCCCGGCGGAGCCAAATCTTTTCTCTTAAAAAAAAAAAAAAAAAAAAAGGAGTTCTTTTATTTTAGTACTTCATTTCAGACCTGTAATTCAACATGTTATTCATATTTTTAAACGTTCATTTATTGTATACATAAATAAATATATATTTTCAAGCCTTCTACTGTTGTTTAAAACTAATATCTTACACCCTAAGGTTATTTAAATATTTTTTTGTTTTCTGGGTGAGTAGGTAAGTAACACTGATTCGGGTGAGTAGTTAAGGGATAAATAAGTTTTTTAGCAATGCAGTCAGAACCTGTGTGTGATTTTTTTTTTTTTAAAAACTTTAATAATGTTGTCGTTGGTCAGTAAGTCAATCAGTTGTTTTTTTTATTATTGTTTTAGAAAGTACCGAACAAATAGAAAGGAGAATAATAAGTCATTGTGATAAAAGATTGCATATTATGTTGTCTCATGTATCAATCATAAATAAATTATGGGAGTTCGCATTGTTTTCCCCATCTTTTTGCTTTTAGTTAGAATGTATCTTTCAGAACTTTCTTAGATCTCAGTTTTCGTTTTCCATTTGCTACAGTCACTCAAAAGGCGTTGCAAAAGCCTAACAGGTCTTTTTAGTATTTTAAAATCTAAATAATGTGTTTTAAATTAAAAATATGCATATATTCTCCCATGTATTCAACAATATCAACTTAGGGATACATTTGTTTTAAAGAAATAATCGATTGCCTTTTGATCACCAGTAACATTGTGAAGTGGTATTTTATGTACAGAGGATCATTTATTTCCACCAGAGCAGGAACGGGGAATGCTTTATTCCCGTTGGATGCATGGATAACCTCTTCTATAGCCCAGCCATATTCAATTAATTACAGAAAGTGATTTACTGTGGGCTTTTGCCCCGATCAAAAGCGTCTCGTTTCATTATACCGCAAATACCGCAAACAATGAAATGCCATTAGTTTCTGATAAATAAATAAACAATATGTAAGTCGATCTGATGAAATCAACTGTGGAAATATTACTTACGTAATGATATAAGAAGAATTTGTCCTTCCGCGCCCCGAGTCTCCGAAAATGGATATGATTATAAAGAAAAAGTAGCAGTAATGAAGTTTTCGCACAAATCTTAGCAAGTTGAGGAATGGCATTGTAGGGGCAACAGATGTTTTGAAATAGCCGCTATCATGACTACGACAAGCTTACTTAACACGTTCAGTGCGTAACTGTCTCCCAGTAAAGGTGGGTTTTGAAGTAAACTGTCAAAAAAACTTCACGTTCAAATTCAAAAATCGCACGGGGCTTTAGGAGATTGATATTTGGGCTGCAGTCCGCAAGTTAGAAAGCCCCGTGTTTTATTTGTGAATCACATGCTCCCAACTTCTGTAAATAACAAAACACCTACCACCCATTTCAGTTTGCTTTCTGCTGTCGGTCCGAATTTCTTTTTCTTTAATTGTTTTGTGTTGTAATTTAAAGATAATTCATATTCACCAATATTTATTGATACTTATCAAAAATTAAATCCTGCGCTGACCATCAAAATTATCGTACAAAGCTGAAAAAAGTTCCTGATAAGGTAATAAGTGTATGTTAAATATTCAGTTCTACGTCATGTATCAAAATATGGATGAAAACACGGCCTGTGGCTGCCTTGTTGTTTCACGAGGAAGGGTAGAACCCCTCCAATCCCCTGCTTAAAGCCGAATAAACGACTATGGCGTAGCAAGCCACGATAGAGTGGAACGGAGCACGATGATGAAGGAGGCTTTACCTCTAAGCAGACCGTAACGCCTATTAACACGTCCAGTGCGGACGGCAAAAATATATTTGTTGATGTCCAAAGACCAGGAAAATATTCAATTATACCAATTTAGTTCATTTTCCGAGAGGTTTTAGCCTTTAGAATGGAGACATAAGTACGGGGTCAATTAGCCTCGAGACGCACTTGTGGATTGTTGCACTATGGGGTGGATTGACACGGTGCCACCTTATTGCCGTCCGCACTGAACGTGTTGAAGTTACGGTCTGTTTAGAATTAAAGCCTCCTTCATTATCTTCCTCCATTTTAGTCTATCCGTGGCTTTGGTACGCCATCGTCGTATATTCGGCTTTAAACAGGGGATTGGAGGGCTACTATCCTTCCTCTTGAAACATCAAGGTTTACCGAAACTTGCAACTGGCCTTGATGGAATTGCCGCAGGATAATAACTACATCCCCAGAGGGACCTGATCGGATACGCTACTTACGCCAATCCAAAGGAAGCACAGAGATAATCAACAGAGTCAAGCAACATCGATTTTTTTTATTATTTACGCGAAAGTTAAATGAAGTCACAGCGAGTTACTCTGTTATTTAATTAGTGTTACTTAAGTTACCCGTCTTGCGAATTCAGGAGTGTTTGCGAAACGGAGCTCAAGTGAATATAGTGCAGTAAAGTGTAAATATTATGTGTTTAGGCTCCTTTAAGTGCGAAGACAGTTGGTGCAGGCTGTTATATATTCGTCAATACAGATTTTCCTAAGAGGTTTGTTTTTGAATCAATGTATAAAGTTACAGCAACTTTTGCCAGTTATGTCATTGGAAAGTTAATTATGATCGTCAGGTTTTTTTTTCTTTTTTCGTTTTATCTACATAAAGATGAAATTCTGTTTGTTTGTTTATTTGTTTGTTTGTTCTTTATAGAAATCCATACCGTTTGTCCTAAATTCTCCAAATTTCACTCAGTGGTTCTTTGATAACAGGTGCAAACACCTGTCCATATTAAAATTGCATAATTTCAGCTGATCTTCAGCTGATATTCTTTATGGTCATAAAAAATCGTTATGAACTCGCTTTACATTGGCTCATAAAATATCGACCGTTAGAGTCGATAAAAAGTCTCATTTTATAGATTTAAAAAATCCATTTTTTTTAAATTTAAAAATTCTATTTTTTAAAAAACAAAAAGATCTATTTAAAAAAAATCCCCCCGGGTGAAACCGGTATATACAGGCGACACAAAGAACACGGCTGAAAAATTGTTCTTGTTCGTTTAAAAAATTAACCTTTATGCCGAAATTTAATTTTATTTTCATATTATCTTTCATTGTTTTTTCGTTTATCACTATAAATCATTTATGGTACTATAACAACAATTTTAACAAAACATTTAACAACAGACCCTAGACCTGCTTCATTAAACTTACAAAACCACTTAATACATTTGAAAAATATTACTCACTTTGGAAAATGAAATTAAACAATGACAAATCACAACACATAACATTCACACTCCGACGAGATACATGCCCTCCAGTTTATATCGGCGATCACCAAATTCCTCAAACAGACAAAGTACGGTACCTTGGACTAATATTCGACAGAAGGATGACTTTGGGCCCTCTTTTCAAAATGAAAAGACAGACTTTAAACAAACGACTGAAAATACTGTACACACTATTTTCCAAATCATCAAAATTGAAAATCAGACAGAAACTCAATACATACACATACTTACTGAAACCCATTTGGACATACGCCTCAAAAATTTATGGATCAGAAAAAAAGACGCACTTATAAAAGCTACAAACTTTCCAATCCAAAGTTTTACGACTAGTAACGAACGCACCTTTGTACGTTAGTAACAAAACGCTACCTATCGACTTACAACTACCAACTATCGTCGAACAAATAAGAACTCTCTATTCTGGCTTTCATATCAAATTACACGGACAGAACAGTAGACTGATTGATGACATGAACATGGACTGAGATGCCTTTTATGAGGCGACTGAAAAGGAGTTGGATGAGAGACTTCCTCTCCTGAAGTCCGGGATGATGTGCTGCTGGGCACTGTCTTCCCTCATGGACAGGTGCGAATTAAAGTATGAAGAGAGACAAAAAAAGGTTCTCTTCAACATTGTTGTTCTTCTTATGTTCTAAAGAGGCTAAAATGACCGATGTGGTTGAATAGACCATAATAGTTACAAAAAAAAATAAAATAAAGGAAAAATTATTTATTAATTTCTTTTTTACTTTCACTTACGTATATATGAAATACATAGTAAGGAAAGTATTGCGATCGTGAAAAATTTCGACTTCCGGTTTTCAACGGAAATACACGTTTTGGGGTCCCCTGAGTCCAAATAACCAAGTCCCACGAAATGGTCTGTGTGTCTGTGTGAGTGTGTGTGTGTGTGTGAACAGACAACGGCCTTTAGCTCAAAAACTAAAGGCCGTAGAATACTGATATTGGGTATTTGCTCAAAGGGAGGGAGTACTTTATTTAATATTTTAAGTTTTTTTCGATTTTCTCAAAAACGGCTCTAACGATTTTGATTAAACTGAGTATTTGATCTATATATATGCCTGTAGAAATTTCATCAAAATTGATCAACCGGAGGGGGGATTTTAAATAATAAATTTTGTATCATTTTCAAGTGTTTTTTTTTTTATATACTCAAAAACGGTTTTAACGATTTTGATCAAACTGGGTATTTGATGTATGTATATGCCAAAGACGTGATAGCCAACATTGCATCAAAATTTATCAACCGGAGGGGGGACTTTACTTAATAAATTTTGTATCATTTTCACGTGTTTTTTTTTTATTTACTCAAAAAAGGCTTTAACGATTTTGATCAAACTGGGTATTTGATGTATGTATATGCCAAAGATGTGATAGCCAACATTTCATCAAAATTGGTCAAACGGAGCGGGCACTTTAGTTCATAATTTTTTTTCCAATTTTTAACTTTTTTTCGATGATCTCAAAAACGGCTTTAACGATTTTTATCAAATTCGTCATGTTAAATAAAAATTAGGTTATCTTTAATATCAGGTAAGCTTTATCATTAATAAAATATTCTGAGGGGGCTTTTTTTGTTTGTTTGTTTCCCGTAAAGTAGGTACCTTTGTTTTTGTTTATATGGAGCAATTAACTGTCTCTCGTTACGCCTAAAAATAAAAAATGGCTAAATATGAGATATGATAAAAATTAAGAAAACATAAAGAGGAGAAAAAATAAAAATATTCAGTCAACTCATAAAACTCGTTGAGCCCAGGCATGCGGAGCACGCCTTTAATGACAGGCCATTGTTCATAATTAAAGCCGTTCTGTTCATTTGAAAAGTGGCTATTAACAAAACGTATTTATTTCTAAACTGGGTAAGTTGGTAAGTGAAAGTTGTGTGTTGCGCGCACGCACCAGATTTTTTATTTATTGGCATAGGTACGCTTTTACTTTGTTAAGTTCCATCTCAGTAAACCAGTTTTTTTCCTATCAAGTATCTTAACAACACAAAGCAGAATTGAATTATACTCGTGAACTGAGTTTTCGAGGGAATTTTACAAGGTAAATATAATATAGATGATAGCGACGCGAAGAATGAAAGAGCGTGTAAAATTTTAAAACTTCGTATTGTACGAATCACTAAAATATCCATTAGCTCAGTACCGACTAAGAAACGTCAAAGGCCGAGACAAAAGTGGAAAGATTGCTCTAAGGAAGATTTGGATGGATAGTCGTTTTCGAACTTTCCGGTTAGTTAAATGAAAACGTGTTTATTTTAAAATCCATAATACAAATCATTAAATAGAGAAATTAACAAAACACATAGAATAATGGAAAATTCCGTCTGTCGAGGTCTGTGTTTCAGATTTTGTAGTTATAAATAAATACTATAATACACATCAATGTTTTACAAAATCATAATAAATAATTAATAATTTAACACTAAATAATAATCATAATAAATATAATGAATACAATATCATAATAAAGAATATGAATAAAAATAAATAAAAAGGTTGCCCCAATGATCCCCTACCTGCTAATCCACTGAGCTCTTTTCAATGTGGCCTGCTGGACATAACAGCTAAGTGCTATCCAATTGCTTCCAATTGATAGAGCAAATAATTGATCTGGTGTACAAACCTCCCTCCCGAAATATTTTTTCCTTAGTTCGCCATAAACATGGCAGGTCCCCAGGAAGTGACACGTGTCTTCCTTCTCCCCTCCATGGCATACTGGGCAGCTATCTTTACTTTCGTTATCCCATGGTTTTACGTTTAAATTTAACATTTCGGTTTGACTGCGGAAGATGGTCCTGATAACTGTAATATCATAACGGTCATCGAGATACGGCGAAACAGTGCCTGCTGTGCATAAGCCCGCGTAGATATAAAAACGCGAATGGGTGCATTTTTCTAGGTTTCTTTGTTTTTCTTCTTCCTCTATCCCCTGACTGACTGAGGCCAACTTCTGCCGCAGGTCTACCACATTTAACAGGTCGAGTTTAATTTTGAAAACATCCTCAAACTCCAACCACTTCCGATACCAATATACTTTCTTATTAATTACTTCTTTCGCGAGGATGCGAGGTAATCGAAAGTCCGGCATATCCAGAACCTTCAAAATGCATTTTTAGAGTGTAGGAGTATATGGATGCTATTCCTGTTTCGTGGGCCAATATATATGTTGGTGCGAATCGCGGGAGAAACAATAACTTTTTTATAAAATAACGTTTGAACTTCTCCAAAACATCATATGAATCGAAACCCCAAGCCTGACCTGCATAACTAACCACTGCCCGCGATATCGACTTATATATTTCTAGTTTACTCGTATAGGGTATATTTTTGTTAACAATGAAGTTTCTCCAAGTTGGATTCAAATTTCCGGTTAGTTATTATTATTATAAGAAAAATATACCAATAAAATATACCAGGCTGAAATCTCATAAACGATCATAAAGCCTGACAAATTTCAAATCTAAGAAAGAGCAAAGTCCTTCGGTTTGAGCCTATGAGGAACCTCGCCTCCAAGATATGAGATGATGGGGAAGGCATCCTTTGACCGGGGCAATCTCATCTCCAGCCTAAGCCAATACCTTGAGACTTATTCATGCTAAATCTTTCGTCGCTAAATCAATTTTCTTCTCTAGCGGGCTTATTGAGATTGGTAATGTGATGAGCTAAAGGCGGGGGTCCAGTGATCGATATATTTAATATAGGTTTAAATATTGCTGCTCCTCCAGAAAATTACAATTTTTCGCTTAGTAATAACGGATCAGTATTTCTTTCTTATCCTTAGCATAACCAAGGTTTTTCGCCATCTTAATTCGGCCAAGGGGAGACTCTGGGAGTCCATACATTTTTATGACCTATTGATGATCATATTTTACTGAAATGTCCTTACAAAATGTCATTGTTTGATTGAGGGATGTCTTAATTTCATTTACATTCTTAAATGTGTTTGTAATATGTTTATTTTTTTTTTCAAAATTAAAAAAAAAAAAAAGTATTTTCTTATCTTTGAAACGGTTTAAATAACAGAAGATAAAAAAAAAAAAAAAAAAAAAAAAAGAAATATTTCCTATATATTATTACATATAAACAAATCTATATAAATAAAGATGAAATTATGTTTGTTTGTTTATTTGTTCTTTATAGAAATCCATACCGTTTGTCCTAAATTCTCCGAATTTCGCTCAGTGGTTCTTTCAGACCATATGCGAACACCTGTTCATATTAAAATTGCATAACTTCAGCTGATATTCTTTATTCTCCAAATTTCGCTCAGTGGTTCTTTGATACCAGGTGCGAACACCTGTTCATATTAAAATTGCATAACTTTAGCCGATCTTCAGCTGATATTCTTTATTGTTATAAAAATCCTATTGATCTCGCTTTACAGTCGTTTATTACGAAATCGACCGGTTCATTAGAAAAATGAAATTTCCAGGGTGAAACCGGGACATACAGCTATAATCTATGTATATAAAGATGAAATTCTGTTTGTTCTTTATAGAAATCCATACCATTTGTCCTAAATTCTCCAAATTTCGCTCAGTGGTTCATTCAGACAACGCGAATGCCTGTCCATATTAAAATTGCATAACTTCAGCCGATCTCTGGGTATATTCTTTATTGTTATAATAATCGGTTTGATCTCGCTTTACATTGGTTTTTACCAAATCGAACGTTTGAGTCGATAAAAGTCTCAGTTTATAGATTTAAAAAATGAAATTCTCGAGTGAAACCGGGATATTCAGCTAGTAAAAACTATTTCTACAATCCTGCATATATATTTTTTTTTCCGAATGTTTATTGCAAATATTCATTTTACAAAGTCCACAGGTTTGCTTACTTTTTTTGATATATTACTGCACTTCATTTGTTTTTTTAAACACATGTAGCATCGCTTCTTCCCCAATCGCATACTTTGTTCGTTTGATCAGATGACAGCGAATGTCCCAAAGTTTATGACGCACAGTGGGAAAATTTTGTCTTTTAGCGGCCAAAAATCTATAACTCCTGACCAAATGACGATAATCGAATAATTCTTTTTTCATTAATGAGCTTGGGATTCCCTTCATCAGTGATAATAAAAAAAAATAAAAATAACATCGCTCAAAGTATTTCAAATTAATTTTTATATGAACCATTTCTTCACTTAAATTTAAATAAATAAGCTTATTAGGCGCTTTGCTCCTTTTGAATGAGCATAAAAATAATTATAAGATTATAAAATAATTATTGTCTAAATAAGAAAAAATCCAAAATATTAAATAAAAATACCCTATTTTTTAGGAATTTTAAGGGAATAAAAATTTTTCATATAATTCAACGAGAAGTATATTTTATGATTTAGTCCAATTCGAGGCCGATTATATAATAAAGGTTTAAATATAGGGATTTAAATCTTAAAATCTTAAGACCCAAGAAAACAAAAACGAACGGACTCGGAAGGTGAAACCCCTGCTATACCAGTAAGTAACTCCTTTGAGGTTCTTAATAATGTAAGAGAGCCCGAACCACCCACATTAAGTCCATCAGTCCCCCCTGAAACAATTCCACCTATACATATTAATGAAGTACAAAATTACCAGGCTTTAGTTAACTATCTAGAAGGCCGATGCCCACAAAATTCTTTTTCTCTGAAAAGCACAGTCAAGGGGGTTACGGTCTATCCACAGACCTCAGACGTCTACAGAAAACTGGTTAGCAGTCTTAGACTTAACGGAGCTGAATTCCATACTTACCAGCTACCTGCAGATAAAAATATGCGAATAGTTGTAAAAAACTTACATCACACCACTCCCGTATCTGAAATAAAAAATGAGTTTGAAAAACATGGCTATGAGGTTACCAATATAGCCAATGTTATATCCCACTTTAATAAACGACCCCTACCAATGTTTTTCATTGACATATCGAAGGCTACCTTTAATGATAAAATTTATGAAATAAAATCAATCTACTACACAAGAATAATCATCGAAGAACCAAGAAAAAAAAGACTAATACCACAATGCATCAGATGCCAACAATACGGGCATACAAAATCCTATTGCAACCATGCACCTCGTTGCGTAAGATGTGGCCAAGGTCACGATAGCGCCTCATGCACCAAGCCAAGGGATACCGCAGCTAGGTGTGCTAACTGCAATGGAGAACACCCTGCCAACTACCGAGGATGCCAAGTACTCAAGGACCTAAGAACTCAAAAAAAAGCACGAATCAACCGCTTCCAGCGGTCTTCGCCTCAACCTCCACCTCCGCCTCCACCCTCGAATTCCGAACATTATCCAACTCTCCAACCACCCAAGCACAGACAGAAGAGTCAAACGCAGAGGGTTGTTCCGGATCATCAGATGGGACCATCTTCACCGCTGACGGTACAGCGAACCATCTGCGAATCATCTCAAAATCAAACATGTTCGGGCATGAGACGGGAATCCCCCCAGCAGCCACCTTCAGCTGATAATTACCCTACAGCCCCTCCTCAATTGTTTCAATTACTTAATGGTCTGAACTCCCTCATGCAGCCCCTTTTTACTCTTCTCCAACAGCTCGCACAAATGACCCAAGCCATGTATCCTCCAAATGGCCCCTAATCAGCTGACTGCGGGCTCTTTGTCCATCCTTCTGTGGAACGCCAACGGACTGACACAACACAAAACTGAACTTGACTTATATCTTCATCAAAAACGAATCGACGTGGCCCTGATAACAGAAACTCACCTGACACCACGAACTAAATTTGGTATTTCTGGATACGTAATACACAGGACGGACCACCCCGACAACACTGCCCATGGAGGTACAGCTATACTCATAAGATCACCATTATCACACAACCATTTACATTTACCTAGTACACCTGACATCCAATCTACAGGCATTACTTTGTACATGAAACACTACACAATGACACTAGCCTCGGTGTATTGTCCGCCAAGATATTTGCTGACATCTTCGATGTTTTGCAATTTCTTCCAAAGCCTAGGGCGGTGCTTTATAGCAGGAGGTGATTTCAACGCTAAGCACCAATATTGGGGATCACGATTAAGCAACCCAAGAGGTAGGAACCTGAGGGCTGCTATCCATGAGCTTTCATTAGACACGATAAATCCTGACACACCGACATACTGGCCAACATCATTACGTAAATCCCCGGACCTTTTGGATTTTTTTATTACAAATGGACTGCGGACTGTTCCTCACACCATACATACGAGTTCTGATCTTTGCTCTGATCATTCCGCTGTACAACTCATTATCCTGGATGAGGCGGTTAACCTGGAAAGAAGACCAAAACTGCTTAATGGCACAATAGATTGGGATGCATACAGGGAGCTATTAGATAAGTCGCTTTCCATCCCAGTTTCTATAAAACATGAAAGTGAATTAGAAGAGGCTGTAGACATGTTCACATTAAAAATTCAAGAAGCGGCATGGTCTTCCTCAATGCCCAAGCATAATCATTCCAGATCTGCGCACTTACCGCAATATCCTCAGTTTATAAGGGACTTGATCAGGGCAAAGAGAAGGGCGCGTAAGGTATGGCAGACTGACAGACGTCCCTCAGACAGACAAACATACAACCGACTTAATAATCAACTCAAAAGAGAAATTCAAAAATTCAACAGGACAAACTATGACGCTTACATTAGTAGCCTTTCGACGGACGATGGAAGCTTGTGGAAGCATACCAAAAAACTGCTAAAACATCGAGAGGTATCCGCACCACTTCGAAAAGAAGATGGTTCCTGGGCCGTGTCGGATAAAGAAAAATCTGAGCTCTTCGCCAACCACCTTTCTTCTATATTTACACCATTTACTGATTTCATAAATACAGAACATGATACCATTGTACAGAACACCTTAGACATTCCACTACAGCTGACACTCCCACCACCTCCGTTCACTCCTTCACAAGTCGCTCTACAAATCAAACAATTACCAAAAAGGAAAGCCCCTGGTTATGACTTAATTACAGCTGAGGCACTCCAACAAATGCCGAGAAAAGCTCTTGTATTTCTAACAACAATTTACAACTGTATACTGAGAACGTCCAAATTCCCAATACAATGGAAGTACTCCCTCATAAAAATGATCCACAAACCAGGTAAAGACATATACAACCCGTCATCCTACAGACCAATCAGCCTCCTCCCAATATGCTCCAAATTATTTGAAAAATTAATACACAAACGATTAGTTGACATACTTACAGACCAAAAAGTGTTACCTGACCACCAATTCGGCTTCCGCACTTACCATTCGACGACGCATCAACTACACAGAGTTACTGACTACATTGCAGGAGCTCTAGAACAAAAACTGTATGCAACTGGAGTATTTTTGGACGTTGCTCAAGCGTTTGACAAAGTCTGGCACCAGGGTCTTCTCTTTAAACTAAAGACCATATTACCTTTCACTTATTATCTGATTCTTCAATCTTTCCTTTTCTATAGATTTTTCTCCGTCCGGCAGGGTTCGGAAATTTCTTCAATTTATCCAGTCTTGGCGGGTGTACCCCAAGGCTCAATACTAGCACCTCTACTCTACATCATTTACACGCACGACATACCTATTAACAACGAGACATTGACTGCAACTTACGCTGATGATACTGCAATTATCACGAAACATCAGGACCCAACACAGGCTTCATTGACATTACAACATCACTTATACAAATTACACGACTGGTTTCAATTATGGAAAATTAAACTCAATCATGACAAATCAAAACACATCACATTCACTCTTAGAAAACAAACCTGCCCCCCTGTTCATATAGACAATCACCAAATTCCACAGACGGACTCAGTACACTATCTCGGACTCCTTTTCGACAGAAGGATGACATGGGGCCCACACGTCAAAATGAAAAAAAAGGACTCTTGACAAAAGACTCAAACTTCTCTACCCGCTACTTTCTAAATCGTCAAAACTGAAACTGAAACAAAAATTAAATACTTACACTTACTTACTAAAGCCCATATGGACATATTCCTCACAGATATTCGGCATTGCTAAAAAGACTCACTTACAAAAACTTCAAACTTTTCAATCAAAATTGTTACGACTCATCACAAAATCACCCTGGTACGTGACTAACAAAACTTTACATACAGACCTCCATATACCAACAGTCGACCAGCACATAACGACGCTATACAAAAGATTTTTTAATAATTTAAACGGACACCCAAATAGTCTAATCAGTAATATGGCTGAAGTACGGATGGATACGAGAAGACTAAAAAGGCGCTGGATGAGAGATCTGCTCTCTTAGACAGCCAAGGTAATTGAATCAAGCCAGGAAGGGGGTGCTGTTGGGTGCTTTCCCTCCTCATGCCTGACATGTCATCATTTCCCAATACCGTCATCTCATTCGCTGATTGTCAGCACCTTGCTGACAGGTGCGAATCAATTATTGAAGTCAAAAAAAAAAAAAAAAAAAATCTTAAAATCGATGTATCGCCGATCGATACAATTCTATTATGGTATTTTAGCACCCTTCACCCTCAACCACTGTGAAAAAAATCAGAACCAACTATTTAATAGAAGTTATATCAATTTAAATACTTTCTTTTCATAAATTACATAGTTAACGTGGATGAAATTAAAACGCACTTTTATACAATAATTTACAGTCATTCTTCTTATTTATAAAATATGTTTGGTGGAATAATATAAAAAGTAAAGCTGAATAGAAAAAAATAAAATAATATCAGAGAGATGAGCATAGATTTTGCTTAAAATAAATTCAATTTTTTTTCCCTATTAAGCCTTACTTTCTATGCACGTGTGCATTAAGCTTTACTAATAATGCACCAAACATATTTTATAAATAAGAAGAATGGCTGTAAAATTATTGGATAAAAGTGCGTTTTAATTTCATCTACGTTAATTATGTAATTTATGAAAAGAAAGTATTTAAATTGATATAACTTCAATTATTGGCCATAGTTGGTTCTGATTTTTTTAAGTGAAGAAATGGTTCATATAAAAATTAATTTGAAATACTTTGAGCGATGTTATTTTTATTTTTTTTATTCTGACTGATGAAGGAAATCCCATGTTCATTAATGAAAAAAGAATTATTCGATTATCGTTATTCGGTCAGGAGTTATAGATTTTTGGCCACTAAATGACAAAATTTTACCACTGTGTGACGTAGCGTTCAGTGTGTGTCTCTGAAGTCCGCTGAGGTTTTGGCTCCTTTCTTGAATACAGGGTTTTACAAGTGAGTCAGCAAGCTCAAAAAGAAATAATTTTCTTCTGTTTGAATTATTTTGTTTCCACGTTGGCTGGCTCATTGTAAAATATAATCAATAAATAAAATATAATATAAAAAAATATATAATAATATTTGGCAAGATTTGGATGGCGGTTTATAGGAAGCGAATAGTGGTGTCGTTTTTGAACCTTCGGGTTAACGTACCAAGCTAAGCTATCTTTTCCTCAGTTTCCCTCGGACTTGGTCAACGGGTTGATCCCGTGCGCCCGCAAGTCCGCACGGTCTTTGAAATTTATAAAAATAAATCGGGATATAAAACTATATGTATATTCAATTTTTTTCCAGTTTCATAATATGCAGTATTTTTCTGACAAACACAATTTTTTTCAATTTTTTTTTTAAGACTATATTTGGGGAAATTTCGGCATATAAAAATCTTGAGGGCTCCAGGAATCCCCCCCCCCCCCTTAGCCATCCTAGGGTTAATCATCGTTAAACATCCCAATCCTAATTTTTCCTGAATTGACAAAATTTTGGACTCCCACTGTAGTATCATCCGATTAGCCTTATTGACATAAAGTGACGCTAATTAATCAAACAAACAACGCGATTTCTAAGCTATGATCAAATAAGGTTCAACCGACGTTGATTTCGTTTATAAGTTTTATTCTTATCTGTTCGGGGTGGTGGATCTTTCTCAATCTTCATAGTTTCGATTATTTTCATTTAAAGGGATATATTTACCGAAAAAATTGTCACAAATTAACTTAAAATATAATCACTCGTTCTACTGTTAGCAAGAATATTCATATGATATAAAGAAAAATATGTAGTGCGAATAATAAACTCTGTAAAATGGCTACTTCTTTTCCACTCTAACACTGTTCCAACGTTACTAAGTGAGGAAACAACGGCCATTTATCAGGAAGGAAGATAAAATACATCAGTTAGTCCGACAAATTGAGCATTCTTTATCCGATGAAAAATTCGATGAGGCGACGGACTCCCTTTCTGTTACTTATCATTAGTAAGCCTGTTACCGGACACTATACGCCCCCCCCCCTTCTTCCCCTCTCTATCCATCCCCCCATCCCCCTTCCCAAGAGAGAACAAACAAGGGGCGCTAAATTTGTAAAGGTCTCCCCCCTAGCGGCCTCTAGAGGAATAATGTACGTCAGCTCTAGGATCTTCTTTAATTGTTCTTAATTCCCTTTAGGGATGTATGCTGAATCTTTTAGGCATCAAAGCAGGGTCAGAAGTCTCTTGTTTAGCATAATAAATCTTACTGGTAATTTATTAGGACTAGTTGACCCGTGCGAAGCGTTCGCTCTGTAAACTACTTAAATCCCACACCGTACATTTAGTACCGTATAGAGCGTATTTAGTGCGTCATGGGCATAGGTTAGGATTGAAGTAAAAAATAGATGTTATAAATTGTAGATTATTTTTTTTTTTTTTTTTTAACATAAGTTTAAGATCTTTATATATTTACATAGTATTTACGTGTTAACAGGACCTTTGGTACCGCGGAAAGCGAGTGCACTGATTCGCATGTTTTTGTTTGTAACTCGCAAACGAAGGCGACAATCGGAAAAGTGTCGTATAAAGCCAAACATGTTCGTCTCGACAAATTGAAAAAAAAATGACATCTTCAAAAAAGCCCTTCGACCATTTTCGCTTAAAACTCGTATAATAAGGGTTTAATCGAAAAAAAATGTTAGTGACCGAAAACGTTCTGCTCGAAAACCCGAAAAGACTGACACCATTTAGTAACCTCTACGACCATTTTTTTTCGAGAAATAAAAAAACCTCGGTTTTGCGCTTATAACTCCGAATCGAAGACGAAATAAGAGATTTGTATATTTCTCCGGTGTAGGGGTTAAGGAAAGCTTTAAAATGATGCCATGAAATTTGATGAAGTATTAAGGAAGTTATGGCGTACCGACAAAAAAAGGCTCTGAGAAATAATATGTAATAAGATGATTGACTGAAATCGCATGTTTCTGCTTGTAATTCGCAAACGACGGTGACAATCGGATAAGTATGGTATATTACCAAAAAGGTTCGGCTGGACAAACTGAAAAAAATGACAGCTTCGGAAAAGCCTTGCGGCTATTTTCGTTGATGATTGCAGTATTTCACTTACAATTCGCAAACAAAAAAGTTGATCGAAAAAATCTCTATGACCGAAAATGTTCGCCTAGAAAACCTGAAAAAGATAGATACCATTTAGAAACCTAGAACCGCGGTTTTACGAATATAACTCGCAATCGAAGACGAAATGAGAGATTCGTATATTTTTCCGGTGTAGGGATTAAGGAAAGCTTTAAAATGATGCCTCGTTCTTGAAATTTGGTGAAGTATTAAGGAAGTTATGGCGTAGCGGTTCTTAATCACTAATCAACAGAATGTCACATTTTTCAATAATTTACATTTTACATCCCGCATATTAATAATTTAGAGCTATAACCAGAATAAATGAATCAAAATATAACAAAATAAATGATCAAAACTTTAAATCAAATTTGAACTTAATATGAATGTTTAGTGTTGATGATCATTGCAGTTTTTACTCCAATGATTCGCTAATGAAAATGTTTTTTTTTGCTTTTTTTGTGTAAAAATAAGTAATTTCATTGTGTTCACAGTATTTTTTTTTTTTTTTTTGGACAAACTTTTAATAATGGAAAAATACTGTATTGTTAACACAAAATTCTTACTTATTACTAAATATATTCTAAATAAGATCAGCTTTCCCAGTGGTCATCCCTTTAACTTTCTTCAGAGGAAACATCCCTTTGATCTTTCGAATTCCTATCTCGTATCGGAAAGGCCGGATATTTGAGGTCTAGTATCCTCCCCCCCACGTGTTGTATGGTCCGGTATTATTTCCGCATGAAGGCAAAGGTTCCTTTAGTATAATACACGAGAAACATAATGTTTCAATATTAATCTTGTGTTCTATGGAAAAAGAAGATTACACAGACCTACAATCTTACAATTCGGTGCCTAGAATCTTGTAGCTGATTAGAAATCAGCTTTTATTAGAATTAGAAACTAATCCGATAAGGATCTGATTAGTTTAGTTAGAAGATGTGCTGCAAAGAGATCTTGTCGAGGAATTAATATAATCTTCTTTGGAGCTAGTCGTGTTTTAGCTGTCAGCAGATAGGTGTTGGTGCTTGCATGTGCTGTGACGAATTGTAAGTAGATTACAGCTGCATAGCATTATAGATGCATTTTCAATTACGTCGCAGAACCAAATATTCTAAGTTGGCCCTCTGAAGTATGAATACATGGAGGTCTGTTAATCTCCATAACTCTGGGTAATTGTTGCTGAAAGTTATTTCACGTTTCCACAATGTCAGACTGTGGAGGATCATCCCAGTTTAATTTTAAAGACCAAAGTAATTGTATTAGATGTTTTGCTGAAATTATGACAGGAGCAAGAAAACCGAGTGGATCAAATAATCGAGTATTTATATTTACATTCTAACGAAAACAGTCAGTCTGAGCATTCCAATGCATACCAAGCACCTTATTGATTAAATCTTCATGGGGAACTCCGCTGAATTGCTAGCCCATTTATGGATAGGAAAACATCCCCTGTCCAGTAATTGTATGAGCTGTCTTTAAAGCAATCGCTTCATCATATTTTACCACGCCAGTTATAATATCGTCCACATAAACATCTGTTTCAAGTTAATGTAACATAAACTTACTTTTTTTTCAATACCCATAAAAAATAACAATTTAGAATTATTTGAAGAAATTAAATACACCAACAGAAAAATGGCATTTTATAATGTGCCCTGCTACTCATAAGCCCAGACTATGATATCACGTTCTAATTGAAATTAGTGTTATAAATTTCTTCAAATAATCCTTAATTGTAATTTTTATAACTATTAAAAAAAAGAAAAAAAAGTAAGGTTACAAATATGTAACATTAGGTATTCAGCAAGAATTTGGGCCACCCCCTTTAAATACGGTTCTTTTTATATATTTTTTTTTTGGGGGGGGGTGGCTAGCCCCCTTCACAACTATTTAGCACTCATGCATATGGACAAGAGATAAAATAACTAATACTTTTATTCAATCCAGTAGTTTTTTCTATTAGGTACGTGAAGAAAATAAATATTTATTTTCTAGCGTGTTTTTCATCAGAAAAACTTCTTTTAGACACAAAAGGTGAAGTGCAATTGTATCATGGGTACACCACTAAAAAGCTAACTAAATTCCGCAGTTTTTAGGAAATTTGACGGCTTCTATGGTGCTCCAGTGGGGAGTGAGGAGTTCAAAAACTATTAAAAATTGAAGTTTTAAATAATGTTTTGTGTTTTGCGCGTTAAAAGGCCCACTGTTGATTTAAAATAACTGTTTTTACGCTAAAGCATAGCAGAGAAAATTGCGATTTTTCAGAAAAAAAGTAAGATTTTAAAAATAAAAACAAAAACAAATTCTATCTCCTCAACAGATTGAGATAGGAAACTCGTTTCTGCACAATTCTACCCCGTTCAGCGTACAGTATTTTTTTTGTTTACACTATGTCTGGGACACCCTGAATAATACGTGATAGATACGGCGAAGAAGCGAAGAAGACCGTAAGTCAAAGAACATACTTCAAAAGTTTTGAGTGCTTTTTCCGGAAAAACACGTCATAGTATATGCTGATAGACTCTATGTTCAGGAATAATTAATATCTGGATAAACATCTTTACAATGTCAGCACATATCACAATACTGTTATTGCCGAAGTTCATAAGAATTCTAGAGATATCTTGCGGCAATTTAGGACCCACAATAAGGTTATCATTAAGTGAGCCAGATGGTGTCCACATTGAGGCATCGACAACAACTCTAATTTTTTGGTCATTGTCAGAGCCCTTAAATACCGCGTGATGCGAAATGATATATTTGGAAGGCCTTGAACCTTCCTTCATGTGATTGAGTTCCATGTAGTCATTCAAGTCTTAATATTTTTCTCTAAGAGGTGGCTGCCGTCTAAGTTTCTTTTCTAGGTTGAGAAATCTGGCCCTAGTCCCTAGGCACAAGTCGATCTAGATTCAGGGAACTCCAAAGTTTGATCACGCAACCGTATTCCTCCAATCTTGCTGTTGTTGGACGTTGACTTTAAAATACTTCTCACATTCAGGAATGGGGATAGGATAGGAATTGGGATGGATCTCTTCTAGTTACAGAAAGTTTCTTAAAAAGGAATCTTAGAGAGGGTTTTCCATAATAGACAAGCATATCTCAGCCGATGGTAAGAATTCTGAAGGAGGAACTCCAAAGATAGTTGGGAATGTTCCAAAATTGTCAGATAACAGGATGCTTGGTTCTGAAGAAATTATTTTAAAAAATTGGTCTGATCCTAGTAGAAAATCTATTGGTTTCGATTCCCAAAACCTTTCATCAGCTAACAATTGACCCGACCTGGGAAAGTATAGATCGGTCTAAAGTAACGCTAGGCAGATTTGAAGTTACTTATGGCATGACTAATGCGTTACATTTG
This sequence comes from Aelia acuminata, assembly GCA_911387785.2. NCBI lineage: Eukaryota > Metazoa > Arthropoda > Insecta > Hemiptera > Pentatomidae > Aelia > Aelia acuminata. Next base: position 170,937,603 of record OU426979.1, read on the forward strand.
ATTCCTGTTGCGATTCCCTTTTTAGGAGACAAAGTGCAGATAATTATGCCCTTTGATGCTAGAAGATGCGCTAAACCAACTCCAAACAAGAGTCGCCTCGAAAGTCTCCACGTGAGTCTAAGCTTTCGTGCACAAGATACTGTTATGATAGAGAATTGTAAATCAGAATCAATCACCATTCTGATAGGGTACAAATGACCTGCCAATCTCTAATTTGGGCGACCGCAGTTCCTAACCATACCGTCTTCCCCCAGTAGTTGTTCCTACTAATCCTGGTGAGGATTCAGTTGAAGTTGTCTCATAGGGCTTAGAGTTCGATTCCCTGACAGTAGAGGGATCTTGCATCAGGGAATGATGTCTCTTGTTACATTATAAGCAATTTAGCTTAGATGGACAATGATGGTGGACAGACACAACTTATTAGACATGACAAATTCTACCTCCTTGTTATAAGGCATACGCCTGAATTCATAACATCTGTAGAGTAAGTGGTCCTTCTTGCATTTAGAGCAATTATGGTTAGCAGGCGATTTTACCTCTATTTCTTTAGGTTTTTCATTTTTCTGACCGAATGGTCTATGGACCTTAGATTGTTTCATGGAGTTATTAGGAGAATTGTCATATCTTTGAACAGTTTTACAGTAAACCCTCGATATAGCGAACTTGTAGGGGGTTTGGTTTTCATAGTTCGCTATAACGAGATTCGTTATAACCGAGGATCCTTTTTTATAATATTTTTTTTAGCCAATGGGCGCAATAATTTGATCATATTTCGAAGAAAATTCATTCATTAGAACTAGTTAAATTAAATCGCATGTATGTAATTAATTTTTAGATAAACTACATATTAAACAATGAGATCCAATTATTTATCTGCCAAGTTCACTTGAGAGTTCTTTAGCCTTAGCTTTAATAAGACGGTCTAAGATTGGTATTTGAGATCTCATTTGTTTAAAGCAATTTATAAATTTTTTTCCAAATATTCATGACCTGCAGAGCGCAGTCGCTTATTTGATGCTGAAGTTAATCCTTGGGCTGCGGTTGAATCTATTTTATCTTGTTTTTTTTATAATGGTTGACAATGTTCATTTTGGAATTCCATATTTTTCTGCGATGGTTTTCTTACTTAGAATTCACTGGAATGGAGAATTTTTAATTTTTCCCCGATTGATAAGGATGTAAGTTTGTGACACATGTTTAACAACGAACTCATTGTGTATTTAAAAAACACTAAAAACGACTACAGTACACTGATTCGAATAATACAGAAGTCCAAACAGAACTGAGCTAGTTTTGAGAAATAAGTCAATGGAATCAGAGAGAGAGCAAAAGTAAATCGGATTAGTTAAGATTAAAAACACGCCTCAATTCTAGAAACTGGAGCTACATCGTCTTCCCGCACTCATTCTACATAATACAGTAAAAAAAAAAAAAAAAAAAAAAAAAAATCTAGCAGTTTGTTATAACAGAATACAATAATTCTCAGGCATCAAATTTAGTTCGTAGTTCGCACTAACCGAGGATTTCGCTATAACGAGGGGTTCAGCAGAAATATAATGGTAATTTTGGGGGATAGTATTTTGGTTCGCTATATCGAGGTGTTCGTTATATCCGAGTTCGTAATAATGAGGGTTTACTGTAATAGCTTTAGATAATTCCAGGACCTTGCAGCGTTGCTGTACAAATTCTATCAGTGAATTATAAATGGGAAAATCAATCACAAAATCACAAATAAGCGTGTCTAGTATAATCCTATAGTGCCGCCGTTGAAAATATAAATTTCAGTATTTTTACATAATATTATGAATTCAAACTGACCCAAAACATATCTTAGGTGAAGCTCGCGTGATAGGCAGTTCAGTGACCATTCTGATTTCGGATATCAGGGCTAAATTACTAATCATTCTACTAAATTACTAAGAGCAGACACAATGGTTTAGTAAATGAGAGTACTAAAGACCGAGAGAAGACTAACAATAGAGCTGGGATATAATTAGTCGGGAAGATAATGCAACCATAGCGTGGAGACCTGAGGCACGAACTGCCGGCTGAGCGATCCAACATGATTGCCCTATATCCTTCCTATCTTCTTATCGTGGATTAGAGAGCCGCTGCCGGGTAGTCACTTCTCGTCGCCCCCTTCCATTAATATCTGATTTTGTGATTGATCCCCTCAATCTTCTCTAGATTTGACTCTCATAGCAATTGGCGATAGTTGAGCATTGCAATCATAGAGTTGAAACATTGAAATCTAACCTAACATTCTAATCTAACATTCTATAAGTAAAACATCTATACACGAAAATAATGTTTTCTAAAATTTATCATTCATGAAATATAAGATATTAAACTCATTTGCACTTTAGAAAATTGTTTTTTCAGGTACATTAAAACTTTTTTAGTTAGTTTTTTTACCTTTGAAATAGATAGATAGATAGGTGTTTTATTTTCTATGTTTTTAATGTAGGTGCAATCCATTATAACAAGAAGTTGGCAACTTATTAAAAAAAAAAAAAAAAGTGTGAATGATTTAAAATAAAACAACTGCATAAAACTTATAATGAAAAAAGATTACACGAAACTTATAAAAAAATTTTACTGCAACAGATAAAAAAAAAAAAAAAAAAAAAGATTTAAACAATAAACTAAAACGTTGATTTTTCACTGTTATAACAAAAAAAAATTTTCACGATCGCAATACTTCCACTTACTATATATTTCATATATAGGTAAGTGAAAGTAAAAACTGTATCATTAACTATTATTTATCAATTATCAATCATAATTATTAAACTTATCCAAGCTATTCACATACATTCAAGTTATTCATATCCATATGTTTACGTTTTATTTAAACATTATGAACTGGAAATTTATTTAGAAAAAACAATATTGTCTTGGTGTCCAACATAACGCTGCTGGCACTCCTCGAATCTCAAACGCAGATTTCTAAAAACGCGTTGACACATTGTTCCTGAGATTACCGTCATTTCTTTTCTGATATTTGGCTTCAATTGCGTTAGATTCGTCGGTTTCTTTTCGTATACCCTACATTTCAGGTATCCCCATAGAAAGAAGTCAAGAGGACTGAGATCGGGACTCCTGGGAGGCCAGCTAATGGTGCCTCTACGAGAAATCACTTTGTTTTGGAATAATTCGTTTACCGTAGCAATTGATAAGTCTGAAGTATGGCAAGTGGCCCCGTCTTGCTGAAACCATGTTCTAGAGTTATATCCTTTAAACTCTTGAAGTTCTTGGGCCAAAAAACCTCTTATCATTTCACAGTAACAAAAACCCGAATACTCTTTCTGGACACCCTGTATAATAAATGGTCTTATTCTTAATAAATGATTGTCTGTTTAACGTAGCTATACAGATTTCGTATTTTCTCGATCGAGGACAGTAAATTTGCTGGATTACTACAATGGTAAGTAGTACTGTTCGTCACAATCGTACTGGGTTGTACAATGAACCCTTAAGTAGAAAAAGTTGATAAGTTTTCTTTAGTTGTTGCCTAAGCAAATGTGTAGTGGTATGTAGTAATGTGTTATGCCAGCAATTGATAGTATAATGGAGTAAAAGTTATCTGTTGTTTTAGGCTTCCATGGTCTGAATCCATTATATGGTTTTCTTTTTCAGGGTTCGACTATGTAACAGGTTTTTCAACTGTCAAGCTTTCACCCATCTTGCTGTGGGCTTCTTCAGGGCCAATATAAAATATGATTATAATAATGTTTCTTGTATTAGCCCTGAAGAAGCCCACAGCAAGATGGGTCAAAGCTTGGCCGCTGAAAAACTTCTTAAATTCTCAAATTCTGAAGAAAAAATGCATATAAAAAGTTATTTGTCCTTAACTGCTCTAAAATTCTTATAATCTGCAAAGGTATATTTTTTTTGAGGAGATCGTTCGTATTCATCATTACTTGATTATTATGAGCTAGCACAATAGCACTAGCTAGAAAATTATAATTAAATTTGTGTGGATCATATTTTATTTAAGTAAAGGAATAACAAAGCAAATAATTCTTTTTAATGTGACGATGTCTTTTAATAACAAATAAAAATTCCTTCTACAGAGAAATGAATAAAACAATAAAATGTTCACAAGAATGATAACTAGATCATATTAATTATTCTAGTGGCGGTATCCTACAATATATGACGTTGGTAATTAGCGCAACCTTTTCTCTCATAATTCTAAACTATTCTCTCCAGACCCTTGTGGCTTTTTCATTTCCCAGACCTCAACACAACCTTTTCAAGTTGGAATTTACAAAACCATTTGTTATAAAATATGGCAATGTAATTGTTTTTAGTATGAAAGGCTCTAGTATTATATTTGTGATTAAAGATGAAAAAAAAAAAAAGACAGAAATAGTTTATTACGCAGAAATCGTGATTACATAAGTACAACATAAGTTCGTAAGTTCGTAAGTAGTAGACAACTTTTCTATTTATTGTATTTAAGACGGGTTTTTGATTTCCTATTGAAAAAGAAAATTAAAGAAAGTTAATTAATTTGTTTTTTAAATAGTATTTTTACTTTAAAAATGGCTCAAACGATTTTCATCAAACTCGTCATCAAAACGCATAGTGAGAATCAAGTATTGACGAGACTGCATAAATTTCATGAAAATTATTTAAACGGAGGTGATACTTTATTTCATAAATTTTGTCTCATTTTAACAGATTTCTTTTTTTTTTTTTTTATAACCAGCTCTAACGATGATGGTTACTATGACTTTTTTGTTTTCCTATAAAGTACTTTTGTTTTTTTAAAATGGTAGAAATTAACTGTTTCTTGTTACGCACAAATATAAGAAATGGCAAAATATGAGAAAATAAACATATACAGGAGAAAAAAGAAAAATATTCTGACAACTCATGAAAAAAATTGAACACCCGCACGCCTTTCCTGACACCTTTGTTTAAAGATAGGCGTTTTGTTCATGCGAAAGTATTGTCAAGGTGCTTAGGAACATAATGAATATTATTTGTTTTCATGGTACCTAAATGAAGTTTTCAAGAACTAAATAGAGAATTAAATCATATGCGATGGAGTATTATCGCAAGTAAAAACTTTTACTTAACAATGAAAAAATGTAGTGTACTTTAGACAGAAAAATATGTGAATTTAAAGAATGGCGTTTACATATTTATCAAAACATGCCAATTTCTAATCTAAGTAAGTTGGTAAGTGAAAGTTGTGTGTTGCGCACATCGCTCCAGATTTTTTTTTTGTTCTGTTTTCTTTTAGCTTTTAATTTACCGTTCCTTTTATTAAGATTAATTTACACTATTTCTACATCTATTGTGACCTTTTCGATGCCAAATGCAACCTTGTCCAAGTCAGTTATAACCCAATATAACTGTTATAGTCCAATGTAACTTTTTCCAACTCAATTGTAACCATTTATGAATTTATTCAAATTCATAAATATTATTGTTTATCTATGTTGTTAACTAATGATAATTATTTTAATTTCTGTTGAGACTTATATATAATAATAAGGAAATGATGACTACGAACGACCTCCCCAAAAAAATATACCTTTGCAGTTTATAAGAATTTACGAGCAGTTAAGAACAAATAACTTTTTATATGCATTTTTTCTTCAAATTTGTCCATGTAACGGGTGTTTCAACTGCAAAGTTGATCAGGGGTCATACAAGAAATAATTATAATAACATTTTTTTGTTTTTTAGATAACTGATATCAAGGTAAAATAATTAAAAATAAAATGACAATAATTTTTAAATCTATATTTTTATGTTAATTCATTATTTTTTTCATTGTATGCTCGGTGCGATTTATTATGGCTTGTGACTTTTTCATAAACGCTGATTCCGAATTGAACATCAGAACGATTCGATTTACTGTTCATTTTGAAGTTTTCTTTGTAATGAGGATCGCTTATGAGTTTTTTTGGGACTTTATTTATATGAGATTTTTGATCGCTAATGCGTATTCAATTCACCGTTATATTTAAAGTTTTCTTTGTTATTTGTTTGGGGGGGGGGGCGCATCGGTTATATATTCATTTATTTTATTATATTTCTTCGATGTCAAGCGCATAATCAGGAAAAAATATCTATTTCGAAAAGCCGTAGGGTCCTAGGGCGTATAAAATAAATTAAACTATTATGTTTAAATTATTTGGCTGTTTTATGTAATCGAGCTGTTTAATGTCGAATTTGGTGAGGGGTAGCAAGTGTAAATCGATTTCATGAACTTTAATTGGATTCCCTTTTTATCGCTGGAATCCTAAAATTTAAATACTTCCATAAATACCTAGTTATAATATAATTACTATACTAAAAATAATCAAAAACCCATAATTAACCCTTTGTACTAGGGACCGTTACCGACATTACCTACCGGCAAATCGACAAAACTTATTCGCGAAAACGTACACCCTGAAAACTATCTGAAATTTTAGAACCAAGTAGGAAAATGTAATGAAATTTAGCTTATATGTATTTGTGAAGCTTCAAGAACGCATAGTTACAAAAAAAATTATTTTTTTTAAATTTTATATTTTTTTTATAATTTTATTATTACCATTATTATGTATAAAACCATAAAAAATCTTATTGGAGACGTAAAAACAATTTAAAATATTACGAGCTCGGGACCCTTTTAGTTAAAGTTTTCTCAGATATCCAATCAGAAAAGCTCCTAAAATGTGAAAATCTACTTAATAACTTTCCGGTTAAAGTAGAAGCACATGTGAAACTAAATCAAAGTAAAGGGATTATTTGGTGCCCCGAACCAAATTATTGTACAATTGAGGAAATAAAGAAAGGAAAGATGAATTAAAACCACAAAATACTCGTATAGCCGTTAAAAGATTAACGTACTATAAAAATAATGAAAAACACCGCGAGCCGCGACCGTCATTTATCACCAAAAGCGAAATATCCTATAAATAATTTGTACGATTTGTTTATGTCCTCTTATGTTAAAAACTTAAAATTATTTGCATTGTCTCCGTAGCGGAGCCCTCGAGTTTGAAAACAAATTTTAAATGGCTCCGCACCGGAGACCTGGAGTGCAAAGGGTTAATCATTAATACAGACTATGAAAAAAAAAAATTGAATTTTAAGCAATTTATGATAATCGATAATTCTTAAAAAAGTAAAACACAAAACATGATCTAAAAGAGCTCTTGGCTATTTGTTGGAAGAATTACCAACTGTTCTGGTACATGTTTGTGACTATCCGAGAACCTTCTACGCTATAAACCTATAGCGTATATAATATAAACATATAACATAAACATATAAATATAATATAATATAAACATATAAACGCTATAATGTTCTTATTCAGACTAAAAGTAAGGAGCGATGGAGTAGAGTGTTATGGAGTTAGTCTTGCTCTGAAACTCGTTATAATAATATAGTTATTTTTGTGTTACTGTTTCAAAGTTGATACTATTTGTAACATTTGTTTTTATTTGAGACTGAATTGTTTGTCTGACATTGTGAATCGTTAAAGCCTCAATGAATTTTAATTCTAATTGTTTTGTCTAATGTCATCTTTCCCATTTAAACTAGGTCCTTTTATTTGTTACTAGGAGGATGCCCGGCTTCACTACGGTAGTTGTGTGGTAGTTTTAATAACAGAAAAACTTTAAAGTTAAAGGAAATATTGAACAAAATTAGCACTTTCTTGAAATTTCGGTTTTAACTTGGTATCAATATTAATTTTGGAGATCTGCAGAGTCCGCCCATATAAGGAACCCTATATACTTTATAGGGGGTTGAAAATGGCGAATGAACAATTTTTCTGCAATTTTACTGCTATTACAAAGTGAAAACCAAAATTTCATGAAGGCACAATTTTTTCTTATTTCTTTTTATCCTGAACTATGAGGAGTGATAAAATCTTATTGAAAAAATGCTGTAGTTGGAGTTAGACATTTTGTCAACTGGAATGCTCATCATACATAGTAATAAAACCAACTTCTTTTTCATAATTACATAAAATAAGAACACTTCAAACTTTTTATTTTCGATTTATATTCAGTCAATTTCTCTCTTTTTTTATGTTTGTTTTTATTCGCTCACTGTACTTCTAAGGAATGTTTCCTCATATTGCATTAATTTACTAAAGTATACATTGATTCAATGTAATATGTTGATCCTTGTTATGAGAGAATTAATTTTGTAAGGAATCCAGTCGGTTTTCTAATAGTTTACAGAGATGTAAAATCATTATTTTATTTTGAAAGCAATGGAGAAACTAATTATTTTCGCTTTATTTTTTAGTAATTTAAAAGGAACAGAAAATATATAACCTTTACGAACTGAACTGAATGAATAAACAATAAACATTGAGTGAAACGCACTCTAGCGCTTTCCGGTAGCCTGGAGCTCAAACTAAATTTTTCATTCATAAACTCCTATGTCATTCTGAGGTATTTTCGTTAATAAGGTTAATTTTCGTCTTCTCAAAGTTGACTGACAAATTCCATAAGTTGCTGTATTCCACCACCCTATCTATCATCCTTTGAAGTACTCCAGGTTCCGCTGCTAGCAAGACAATATCATCAGCATACATTAAGCAGCGTATGTTCACTCCCCCAATCGAAACACCTCCCCCGATGAAATCAGAAAAATCATTTACAAAGAGTGAAAACAAAAGGGGTGACAGTAAACAGCCCTGCCTCAGTCCAACAGACGTTTCAAAAACTTTTGTTACGCCACCACTAGTCCAAACGCAAGATTCCGTATTTTTGTACATGGCTTTGAAGGACATTTACAAATTTAGTAGATATTCCTAACATGTATAATTTATAAAAAAGAGAATTTCGGTCCGGTGAGTCGAAAGCTGCCTTAAAATCGATGAACAAACAATACAATTTATGGAGTTTCTTACGCGTTTGGATTTTTATAATATTCAGCAAATTAAAAACGTTGTCAATAGTAGAATATCCCCTTCGGAACCCAGCCTGAAATTCATTTAAGATTTTATTTTCTTCTGTCCACTGTTCTAATCTTAGTAACATCAAACCAGTAAGTAATTTGGCTATACAATCCGAAAAAGATATTCCCCTATAATTACTGACACTATCCAACGCTCCTTTTTTAAATAACGGATAAATTATAGACTGTGCAAAACTATGTGGGATGTTGGAACTATCATATAGTCTCATGAACAATGAGGTATGATAAAATCTTGAATGCTGTTATTGGAGTCAGTCGTTTTATCGACTGGAATGCTCATCATAAGTAGTAACCAAACCAACTTCTTTTTCATAAATACAATAAGATCACTTCAGACTTTTTATTTTCGACTTATATTCAGTCAATTCTTCTCTTTTTTTATGTCTGATTTTATTCGCTCACTGTACTTCTAAGGAATGTTTCCTCATATTGCATTAATTTACTAAAGTATATATTATACATTGATTCAATGTAATATGTTGATCCTTGTTATGAGAGAATTAATTTTGTAAGGAATCCAGTAGGTTTTCCAATAGTTTACAGAGATGTAAAATCATTATTTTATTTTGAAAGCAATGGAGAAACTAATTGGGTAATTTCAAAATTTCCGTCACATTCAGGCATCAAATTAAACAAAAAAAAAAAAAAAAGAATAATATGTGTGTTTTTTTTCTCCTTATCAATCTTTAAGGTTGTCTGAGCAAGTCACTGATGTGAGCATACATAATTACCAGTCAAACCATACATACGCCATAATGAAAAAAATATAATTCCAGGGAGTGAGGTAGGTGTCTAGGAAGTGAGAAAAGTTTTTTATTTTAACATTTTTATTTTAAAAAAATAAGAAGCAGTTAGAAAATATCAAAATATAAAATATTACACAAACTTTTAAGCGCTAAGACCCAGAAAGGTTTTAATTTTGTGAATGTGGTATAGCTTATATTGTAATCTACCTGCTTACTGAAGAGAGCATGAAGTTTTTTTAGGGACCCTGTTAAAACCTTTTTTGTTTCTTAATTTCTTGTGATACATTCCTTTTGTCCTGGACACAATTTTGAATGTTCGTCATCCTCAAGAAAATTTATAACATCTTGAATTTATAATATCTTCTGTGCAATAGCTCCTCACTGCACTTCTTTTGTGAGCAAGGAAAGTAATAATGCAGTGATACACTTTTTGTATTATACATTTATTGTAAAAACTTGAAAACACTCAAACACTAGATGTTAACCACACTTCTGAGAAAACTAATTTTTTAAGAAATCCAGTTGGTTTTTTAATTGATTGCAGAGATGTAAGATCATAATTTTATTTTGAATGCAAAGGAGAAACTAATTATTTTCGCTTAGTATTTTAGTAATTTAAAAAGGACAGCTGAACTAATCTATAACCTTTACAAAATGAACTGAATGAATGAAAAATAAACATTGAGTGAAACGCACCCTAGCGCTTTCTGGTAGCCTGGAGCTCAAACTAAATTTTTCATTCATAAACTCCAATGTCATTCTCAGGTAGGCTAATTACATGGTGCGAGAGGCTTAAAATTCCAGTCCTTTTCTCTTCAATTTTACACCCTTAAGAGAAAAACAAAAACCTTCTTCTCCATTAGGAGCTTTATTGCTAAACGATGAGATAACTTTCTTAATCATATGTTGAGTAGTTTATGAGCCTAATAGGCACGCACATTGTACACTTTGCTTTATAATATATATTGATTTATAGTATTTTTTTTATCTTTGTATAATCTTTATCCTGTAATTTTTAGAAGTTAAGACATTTTTCTTTTTTTAAATATTTATAATGTAAATCAAATTGTAAGTAGTGTATTTTAATTTAAAATATGGGTATAAGAACCATATGATATTTATACCTGCTGTTTGAGCGATTGTATTAAAGAACAAGAGAACAACGAACACGGCGATTGGCCGGCGTCAGTAGTATTTTGTTTGTTGCTTTGGGAACGACACTCACCACTGTTACCCACCTCATCTAATTATCACCATCATTAAAATAATTCTATCATTTAGTTGAATCTCATGATGAAAGCTGAGAATATATAAAGAAGGAGGATTTTTCAACACCACTCTGATATAAGGTACAAGGATAGAAGAACCTCATCTTTTTTTTCTCCTACTGACGAACAGGTTTTTATTTATTGTCTCTGTCTACCTAACGTTAGATATTTTTTTTTTTTTAACAAGTTTATCTTGTTCTTTAATTTTAAATTAAACGTAGAAATTTAAGCTAATTTAATTTACCTTTTTTTTTCTCTCTACTTTCTGAAGCACTTGTATTATAATTTTGGGGTTTAATGTTATTTATAAGTTTTATTGTTCCTCAATATAATTATACTTTGTTAACATTTGGAAGGGCCTTTTATTTTACCTATTACCTATATTGATTTTATTCACTACAGTATACAGGTATACAGGTACCCACCTTACCCACACACATTCTATATAGTCCACTTACTCCTCTTTACCAGCTAGGAGGGGAAGACTTATAACCTCACCGGGGAAGGTTTGCGTTTTAATTGCGAAACGCCCCTGACCTCAACATGAATTATTATTTTCGTAAAATAAAAATTATTTATACACACATAATCGCTACAATACATTATAAGACTATTTTAAAAATTCATCTATTTACAGAGAGGTAGTGACGAAATCTATAAATATAAAATAGATCTGATGTACATTATCCTATCAAAGGAGGAGGCAGACATGGAAAGGGCAGGAGAAGTTTGATTAATAGCGGGGTAACATGACAGAAAGGGGGGAGGTCTTGGGGGGGGGGGGGTAAGTTAGAGGAGGGGTGAAGGGGGGGGGGGTGAGTTGGAATCCTTCAACGGATCGTTTAACTTTTACCTTTCATGCAACAAGAGTTTTATTAGAGTTTATATAAAACTCAAACCTCGCTGGCCTCGAAGGGTAGGCTAAGTATGCCTCACTTATCTCACGACTTAGCAACGCAGGCCTAACATACACACACACTCATACTCCTTTATAAGTATTTATATTCTCTATGGGTTCTTTATATTTTTTTATACGTTCGGTTAATTTACTTTCTTTGGTGAAGAATTTTCTTCTTTCATAGTACGTTGTAAATAGAGTATAGCTAGAAAGGAATACCGTTTAACGTCAGAATAATAAAAATTCTTAATAATTATTAGTCTTAATAATTTTAATTTAAAATCCTATTTTGGGGAAACTGGTGTGTCTTTTTTTTTTTTTTTTTTTTAAATAAAAAGAAAAAATACTGTTTGTTTAACGTCCCTTTATACCACTAAGGCCAATCAGACGATGCTACAGTGGGAGTCCTAAATTTTGCCTATCCAGGTATAATTCGGATAGGGTTCTTTAACGACTGCCTGAAATCGCACAGGCTCTGGACCTCCATTTTACGTCCTATCCGAGTGAGGGCATAGCTAAGAATATTCTAGTCCATTTAAAAATCCTAATGCCACCGCGGGACACGAACCCGCGCCTTTAGTATAGTACGTTGCCATGGTAACCATTACATCACAGGTGACCCCGGAAAAAAAATAATTATAAGTAAATGAATATTAATTATACTCGGTGTTTCGAAAGCATAAATTGATATACATCCAATGATACTAAAATTCACTCATAATTCTAATTTGAAACCATTTAATTTTAGTTTTCTCTGAGAGTATTAAATTGTAATTAGTTGTAATAGAACAACTCAAACAAAAAAATCCTGTAATAATGAAATACTAATTTTTTTGATAAGTTACTTAAATGATAATCAGGATTTTCAGTTTAATACTTTTTTATTTTGGAAAGCCAACGTTTCGATCAAACTTGTGGATCTTCGTCAGGGCTAAAAGATACATCAAATACTACTTTTGATTTCATAGGTACCCGCAATTATCAATGTAACTCTGTATTATTATTATCTTTAGCATTGTATAACTTCCTTGTGTATATTTTTCAATTTTTTATGCATTATTACCTTATACATTATCTCCACTTTGTGTCATTATTGAGCCAGACATAACAATTTGTATACAGTACCGTCTATTTCGTAAGTTTTTAATATTTTATTTTCACTTAGTTGTCATGTAGCCTGTCACTTAAAAAGCGTTGGATTTTCCCGTAATATACCTTTAAAGTCGGCAAAGTAACTCCCTACCACTACCTCTCACCTTATGTTACCTTCAATCTTTGTATCACACTGGACTGAGAAGGTAAATATCACATTTTATTTTATTTTGCTAACCAGCCACTTATTTATGTATTCATGTATAATTCTTACCATCTTTTATATCATTATCGGCTTTGTAAAGTATTCCTTTATTGTCATCCTCTGGTATAGATACATGAAGACTTACGATCATTTCTTTAGAAAGGCAGATTTAAACTTAATTTTTTTTCGTTTAATTAATATGTAATCCTGCTTACAAACAAATGAAAAATAATGTAGCTAATTTTCCAGTACCTTGTATTTAGTCTGTATTAGAACATTCTAGAGGGTTCCCGGGTAGCGTAATAGATTCTTGTACAGTCAAGAGATCAGTATTAGAACTGTTTCAACAAATAGTCTACAACTATTTTAAATCATACTTTTTTTTCGTTTTTTTTTTTTACTTTACAATATTTGTTACACCACCATTAGCCAGAAGTATAACGGTTGGCAGATCACAACTTTCCACAAAATTTTTATTTTTACTATGCATTGACCGTTTAAGACTTACTTTTATCCGATTTTTGAAAAGAACGAATATCAGATAGAATAAGTCCAAAAAAAAGTGTATTTCAGAATAATATAATATATAAACTGATTGCTTTCCACCGTATTGATATTTTAATAATAACATGCCCAGGGAATTTGATTATTATACGCTGGCATACTAATGAGGCACGAGGAAGTACAGGCTTGATTTTGTCACCTTGTTTCTTTTTTAAAAAATGTTCTTATTTTATTTCTTATCCAGTCTTAATCTCTTAATCTCAATCTGTGATATGTCAAATATTTGTAGCTTCATGCTGAAATACTAAAAAAAACTTCAAAATTACTAATCAAAGTTATTACGAACTTAACTGTGCATACTGCAGACCTCCGCATGAAATAGTTGACGAACGTAGATATATAATAGATATTATTTTTATGTGAATTCTATATGATGGGTTGACCTGTAGGAGAGAAGATTTACAAAAATTTTTATAATGCAGCCTTTCTGATGGTTGAAAGGGGTATCCTATTTGTGTAATTACGGTACGTGCTCGAAAAGGGAAGATGAAGAGCCAGAAATACTTTGAAGAACCGACCTTGCCAAAAGTCCGCTCAAGTTTTTTTTTAATACAAAGTCGTCAGTGGCCATCAGAGAAGGTTTGAATTTCAGATAGCAGTCATTCAACCTAATTGAGAGACCCTCTCCCCCCCCCTTCCGCAACCTAACTCTGATGCTATCTCTTATTAAGGAAACTCGTTAAAATTTCTTAGGCTGCTCTTAACTCTGTGGAATTAGTTCCACAGCATATAACGTAAATTAAAAAAATAATGAAGAGGAGGAGGGGAAGGAAAATATACCATATTCTTGGTCTCCTATTGATAATTATTTGTTGATAAAATAATATGGCTTTTTGTTGCTTGTGGGAGCACTGACAGCCTGGTCCTTCCCACCGATGGCGTCAGGTTTCTATAGTTCAAGAACATTGACAAAGTGCTCTATTTCCAAGGATTATCGTAGTCAGCAATCTTCGAAGACCTATATATTGTTTTCCCTGAAGCATTACCGTACCAAACCTGCCGACGGTTAGTAACATTCTGGAAAACTAGACCGTGAAACCTCAGCCTAGCCAAAGCCTGAAAGCAGTAAAAAAGTCATTGAAAAAAGCTAAGAAAGAGTTCTTGTCTCAAAAGCTCAAGGAGATAAAAGATAACTGGCAGGGTGTTAAAATATGTGAATTCCATGCAGACATCAGGAAAGAAAGAACCGGATATATGGGTAGGAACAATCAAATAAAAAAGAAACAAACAAACTGACGAAAATCAAAGACAAATTGCTCTGGATTTAAAAGGCCTACTTTGAGCAGCTGATGGACACTTAAGATCCCTCTGAGGATGAAGGATCCCAGTGACGTGGTAGAGGACTGGACCTTTTTTTTTTTTCGTTCGGTACCCGTACCTGGCCAATAGTGGCATACGGGGGGTTACTCTAGAGGTGTAACCAACCTATTCTAACCATGGCGGGACGGTCGAGAATCGTTCCGTGGGGCCTCCTTCAAATAAAGAGCTTTAAATAAAGATCCATGGCAGCTACTGCATGATCTCTCTCATCAAAATGAATGAATGCATAGTCTTTAATTTTTTTTACTCTATCCACTTTACCAAAGGCTTCAAATGCTTCTTTAAGTTTTTCTTCGGAGCATTCTTGGTTAAATTTCGTACATACAGTACCTTAACCTTTGCCATCGTTTCCGAGTCAGGCTCCTCTTGAGGATCAGCCCAATCAACGATAATGTCACAGCCCCACACCTTTATTCGGCCGGTGCCAAGCCGTAGTTTTGCCAATGAGGCAGCTCTCATATTCGAGAAAACAAAAGCCACGGTTCTTCTTCTTGTCATCAGGTGAACTGTATATGATCACTTCAGTGAGACCAGGTGCATGTTTTGAAAATTCTTCAAAAAGATCATCCCTGTCCCGATTCTTTGGTATATTGCCAAAAAATAAGTGGTGATTGATATAAGAAACTGTTACGCCAATCTTTTTGCCTTTTCGAATTTCATAATCATTCAGATCTTTAGTCGCTTGTTGGGCTTCCTCTTTTGTCGTGTAAGTTATGAAGGCATAACCTCTATTGGTTCCAGTCATTGGGTCCATCATTAACCTTAGATCCCATATTTTACCATTTTTTTCAAATAATAGAATTAATTCGTCTTCAAACATATCTTTAGGAATTTTACCACAAAATACTTCACAGCCAGGTCCGGGAGGAGGTCCTTCCCAGTTAGGTGGAGGCCCACCATACTTTCGTTGTCCTGTTGTTACATCTAAAGTATATCCAGTTCTTTCTAAAATAGCCTTTATTTTATCCTCATCTGGACCTTTCGCTGGAGAATCCATCCACAGGGCGGATTCGAACCGTCGCCGTTCGTGCTAAAGCGGGTCGGCTATCCCGACCCAGAGGAACCGGATCTACTGGATGTTGAGAAGGCTTGAAGATAAGAAAAAATGATAAGCTAAAGATGCTACGACTTCTACTCCCTATCGCATAAAAAATCCTGACCTAATTCGTAACAGAACCCTTACAATGAAAAGTCCCATGGTAAGTACCAAGCAGGGTTAAGAAGAGGAAGAATTCCGTCCGATCAGATTTTCATCCAGAAGCAGGTACTTGAGATACGTTGGGAAATAAAGCAAGATGTGTACGCCTTATCCACTGACTTTCAAGCAGCCTACGATTCGGTCGATAGGAGCTAGCTGTCTTTAGAAAATACTGAAGGGAACTATGTATTCGCCCAGGGAAAATAGTACGATTGACCCGGGCCAACGATGTATCCCGATTTTCCGAGTCCTGGTACAAGGAGAAATGACTGAAAGCTTCGACGTGAAGTCAGGATTACGACAAGGTGACTGCCTATCCCCGATGCTGTTCAATCGATTCTTCAAACAATTCTTCCGAGATTATAACAAGAAAATTGGGGGAGTGTACGTTGGAAATGAGCGCTAGTTTCTCGCCTATGCGGATGATTCAGCGAGAGATATCTGTTTACATGTCTATCAAAATAAGGAGAAGTACACGATTGTAAACTGTAATCTACTCGTAATCGACAATATAAGTGTAGGTAGCTATACCTTCCCCAAAGTAGATAACTTCAAATACATCGGATCTACAGTAACCTCAATAAACAACCAACTAACACAGGTCGATCAACGAATAGCAATTTAAAAGCAAGAACCGAACGGAAATTGCTAAGAACAATTGTGAGTCCGATGTGGGAATAGGAGCTATGACTCTGGAGAAGAAAGACTAAAGAAGAGTGGAAACCCAACAATCAATATGATTTAATATTGTATGATATGAAGCCTAAGAGGTTGAAATGGGCGGGACACGTGGCAAGAAGCAACCTATCAGGCTCCCTCAACATGAAGATTAATGCAGCTGTGTTCGGTACCCTAAAGCTAAAGATGCTTTAGCATATAGCATATACATATCCCTAGCCCGACCGCGAGGGACACCCAGACAGAAATGAGCTGACATAATCAAAAAGGAAGCCACCGAACATCGAGTGGTGAATAGGAAAGCCATCGCCCAAGATAGACAGACGTAGAACAGGCTAGTTGAGGAGGCTAAAGATCTCCAAGTTCTGTGAGCCATCCGAAAAAAAATGTGTGTATTTACATAATATATATATATATATATATATATATATATATATATATATATATATATATGTATATATATATATATATATATATATATATATATATATATATATATATTACGAAAAAGGCAAATATTTTAAATTTTCTGAATCAAGACAGAATGAATAATGATTTTCCCTTAGACATTCGAAATAAATGAAGAGGAATCATTAGGTCTTTTAAAGTAGGTATTTTTAATATTCAATTGTGTTAGGAGTCTTACATCATAAAAATAAATGCCACTATTCCGACACTTTGGATTTTAATTGGCTGGCGAAGTATTGCTTTAAGTGCCCTCATCATTTATAATGGCGCTCCTTAACTACTTACTCCTTCTGTAATGGCTCTCATTAAGCGAGTTTCCTTCTAAGGTCAGGAATGCTATTGTTTGGTTGTAGTTACTTGGCTACGATTTCTGTTTAGTAATCAGAAGGAAAACCAGCGAAAGCCCTAATAAGACTTCTAGAGCGCATCGAACGCCGGAGGAGTATGGCATATCTAAAAAAGTTAAACTTTTTGGAAATCGTGGCAAAGATAGTTTGATGTTCATTGGGGTATTTTTTTTTTTCATTTGTCTCTCTGTTCTATGAATTAAATACCACTAATGTGTGACCCAGCTAGATCCATAGATACCCAATACTATTAATAATTATAAAACGCATTTTTTAATAGATAAATCAATATATATTATAAAGCAAAGTGTACAATGTGCGTGCCGGCTCAAAAACGACTCCAAGTAGGATTAAGGAAGTTATGTCGTCGTTTAGCCATATAACCCCTAACGGAGAAGAAGGTTTCCTTTTTCTCTTAAGAGTGTAAAATTGAACAGAAAAGGACTGGAATTTTAAGCCTCTCGCACCATTTAATTAGCCTCTCTGAGGTTGAGATACGAGTTTATGAATGAAACATTTAGTTCGAGCTCCAGACTACCAGGAAGCGCTAGGGTGCGTTTCACTCAATGTTTATTTTTCATTCATTCAGTTCATTTTGTAAAGGTTAGAGATTAGTTCAGCTGCTCTTTTTAAATTACTAAAATATTAAGCGAAAATAATTAGTTTCTCCTTTGAATTCAAAATAAAATAATGATTTTACATCTCTGCAATCAATTAAAAAACCAACTGGATTCCTTAAAAAATTAGTTTTCTCATAAGAAGGCTATTATATGATCAGCACATTACATTTATTCTATATGTAATATACAGTTAAGTAAATTTAATGCAATATGAGTGAACATTTCTTAGTAGTACAGTGAGCGAATAAAATCAGACACACAGATGAATTGACTGAATATAAGTCGAAAATAAAAAGTTTGAAGTGTTCTTATTGTATTTATGAAAAAGAAGTTGGTTTGGTTACTACTTATGATGAGCATTCCAGTTGACAAAACGAATGACTCCAATAACAGTATTCAAGATTTTATCACACCTCATAGCTCAAGATAAAAAGAAATATGATGAAAAAATTGTGCCTTCATAGAAATTTTGGTTTTCACTTTGTAATAGTAGTAAGATTCGAGCGAGATGTGCAGAAAGCGTTCAAATTACGGGGAGATATCTTAAGGGAGGTTGAAATGGAAGAAAGGTCTTAAAAAAAGTTTCTATGAATCTTCCGTAGTTCCTATACTTCTGGATCAAATAGGACCATCATAGTAATCGGTGCTTAAGTTTTACTCGAAATATAATTTTTTTTAACTGAGATACCAGATTTTTCAGCTATAATCTAATAACTTATTATCTGCTGACTACTTGGAATGGGCTTATAGGATTCAGAATTACAGAAACCATCAAAAACGATGCATTACTCGACAAAGTTGCATTGAAATTAATTGTTCATTTACCATTTTCAACCACCAATAAAGTATATAGGGTTCCCTATTTGGGCGGACTCTGCAGTTCTCGAATCTTAATATTGATACCAAATCAAATCCGAAGTTTCAAGAAGGTGCTAATTTTGTTCTATATTTCCTTTAATTTTAAAGTTTTTCTGTTATTAAAACTATCACACAACTACCGGAGCGAAGCCGGGCACCCTAGCTAGTAATTTAAATAAAATACAAATACTGACCAGATCGTAAAGTTTACGGTAATCCCAATTGGGTTTTATGATCAACCCGTCGGAAATATAGTTGAATATAGAAATAATATAAAATATAATAAAATAAATCAATTATAATAAATGAGTAAAATGAAATAACATACAGTACCTACTTGGCTCAGACACTACAAAAGCCTATTGAGACCTTATTTTATTTTATATTTATGTTTTTATAAGGTCATATAATGTTTATTATTGACATATTTAGAGCTTTCGGCTTCTTCATAACTCAAAATTTTGAAATATCTATGTATTTAGACTATAATATATGGACTATTTAAGAGTGTATGCAATTTTATCAAATATTAAAACATTGTACAGTGTACCTATTGCATATAAAAATATTTTAATTTTTATTTTTTTACTTTCACTTACCTATATATGAAATATATAGTTAGTGGAAGTATTGCGATCGTGAAAAATTTCGACTTCCGGTTTTCAACGGAAATACACATTTTGGGGTCCCCTGAGTCTAAATAACCAAATCCCGCGAAATGGTCTGTGTGTGTGTGTGAACAGACTAGCTCAAAAACTATAGGCCGTACAAAACTGAAATTGGGTATTTGTGTAGGTATATGCCCGCGATGTGACAGCAAAAATTTCATCAAAATTGCTCAAAGGGAGGGGGTTCTTTATTTAATAACTTTTTAGGTTTTTTTCGATTTTCTCAAAAACGGCTCTAACGATTTTGATTAAACTGAGTTTTTGATCTATTTATATGCCCGAGATATGACTGTAAAAATTTCATCAAAATTAATTAACCGGAGGGGGGACTTTAATTAATAAATTTTGTATCATTCTCACGTGTTTTTTTTATTTACTCAAAAACGGCTTTAACGATTTTGATCAAACTGGGTATATGATGTATGTATATGCCCGAGATACGACTGTAAACATTTCATCAATATTGATCAACCGGAGGGGGGACTTTACTTAATAAATTTTGTACCAATTTCACGTGTACATATTTTTTATTTACTCAAAAACGGCTTATCGATTTTGAAGAAACTGGGTATTTGATGTATGTATATACCAAATATGTAAAAGCCAACATTTCATCAAAATTGGTCCAACTGAGGGGGCCCTTTATTTCATGACTTTTTTTCCAATTTTTACCTTTTTTTCGATTATCTCAAAAACGGCTTTAACGATTTTTATCAAATTCATCATGTTTAATGAAAATTCGATTTTCTTTAATATCAGGTAAGCTTTATCAAAAGGTAAGCATTATTAAAATGTTCTGAGGGGGCTTTTTTGGGGGGGGGGGGCCTTTTTTGTTTGTTTGTTTCTTTCTTATAAAGTACCATTGTTTTTGTTTACATGGAGAAATTAACTGTCTCTCGTTACGCCTAAAAATAAGAAATGGCTAAATATGAGATATGATAAAAATAAAGAAAACATAAAGAGGAGAAAAAAAAGAAAAATATTCAGTCAACTCATAAAACTCGTTGAGCCCAGGTATGCGGAGTACGCCTTTAATGACAGATCATTGTTCATAATTAAAGCCGTTCTGTTCATTTGAGAAGTGGCAATTAACAAAACGCATTAATTTCTAATCTAAGTAAGTTGGTAAGTGAAAGTTGTGTGTTGCGAGCACGCACCAGATTTTTTAATTTTAAAATCATGGATACCCACTACGAGTCATTTCTGATTTTCGTACTTTTACATTTAGATAATAATTAAACATATAAATATTTCCGAAGTTATTTTAAAATAAAATTTTTATGCTTCTCATATATTTTAATTTTATTACAGATAAATTATTTTTGTATATACTTACAAATAGTAGAATTCATTTCAAAGTAGGTAAGTATATAAATAATAAAGATAGGAATAATAAAAATTTACCAAAAAACCAACATTTATACTGTAAAAACATTATAATGTAAAAATAGGTGATAACAAAAGGCTGCATAAGTATACATAATGAAATAGAGTGATACAGTCTTTTTTTCGTTTTCTAACTATTCATTAATGTTTTAGAAGAAAATATAATATAGCCAATGTAACTTTATGATTCATAATTGATGCAAATAAATAATATATTACGCAGCTCTATAGTCTATTAATTATATTATATTATATTATAATAAATAATTATAATATATTATATATATTATATAACAACTAGTTTTTATATAAATGGCAAATGAGAATCATAACTTACAAGCTGAGTACTTTGTTTCCATATCGTTGCCGTAATATGGAAGCTTAACCAATCTGGTGGTCAACTTTTGAACTACGTCAGTGTTTCAGAAAATCAACATAGTCTTCAGAAAATTACATTGGCTTCTTCGAAGTAAATTTTACATTTTTTTGCAATTTGGGATAAAAAAAATTAATAAATAAGCATAAGATGAAAATAAAGCCTTCATCAATCTATTCCACTATTTCAATCGCCTTTTTTGTATTATTTACAGCAAAATTTAAGATTTTCAAAATTTTTTTTATTCATATTTTCATTATTTGTATACTTAGAAGACTTGAAAAGTAACACATCAAAATTTTATAATAATTTTATTCAAAACGTTTAACTTTTTGTCAAAAATTATAAAAATGGCAATTGTTATTCAAATAACTTGTATATTTTAAGACTTTTAATGCTATGTTATAATTTCTTTATATATTTACTATTTTGTAATGTTGATGTCATGTTAAACAATATCTACAATTTAATGTACATAAATTAAAATGAAAATGATTTTATCAAATTTGTTTTTTTATCAACAGTTCTCATAAGCCAGTTAGTGTGATGGGTCATTATTTAATATTTAGGGTAAATACTTTATACCTCTATTCACATAAAACTCTCTTTCAAAACACTAGGAACTACTGGAAACTATTAATAAGCTAAAACTGTTATGATCCTTAATTTGGGGTTTAGAATATTCGAGAATAATGAAGGCGTTTGATATTTCTATGGTTAAGATTTTCCTTAAGTTTACGGGAAAAAATCTGAAACATGATTTTTAAAGCAATTAAGCGGTTTAATACATTCTTTCAAAAGCCCTTTGGAAAAAAGAATTTAACAAGAAATATGTTTAAAAAAATTCAATTTACATTAAAAGAGCGAGAACAGCTGAATATCACAAAATATATGCCAAACTAGAGTATGTTTGTGGTTATTTGTAGGAGAAATGCTTGCATTTTATTCGATTAATGTTTATGGCAAGAGGGGAACTTCTTAATTTAAAATACCAACCGTGGCAAGATAAAATGGGAAACTGCTCTCTATGTAACATCAACGTCCTGGAGGATATCTTTCACTTTATGTCTGTATGTCCAGTATTAAAAGAATTCAGAACAGCATTTTTGGAAAAACAAAGATAAGATTTTGATGAAACAAGAAAAACTTTAAATGGATCAAATTACAAAAACTTATATTTGTATCTAAAGACAGCCATCAATTATTGATAATAAATGGTTAAAAATTTCAATTTAGAATAAATTATTATATATGTAAATAAATATATGTAAGATTATCAATATTAACTGAAAGGTTTATTTTGATTGTATGGGTATTGTTTGTATAGGTAAATGTTTATGTTGAAATTAATTAGTATTATTAAGCGAACACCTCGACAGACGAATACGATCTTTGTCGAAATAAAAAATTGTTTAATAATTTAAAATTATTATATTTAATTTATATATTTCTAATACGAATACAGGTTTCTATCTATCTACCTATCTAGCTATCTATGTTTCAAAAAGTAATACAAAAAACTTCTTTTATTGGTGTTTTTGTTTTTAGACACAAGAAATTCGGATATAGAACTAAGTAAACAGTTTCTCGAGTGTGCCGCTAGAATGAGTCAGCGTTGCTATCATCACACCAAAACATATACTATACAGAATAAGAGACTAGTTATTTTTAGTGGCGAGTTAATAAATTGACAATTATATTATAATTTATATCTAATCAATCTCAAAGTTTAAAGTTTACAGATATTACAACTTCTTAATTTTACCAGTTAACTTCTACATGATTTGATAATAATAGCTAACCACAAGAATTATTCAATTATAGAAATTCGCACAAACCTACAAAAACATTGTTGTATAAATTAATAGCATTCTTCATATTACATATTACATTTAAATATAATTAATAAATAAAATTTAAATATTACATTTTTTTAACCACTATTCTAGGTGTGTGTTTTTCTATTTCCGTCTTAGTTTATACCTTAATCAGAGCAGCGATAAAAAGTTCCAAACAGGTAATAGGTATTCTAATCAATTTTAAATTTATTTTAAAATGAACAGAAATCATTATACCATTTATATCGTTATCCTTATAGCATTTTCGCTTTTTTTAATTCATGTAAGTAATTAAAATTATCAAAAGAATTTCTGAGCTATTAATGAAGTCTATACAATAAAAAAAAAAAAATTATATTAAATGAATATTCTCATTCATCTGAACATAAAATATACCTAATTCAAGATTAGAATGAAGTGGAATAATATTTTTCAAAGTATATTTAATAAATTTGTTCAATAAATTGGGTTTTATTTGGAGTCTTTTTGATTATCCGATTTTGTTTTAAAGATTTAGTATTATTATAATATATAAATTATAAAATATAGATTTTTACTTCTAGTGTAAACGAGTAGGTATAATCTCTAAAACATCAGTGTTGATAACCAACGGCAACTTCTTCAAACAAACAGTTCAGAAAACTACCACAGGATGTCGTGGATGTAGTCATCTGGAGGTCATTCAACAGCATTGTTTATATTATAAAGTGTCTAACAGATTCTTTGTATAACTCTATATTCTGTATTTTAGTCATTACAATCCATGTATTTATATATCTATATATGTACATATAGATATGCATGTATATATATAGATAGATATGTATATATATATATATATATATATATATATATATATATATATATATATATATATATATATATATATATATATATAGAGGTGGGGCACAATGAAATACAATTTTTTTTTTTTCCCATAGCACCCACCTGAGACTTTATTCTCAATTTTTTATTTTTTACATGTTACCTGAGGATCTAATCTATTTAATGAATGCGTTAAACATTATTTTATGCATCATGTCTGACCGCGAGCAGCTATTTAAAAAAACAAAATGTGTCATAGAGCCCCACGCATGGGGTACAATGTAACAGCTAAAAAAAAAAATAACACCGAAATTAACAAAACATTTCATTCGTTTTCCAGTCGGTTTTTCATTCTTCTGCTTTATGATAGCCACGAAATTCTTCAGGAAATAGGAAAGTTTGACTTTTGAAGAAAGTTGTCATAAATTAATATGGGAGAGTTGCCTATATTGTACAACTTTTTACATTTTAATTTTTATCCTCAATATGACTTCAATTATTCTTAAATAAAGTATTGGTACAGATACTCTACTTTATGCAGAATCATGCCTTATATTAATCATAATAAAATTATGATTAATGTAATTACTATGAATTTTTTTCCAAACCTTTGCAAGTGGTACGATTAAGGAGACCAGTTTCCTAAATCGTACCGGTGTGTGTGTGTGTGTGTGTGTGTGTGTGTGTGTGTGTGTGTGTGTGTGTGTGTGTGTGTGTGTGTGTGTGTGTGTGTGTGTGTGAACAGACTAGCTCAAAAACTATAAACCCTGCGAACCTGAAATTGGGTATTTAGAGTATGTATGAGCCCGCGATGTGACAGCAAAAATTTCATCATAATTGCTCATAGGGAGGGGGTACTTTATTTAATAACTTTTTAAGTTTTTTTCGATTTTCTCAAAAACGGCTCTAACGATTTTGATTAAACTGAGTATTTGATCTATATATATATGCCTGAAATATGACTGTAAAACTTTCATCAAAATTGATCAACCGGAGGGGGGACTTTACTTAATAAATTTTGTATCATTTTCACGGGTTTTTTTTATTTACTCAAAAACGGCTTTAACAATTAACAAAAATAAGATATGAATGTAGAAAAATGTGTGACATTGGGAAATGATGTTTAGCTAAACACGTCAATTTCTATTCTAAGTAAGGTGGTAATTGAAAGTTGTGTGTTGCGCGCACGCACCAGATTTTTACCTTTATGTTCCTTTCCCACAACTGAAATTCTACTTATTCTACACATTATTTGTTTTTAAATTGCTTCCTTATATTAAGGAAAGTCAAATTCTATCTTTAAATGACGAAAATTTTTCCAAAGGGATGATCTGAAGGTGGGTTCCTTAATCGTACCTACATTAAAAATCAGTGCAGGGATACCAAAAGGTATAGTAAAAAATAAAATTAGTTTTAAAATTTATCTTTACTTTAGGGATCTCAGACTTAAAAGTAACGTTAATACAACACACAACAAGTAATTGAGTGTAGAGGATACACTTAGAAAAATAAAAAGCAGTAATACAAATAGTAATTATGGTGTTCTTAGTCTAAGGTATAAAACAATGTACTTGTGCGGAAATTAATTCCTAATAATTGTTAGGAAGAATTGCTGAAATCTACTGCAAATTATTAAACGGGAGAGCATTGTTCAAGATTTTTTGTGGGTTAGGCCATTTTTTAGGCCTACTCTTCTAAATATTTTTCTGTCAGGATCATATTAGGCTTCACAGTTAACACAAACGTATTTTTTTATTTTCTACTTTTCCCCAGCACATTTTTCATGGACCTACTTCTCATATAATAAATATTGTACCATGTCCTCAATTACTACACAAAACCATTTTCAGCATCCACTTCTATTCTAATAGGCCTATCTGATGTTCCAGGAACTGGAGATTAACTATTTTGACTAAGTTTCTTCTTTATAACATCTACTTTCTTCCGGTCCGTTTTTGGGCAACCATTAGAGGTACGATATAGGCAACTGGGAGTTTATTAAACATAAAATTATTTCTTACCTAAAACAAGAGTCACAGCGTGGTCTGCGCCACCAAAATAAATTGAATTAGTTGTGTTTCAAGGATCCATCTACTAAAAAAACAGTGATCCTATCTATTTGATCACAGTGCCCTTACGATTAACAGCTGAAAACTACATAAATCTGTGGCAAAAAAAAAACTCGGCTTGATTCTCAACCAAAATAGTTATCAGCACGAGGTACGTTGCTCACTTGTTACACCACTGGATTGATTCTTCCTACTCCACTATAGTGCTCCAGCATCACTAATTCTATAAAAATTCGCGGTGGTACGATTTAAGAGGCGGTACAATATCGGCTACTCTCCCCTACATTTTGTTTTTGGTTTTCCGCTCTAATTTTCGCACCAATCTGTAAGAAAATGAAAAAACCGACTGCCTATTGCACAATGAAAAACACATTGTCACACAACAAGTAGAAAGGGGAAAATTGCTGACATTGTTTGGAGTCATTGTGCCCCGTGTTTAATTGTGCCCCCCCCCCCCTATATATATATATTTATATTGTTGTTTCGATTTACTCAAGTATTCTAATTGGAGTGACTGTATATTTGACTGTTTTTTTTTTCAATAACGTATTTCGTATGGTTTGATAATTAGTTTATGTAAGAAATAATTTGTAGGTCAGAGATAATTTTGAGCATTCGTCAATTTGCTTAAGAATGCCTAAGATTCTAAAATTCAGGAAAAAAAGGTGGCGTTTCTGATTCATTTAAGGAAATTAGGAAAGACAGTGAGGATAGAGTCACCACCCTATTCAAGTTCCATATTTATATATAATATAATGGTCCAAATTAGACGCCAATGACCCTTTGGTGTAGAGGCAACAACACGAATAAAATGTTTTTTAAATTATATATATCAATTGATACAGGCTACAGGGTCGCTATACAGATGCTATACAGGGCTGCAGCATGGCACCCACCCTTTTCAAGATTTACCTCCACGCGACTGTAAGGCAGTGGTATGGTCGGTGTGGAGATGTAGGGCCATATATCGACGACGACCAACTGATCTCCCTATTTTTTGCGGATGAACAGGTTGTATTTGCGCGGAGGAAGGTTTATCTGGAAATGATTATGTGCTCACTGTGGGACTGCTATGAGTCTATGGGGCTTAAAATAAACTTCGGAAAGACTGAGTACATGTCTATTTGCGCTGGTAATGACGGTGATCTCCTCGTTGACTCTGAAAAATGTACAAAGGTGGATGCTTTTAAATATCTGGGATCTTACCTCGACTCCTCAAGATCCTCAGGAATAGATGTACGGAAAAAAGTGGAGCAAGCTCGAAAAGCCACACGCATGCTGGATCCGGTTTTGTGGAACGGAACAATTACAAAGGAAAATAAGCGAAGGATCTTCCACGCCATCGTCGAGCCCATCCTAACGTATGCATCTGAAACCTGGACCATGGCATCCCAGCTTTACTCAAGGGTTCAAGCTGTGGAGATGGACTTTTGGAGGAGATGCCTAAAAGTACCAAGGATGGACAGAATAAGTAATGAGGTCGTTCGGGACAGGATGGAGGTCCCTTTGTCTATCAACCACAGAATCGGACAGCGAAGGCTAAGATGGTACGGCCATGTAAGAAGAATGTCCAGTGAGCGATGGCCGAGACGAGTCTTAGATTGGCAGCCGCCAGGATGACGGAGAAGAGGACGATCCAGGAAAAGATGGATAAGCGAAGTAGAAGAGGAAATGGCGGGCCGAGGCCTTGAGGATGGAGACTGGCTGGACCGCGATCTCGGGAGCTCAGCCCTGGTGTAAAAAGGCAAAACGCGTTGGAACGCCTATAAAAGTAAAAGTAAATATATGATTGAATCAATACGACTCAATATTTATGAAAAATGCATAAAACAAATATTCTCAAGAATGTACAATTGGTGGATTAAACTTCGCATGATCAATTCCTACCGAAAATTTGTTATTCAAGGTTGACAGAAATTATTGATAGCTCCCTTCCATATAACTGGGCCCTTGTAATGAAAAATGTCTTAGCTTTGGTGGAGAGGGATGATATTTTGCCATGCCATTATTTTTTTTTTAAAAGCATAACCAAATTTATATATTGTTTTGTGTATATATTTTCACCCATCCGGATAGGGAGCGGGGTAGCCCACTGGTAAGGCAGTGGACTGCTGTGCTTAAGGTCCCGAGTTCGAATCTGACATGGCTTATGATATCTTTATTATTCGCCACAGTTCGCCTCGTGGGCCGAGAGACCCTCCTGGGGCAAACCCAGCCTCTATAAAGTGGGTACCCTTAATTGAAAAATTAAGGGGAAAGAACCTTGCGGTTGAGCGTGGTCACGGTCAAATCACCTCCTTGCACGACCGCTGACCAAGAAACAGTACTCTTCCTTACATAGTACTGCACCCAAGACCCTTTATGGGTTGTAGTGGTACAGGTATATATTATCAGTCAGAGGATTTTTTTTTTTTATGTAATTAGAAGAAATGTTTAGCTGTTTCATTTATAAATTTTATTTGTATTTATTTATTGTATCATTTATTCTTTTACTTTTAATTTATTATTAAATATATCATATAAGAGGCAATTATGCGAAAAAGAAAGAAGAAAAAACTTGTAATCTGAGTAAATACTTTCTTGTATATATATTTCCTAAGGGCCAAACTGTAATTGTAATCTAATTTACAAAATATAGTATATTTTCATTCCTTCATATAAAAATATATGTCAAGGATTTTGACAAATTTTATCGTGAAAGGCATAAAAAAGTTCATCATACTTTGTTCACACCATCTTTATGAAATATCGGTCAAGTCTGTCTAGTCAACTAAACCTGTTAATAGTTTATTAAACTTGCAAGAAAAATCCATCTCCTTCTATTTATAACCTCGAGAAAATATTGATTTACAACAGACCACGACAAAAGGTTTGTAAGGGTTTACCCTGTTGTTACATCTCGGCTACACTCCCACGCTAAGGGTTGCATGAGATAGGTCTCTTCGCGTGTCAGTTCTAATCCCGGATATCTCATCATCTAAATAACTCATTCACTCGGGATTTCCTGACGCTAGTTCATCGACTACACTTTAGATTTCATCTCTATTAAGACAAGTCCACATTAGCGCATTCGCGGTCGAATATACTGCGATTCGGCCGCATTGACTTTGACTTTGAAGTACCGCTGATTTGTGCTGACAGAACCCCTTGCTGACAAGACACTCCCCAACTAATAGGAATACAAGCTACCGTGACAGTTTCCCTCAGCCAAAGTGACAGTCCGGACCCCTCACTCGTAGGGGACCGCTCCACTGACAAGGCGGCCTCGTTAGGTATCACCAAGATTATGACAAGTAGCCAACTTTCCAGCTTGGTCTGCATATACTATTCTGTCAATATCCTTTCTTTTTATATGTATTTATATCGAATAAGCTTGTGATATTACTCACATTATGAGGCTCTTTGATAACCCAAGCATCATCTATATCATCCTTATATATATAAAAATCTCCTGTCCCGATGTTTGTCTTTCTACAACTCAGAAACTACTCAACCGATTTTAATGAAATCTGGCTCAATGTATATTATAGTTTTGGCCAACTTAAGAGATAGGACAGTCTTTAACTTAATTAGTGACCAAAATAATACTTATATAGCGAATTATTGCAAATATAGTAGATCGAGTTTCGATTTATTAAGATGGCTTCATATGTTGATTTCTGAACCTTTTTGTTTACAAGCATGGTGACAATAATTTTGTGTTGTGTTATGTAAGTGCAGTTATTTGTTCATATTGTTCCATTATTATACTCCAAAGAAAAATAGTAATACAAATCTTTGTATTTATTGGTAGTTTTCATTAAAGAATAAATTAAGAAATGGTTACAACAAATTCTCAAAAGTGTAGGTGTTTTTCCTTCTTTATCCTTTTTTGTTTATATTTCATTCCAATTGCTACCTAAACGCTCAAACATTTGCTTTTTTCCACCCTGATATCACCTTTTAGAAAATTAAATACATTTTAATAACTTAAAATAGGCTATAATTGGAATTAAAATAGGAATAATTGGAAACAGAAGAAATTGTTGTATATATGTAAAATTTAAAAAAATGTCAGATAAAAAAGATTTGTATTGTGTCATGTAAGTGCAGTGATTTGTTCATATTGTTCCATTATTATATTCCAAAGAAAAATTGTAATACAAATCTTTGTATTTATTCTTAACCCTTAACTACTCACGTCGGGTCATATTGACCCGTACCAAGTTTCATTTCATTCTATTTACACCTTTTTTGGCATTGAATGATCACCAAACTTTGACATATTCTTTGTTTTGGCTCCAGTTACATCTTGGCAGTGTCTGAAAAATAAGGGTGGTGTTTATTTTATCTAAATCGATATTTTGACCCGAGGTGAGTAGTTGTGTAAGCCATTTTTTTGTGTCCGATGAGGGGACTAAATTTGTATAAAACCACTCATTTCTTATCTGTTTTAATTGCAAAGGATGTTCGTAGAAATTTGTTTTAAATTTAAATCACTACATACAGACTTACAACTACCAACTATTGACGAACAAATAAGGACTCTCAATTCTGGCTTCCATATCAAATTGCACAGACATAACAATAGACTCATTAATGACATGACCACAACTGACATGCCTTTTATGAGGGGACTGAAAAGGAGTTGGATGAGAGACCTCTCCTGAAGCAAGACCGGGATGATGTGCTGCTGGGCACTATCCTCCCTCATGCCTTAAAATGCCAACATACAGAAATTTTCATCACATTTGCTGATTGTCGCTTATTATTTGCGACAGGTGCAAATAAAAGTAAGCAGTGAAAAAAAAAATATATATTTAAATCAAAAGAAATTATGTTAATAATAGTAATGTTAAGGAGTTCCTTTATTTTAGTACTTCACTTCATACCTATAATTCAACATGTTATTCATATTTTAAAACTTTCATTTATTGCATACATAAATAAATATATATTTCCAAGCCTTCTCCTGTTATTTAAAACTGATATCTTACACCCTAAGGTTGTTTAATTTTTTTTTTGTTCTGGGTCATATTGACCCGAGGTGAGTAGATAAGTAACATTGATTCAGGTGAGTAGTTAAGGGTTATTCTCGATCGTTGTCCTCTATATTCCTGTTATTGCACATTAATGCTTTATTACACTGTAATTATTTAAAGTAATCATTCTCGTTTTCTGGAAAAACATAAGAGGCAATCAATTTAAAATTAAGTTTTATTTTATTTAGGTTAAATAATTGTCAGGATTTTCAGTTTACAATGATATTTATTATGGTAAGCCAACGTTTCGATCCAGCTTGTGGATCTTCATCAGGGCTAAAAGAAAACAAATATATGAGTACCTATGCTAGAGGGTGACAATAAATGGATACATTACAGAACTGATAATATAAAAGATGGTATACATAAATATTAAAATAAGAGGCTGGTTAACAAAATAAAATAGAATCTGATATTTACCTACTGAGTCCAGGTGGATACTAAGACTAAAGGTAAAAATAAGGTGAGAGGTAGTGGTAGGGGGTAGGTTTGCCGACTTCAAAGGTTTATGGCGGGGAAATCCAACGCTTATGAAGTGAAGGCACATGACAACTGAGTGAACAAAATATTTAAAAACTAACAAAATATATGGTACTGTATACAAATAGTTGTGTCTGGACTGAATAATAACATAAAAATGAGATAATACATAATGTAACAATGCATAAAAAATGGAAAATACATAGAAAGAAGCATACAATACAAAAATAATAATAGTATAAGAGGTACAGAGATAATTGCAGGTACCTATGAAATCAAAACTAGGATTTGAAATCTTTATACAAAACTCAAAGACCCTGTACCTCTCCTAGACAAGTGTAATGTAGTTTATCGTATCCAGTGCTCCACGCTTAATTGCAACAGTTGCTATATAGGTGAAACCAAAAATTATTTAAAAAAACGTATTTATCAACATAAATACAGTATTTCCACGCGTAATTCGTCTACATCTAAATTAGCAGAACATGCCATTGCCCACAACCATTCCTTCGACTTTGAGAACCCCTCCATATTAGCAACTGTATCTAACCACGACAAACGTCTCCTCTCAGAATCCATTTTCATCCATCTAGAAACTAATAACCCGGTAAATCACAAAACAGATAAAGAGATAATTTCATCCACTTATTCTAACATCTTCCGCATCCTCAAATCCTAGTTTTGATTTCATAGGTACCTGCAATTATCTCTGTACCTCTTATATTATTATTATTTTTGTATTGTATGCTTCTTTCTATATATTTTCCATTTTTTATGCATTGTTACATTATGTATTATCTCATTTTTATGTTATTATTCAGTCCAGACACAACTATTTGAATACAGTACCATATATTTTGTTAGTTTTTAAATATTTTGTTCACTCAGTTGTCATGTGCCTTCACTTCATAAGCGTTGGATTTCCCCGCCATAAACCTTTGAAGTCGGCAAACCTACCCCCTACCACTACCTCTCACCTTATTTTTACCTTTAGTCTTAGTATCCACCTGGACTCAGTAGGTAAATATCAGATTCTATTTTATTTTGTTAACCAGCCTCTTATTTTAATATTTATGTATACCATCTTTTATATTATCAGTTCTGTAATGTATCCATTTATTGTCACCCTCTAGCATAGGTACTCATATATTTGTTTTCTTTTAGCCCTGATGAAGATCCACAAGCTGGATCGAAACGTTGGCTTACCATAATAAATATCATTGTAAACTGAAAATCCTGACAATTATTTAACCTATCGTAATTGAAGAACAGTTGACCATCTCTCATCTCTTTATTTTATTTATTTATTTATTTTTTTGTTGCATCTACCCTGCAGGGTCATTGGCAACATCTGTATTTGAGAGTATTCCAACAATATTCCATAACTTATGGAAAACAAAAATAAAAATAAATAAATGTGAATTTTTCGTTCGTTTCCATAGCCCCTTATGATTATATAATTTCTTGAGTCAATTTATCTCCTCCTTAAATAATAAGCCTTTCACTGCATTTATGCATTTTAAGGTGTAGGGGAGAGCGGGGTTGGTTGGCAACAGTTTTGACTTTTTTGATTGTTAAGTCGTTCCTATTCGTTAATATAATCCCAATAGGGCTGATACCACTGTAAACTCCAAGTATTAGAGTACTTCAAGTATTTTTTTCACCACATAATATTTAATACTAAGATCATAGAAAATTGAAGAATTCGTCAATCCAGAGTATGCAAATTAACCCCTAAGGTGGGGAAAGTTGGCCTAGAAGGTGCGGTTGTCTAGCCACCTCATTCAAGTACTGCCTGACACATATTACTGTTATTAAAATCTGCACTATAATGGTACAATGATTTTGAATCGGTTTTTAACAGCTTTTAAGGGAAAATAGAATGACAACAGAAGATGATAGAACTTTAGACTGTCGTCACTTTCTGCATAAGATAATTTGCTCTCATCCTCCTTGCTGGAACTAAAGACAATTGGTAGTTTCACCTTTGTATATGTTTACCTTGCTTTTGTGAATTGCTAATGCGCCAGCAAAACCCAGTTGAAGGGAGCCAACTAACCCCACAGGAGAGATCATATGAAAGATAGCCAGGACAGGGGAGAACAATCAAACAAGAAACTGGTTAATCAAAGGGTTAGGTTTTTCAAAGGAGTTTCGGGCTATGTGGACAGAATCGGAGTCAAATGTTTTGCCTTGCCGTAAAACCAAATTTACTGAAAATATAAAAATTTACTTACATGTTGTAAAATCAATCAATGACTTTCGAAGTCGAGCGGGTGACATGGTACAATGGTGGGGCGTTCACAACAGGTGTGACGGAAACTATAAGCCGATGGCCAACCTACCCCCTATACCAACCATCCCCGCTATCCCCTATTGAAAAAATGTAATTTTGTAGAATGAGTGTTCTGTTAAGTTATAGGTGATGGGGCTCACCTCTTTCTTGAATAAACTTAAATTCTAATACTCAATCCTAACATTCACATACTCGTTACCATTATCTTGGGACATTTGCTGGACTGAAGCTGAATAGTGGATTTAAAAGCTGTGGTAGTTTATCGAAAAAAGAATTGTGCCTATTGGTTAAGTATTCTCCGATTTTGGGTAATTGAATTAATTTTTGTACTTCCGAGGTCCTCATTCGCTGCATATAAGTTCCTTTGACTATTTTCCTTGTAATTCCGTTTTGAAAGGATTACAGCTTTTTCAAAGTTGATTTCCTTATATGATTGAATAGTGGTAAACCGTACAATATCAATAGCCGAATTATTGATGAGTATAGTAAAAATTTTAAGCGTATCTATAAACTCGTAGTTGTGAGTATTTTATTTAGCCTTTAAGTTTTTAGTCTTAATGTTATAATTTTTCTGTGAAATTGTCCCGAAAAATTTAGATGTCTGTGTACGCCGAGATACGTCAGGTTGGTCGACAGTTTAATAAATTTATTATTTATGTAAAATTCTTTAGGAATTTTCTTTTTACCTTTTTGGTAAGAAAAAAAAATCCCTGCCCTCTTGGCAGGATATACTCCAATTTTTAGGGTTTTAAGCTGTTCTATTATTTTTCGGTAAACGGTTCCTGCCTGCTACGATGCTTTGGCATTTCATGGCAGCCTTTCATGGCATTTAGACTTCGACTTGTAACCGCTATGTCATCAGCAATTGCAGTTACAGAAGCATTTTTGTATTAACTAACAACTACTTCTGCTGTATAGATCAGAACAAGGACTGCTCTTTGAGGTACACCACATGTTACCTTGAAAATTTTTTGTGAAGTTGAGGCGTTTATATATGAGCCCCTTAAAGCACAAGTGGTGTAACTCCAATTTTCGTTTTTTTTAGTTAGTTACGGTACTGTGTAGGGATAAATGTGTTCTTTTTAATGCACTAACGGTGTAGCTCCTAGTTCCCATAGCAACTGCATAAAAAGCAGAAATTTCTTGTGCAGTCAACGCTGCCCCAAATTAGCTAACAGCACAACTGGTGCAGTTGGAAGATTTTGCAGTAACTTTCGTAAAGGAAAGCTATTATAAGTATTATTTTTGTTAAAATGGACTCAAGTGAATATGACAGTTGTGGAATACCAAGTATTTTGGCTGACAATGGATCAGAGGATCAATATTAAATATTCATTGTGTGAGAATGACGACAAATTTGGTCATCACACATATTCAGTGAAGAAGAGTTTTGTTTATGTAAACCGGAATTGGAAAATTGCCATGACATTAGTGAAACATGATCAAAGTCCAGACAACAACATAGAAATAATTGATCAAAAATTTATGCAAAGTGGACATTCATTCCTTCCCAATGACCGTGACTTTGCATCGATAGAAAATTTCAGTAATTCGCAACAAATTTACACACCTGACGACTGTTACAGAACTATTGCTATGTCGAGAAAAGAAAAAGACTTTCACGTGACAGTTATGACGATCGATGATTTTTTGTCAGCCGAAAATATCCTGAAAAAATAAGCAAAAGAAAGGATGACTGTGAAGGCCATCTTGTATCGTGGCTAAAAATGCAATGGATACGCTACCAAAAGAATGAGCCATTTAAAATCCTTTTCAAGGAAACTATATCTCAAGAGATGCCGTTTTCAACTTTGAATTTCATGCAAACGGGGGAAAAAAAGGACGACCGTTTAACGTTTCAAAATTGATCAGGGAAAGCTGTACAAAAAGCGCTCGGCCTGTTACGAAAGAAAAAAAGAAAGACATGATGGACCTGCTGCCATACATCCCTCCAATAGACCACAATTATTTCCTGAGGCTTGTCTCTAGCGAGAATGCTGAAGATATTGGCCCACTTCAGGAAGAAAATGAAGAAAGTAACATTAAACAAAAAAAAAATTATTTGTCTTATTTTTTTAATAAAACAGAGTTTTATTGATAATGGTTTTGTTTGATTTTCAAAAACATTTATAGCACAAATGGTAAAAGTAATTTTAAGTGTTCGAAAAAAAAAAATAATACCAAAATAAAAAGTTTTAAAAACGTCAATTTAAGTTAAAGATGACCTTCTTATGTAGTTTTATTGAAAAAAATAGTCCAAAAGAACAATACTGATTTTTATATACAACTTGTAGCAAACCATTTAATATCTCGAAACAACAAAAATTGGAGTTACACCACTTGTGCTTTAAGGGGCTCTATTCATCTAATGGTTGATAAAAGAAAGGTGTGTTTTTCACGCATCCCACCAAATTTTTTTTTAATGTTTTATGGATATACTGTTATATTTGCAATCGGCTAAAAGTTTTAAAGGAGAAGTTTTTATTGTGTATTCCTTAAATAATAGCTTAAGACAATTTTTTTTTCCACAAATTTTATTTGAAATCCAGGCTAGATAACTGTAAAATTTACCAAGTGTTTGTGGTAGCGACCAAGATAAGACAAATCCTGGCCAAGGAAGTGTAGGATGAGAGAGAATGCGCCCAAGGAGGTAGAAAGGATGCTGAATTATTTTCGGAGCTCGGATAAATAGCTGTGCTCTATGGAGTAACTTTATTTATGCCCTCGAGTTCCTTCCGCTCCTTGCGTTTTCGCATTAAATAACTGCCAACTTTGGCGGGTTGACGGCCCCACAGCTATATATTATTCAGTTCACTCGAGTGAGGCTGGTTAAAATACGAAATTATTATCGTTACCGCTTTAGTAAATGTTTATGTAAACTGTCAAGATGATTCTAGAAGATAAAAATAATCGAAAGCTCATTTTTAAAATACAATAAAAAGAGCACAATGATAGGATGTTCGTTTATTATTCTCAAATTTAAAACAATTAACCCTTGAATTACCAGAGGGGGCTCCACCCAATTTCGCATCTAAAATATCAAACAAGAAATCTTTAAAAATTACTAGTTGTCAGAGAAACATTTATGATTGATTTTAAACGTGAATTGAAATTTTTCTGTAACGTTTTATATCCAGATGAAATAATTGAGGAAAAAAAAAAAAAAAAAAAGTGGAATCGCGGATATAATTTAAAATTATTAAACTATAATTCTATTAAGAAATCGATAATGAATTTTGATACTTAATGTTTTTTTTATTTAATGGACATGAAAGCACAATTTTCGAAAGTGGGAATTACTTTAAAATCTTTATAATTGTATCATGAATGATGAATTTTATAAAAAATGGAAATAACATTTGAAGGGTCATGGGGAAAATCCTCGGTAGTCCAATCTAGTCCAATCTGAGAAAAATGGATTTTAACGTTTCTGATAACCTTGATCCATTTTCCAAATGTTAAAATTTGTTTAGCAAAACATATTCCTCTAACCCAGATAACTGTTTACCACTGTACAAAATTTTCAAAACCAAATAGTAGCTATTAATGCCCCTGAAATAACAAAACATCACCAAACTGCTCATTGTTGGGGAGAAAAACCACTGTAGTCCATTGCTATATTTGTTTGTAATCTTTAAATTATTATTACTTTTTGCAACAAATTGATGTCTATCTGCTAATAGAAATAAATTTGTACATCAGATATCCCTGAACACCCTCGCACCACCATCTGTAGCTTCGCTGATGACACGGCTATCCTTTCATCACATCAAAATCCTTGTATCGCATCTTTCGCCCTTCAAAACCATCCATTTGAACTATAAAAGTTGTTCGAAAAATGAAGAATCAAAATTAATTCCACCAAGTTAATCATTTCATAACTTCAATCGTTTACAAAAACAGTTTTCACCGACTTGTGAGTTGAAAGTCTGATTTTTTTTTTATGACATCGGACATTCGTCCGTGTTTTTTTTTTCCTTTTTTTTGTTAATTTTGTACACTTGTAATCATCCAAGTGTAGAGACAAGACTAAAGTCACTGTTCATTTTTAAACGTAATAATATCACTTTTATAATGTTAAACACAGTAATAGATTAGAATAGAATGTATACTCAAGAACCAATATTGATAACCTTCCACAAACACCACAGAAATGGGACTACTGTTAATCTTTCCACGACACTCAGGACTTTTGTTTTTCCCCCTTGTAACGATTTTAAACTACCGATTTTATGTGGACTATCGTTTTTTTTACTCGACAGTAACAAGTATGAAAAGAAAAAACACTTCATATACTATCAGATTTCACCACTTGTTTCAAATAAACAAAAAGTGGACTACCCGGTCCCCTCCCCCCCCCGACCGTTTATTTCTAATCATCTAGAAAAATCTCTTTCATTTCCTTTTATATGTTTTGTTTTTACATCTACAGTTTTATAAATATAATAATAATAAATAATAAATAATAAAAGTTTTTCTTCTGTTCCTTCCAATTCTCACCTTTTAGGCTATACGTGGTTTTCCGGGTCAGGGGAGAGGGTGGGGGAG
Organism: Aelia acuminata; assembly: GCA_911387785.2. NCBI lineage: Eukaryota > Metazoa > Arthropoda > Insecta > Hemiptera > Pentatomidae > Aelia > Aelia acuminata. The sequence continues at coordinate 170,976,324 of OU426979.1, forward strand.
TAAAGCCGAGTACGCGTATTTTCTAACGCGTTCGCCCACTCGGCCATCCCGCCGTATTTTTTTCGTACCTCCTCGCCTTTTAGGCTTTTCGGGGTCTCCCGCCCAGGGGAGAGGGTTAGGGACTTAAATCAATTGTTCCGACAATATCCTATATATACATCTTCATTTATTTGTTATTATTATTTAATTATCATTATTTGAATCGGTCATTTTAGAAACTTGAAAATGTCCACAAAATAGTGGAAAAGTGAAAAAAAAGTTTCGACTGTAACGTGAAACAAAACACAAAAAATGTGATTTAAAATAGTTCTAGACTTGTTGTTTGTACGGTTGGAACAAACTGTTTAAGTATTTGTGACTATGGTGTTCAAGTACGCTTGCCGAGAACATTCCAGACAGAACTATTTCAAACTACGTATAAGGAAGGGCAGACTGAATAGTCAGTCTTGTTCTGAAGCTCAAGTCATATGGGTACATTTCTTACTGTATCGTTACATATTGATAATTTTCGTAACCTGTTCAACTATTGTAGTTTTATTGTTTGTATGACATTGTAAATTATTATTTCCGTTTAAATAAAAATTGTTTAACCAACATAATAGTTACACTACTATTGCATTGAAAGGTTTCTTTAACTGAAAAAAATTTAACGACGCATGAAATGTCTTTCACCACTGTCCTTGTTATGACTGTAAATTGAAATTTTTGTTTTAAGGCGCAGTTGCCATTGGAAAGGGCATTTTCATAAAGCTTTTTTTCCAAAAAAAAAAAAAAATATTTAACTGGGAAATAATGTTGTCAAAACAACATGTGTTTTATCAATAGGGGGAGTGAGAATAAATATAAACCTTTTTTCATTGTACTTTACAATCAACATATGCTAATGAAAATTCCAGTTAATGACAGTTTTTTCTTTGATATATCACGAATTGGAATCAATGGAGGTGTGTTAAAGGACTATATTGAACTGGACTAAACCTGTGCGGGCTACGGCGTCTGAATACGTGTAATTCCTGTAAAACTACAATAGGGATAAAACATAAAAGTTAGTGAGTTCGAATCCCGAGTGGTAGTTTTTTTTTTTTATATTTTAACATTATTCACCCGAAACCACACCATCCCGGGAACAACCCGTATGGCCTAAAGACTGAAGCAAAGAGGAAGAGGAGAGCAAAAGATAAATTACCGCGATATTCGATTTATTTTTTTATTTATTTATTTACATATGTTAGCTTGAGACATTTTTATTAAATTTGCCATCTACTTGCGTAATAAGCAAATGTGCTGACATGAGTTATAATATGAAAGAATGAAAAACACTAAACACAAAAAAACAAACACAATAACAAAACAAACACAATAACAAAAACACACAAAAGAAAGAAATTAACAAATAAATGAAATACAAGAATAAATCAAAATCGAATAAGTTGACAAGTGTAAGAGAAAGCTCTAAGATATCTGTTTAATGCAGAAAATCTCTTGGCCAACGCCTCAACAATCTTCTTGGCGGATTATAAGGGTTTGTGGGAGTGTGTAGAGCTTGTGTTAGTGGGTTGGAATTTAGGGTAAGTCTGTCATGAAAGTTACGGTAGCGCTCTATGGCTGTTTCTTCGACGTAAGGAATGTCAAGGTCAGTGTGTAAGGTCTCATTAGTGACATAAAAGGGGGCATCTACGATCTTTCTTAGTATTTTGGATTGGAATGACTGTATGAGTCGTATATTAGATTTTTTGGCTGTTCCCCATAGCTCAATACCGTAAGTCCAAAGTGGTTTAAGAAGTACTTTGTAAACGGTTAATTTATTTGTCATAGATAATTTTGATCGTCTGTCAAGTAGTCTTGAAAGTAGTCCGTACCGCTGGTTCAGTTCTTTTCTTTTGCGTTTAACATGGTCTTTCCAAGTCAGTCGTTTGTCCATGTAAAGGCCAAGATAGCGTACTGAATCAGAGGTGGGTATCGGAATGTTGTTAAAAAATACCTGAGGGCAAGAGTCGTGCTTAAGTGAAAACGAGACATATTGGCTCTTGGCTTCATTCATTTTTAGTCTCCATCTTCGAGCCCAACATGCTACCTCGTCTAGGTGTTCTTGGAGCACTTGTGAGGCTTTAGTGGCATCTTTGTTTGATGTCAAGATAGCTGAGTCATCAGCGAATGTAGCCAATAGGGTTTCCGGGTGTTTCCGATTTATTTAAATAAATTATTTACTAAACTAATATGTAATCACTAATTAGTAATGGTTGGCTATCGTTTATGGTCCTTTGGATAGGACATAAAATCAAGGTCCAGAGCATGTAAAATATTTGGTACTTGTTAAAGATCCCTTTCCTGATTATACCTGAACAGGAAAAATTTAGTTCTCCGAATGTAGGTAGCATCTTCCGAAATAGCCATAGCATCATAAAGTGACGTTGAATTAAGAAATAAATAAAAATTTATGAGTACAGATAGCCATGATTTTCTTATCGAAAAATAGTTCGAGCAACATGAACTTAAAATATAAACATGAACTAATGGGCTTTATAGCCGTATTCGATCATTCCTATAAGGAGAAACCTAACTTTTTTAGTAAATACTTAATTCTCTTAATCAAAATAGTTTAAGCTGTTTTTGAGTTAATCTTAAAAATGTTTTAAAGTAAGTGTGCTATCAAATATAAGTTGTGCTAAGTTCAACTTCCGCTTACTCAATTTTGAGGAGAATTCAGCTTTTGCATCGCGGGCATATACTGCTATGTATTGTGGATGCTGCCATGATAGGAAAAGTAAATTGAATTGATAATTTAATATCAAAATATGTAAAGTACTGTATATGGTCAACCCGGTGGTCAGTTTTACCAGAAGGCGGCTAGGTTTTTGAAATATCGCCTTGTAAGTTATTGGGGCCATAAACCTTCTGTTAGCAATTCAAAATAAACAAAGCTTTGGACCGACAATGCTGCCGACAAACACCCAGGGAAATACCTAAGAAGATTGATAGAGAAATTTGTGGTCATAAACCCTGGTTTTGTACCGGCAAAGAGGCCGCTGGGAAAAACTTTAAATATAGAAAGGAAGGGAAATTTTAGGCAGCTAGCCGATCAGAAGAAGTCTGGAACCAACCAATCAAGAGAAGTTTGCAGCCAGCCAATCAGAGGAAGTCTGAAGAGAGTGGGGGAAAGAAGACTTATACGGAGGAGAGAGAAGTTTAAGAGGTCGAGCGGGGAATTCAGTGGAGAGAGAGTTCGGAGAGAGGAGAGTTCGGAGGAGAGATAGAGGGAAGGTAGACAGAGTTCGGGGGAGTGGAGTACGAGGAGTGCGGAAGTCCAGGGAGAGAGCGAAGGCACTGTCCAGAAAGCGAGACAGACAGAGATGGGATGCTGTGCTGAGTCTGAGAGAGCGTCAAAGATGGCAGGGACTGATCCAGCAGATAGGCCAGAGACAACACCAGAGAGTGCCCAAAAGATAAGTTTAATACATATACAGTACTAGTTGTAATATTGTGTGGTCAGCATCCATTAACTAATTTGTGTCAGTAAAATACCTTTATATAATATAATTAAGGGCGTATAAATGATTTAAATTATTGGTCAATAAAATTGAAGATATAGTTCAATTTAGATTTGTTTCTTTATTATCATTTACCCTATGCCACAGGTTTATTAAAATAAAATAGAATTGTTAAACACTTCACCGTTGGAAAAGTATCCAATAGACATTAGTACATATTAAATATATTAATTTCATATAATTAACTTGATATAAGCGGTTTCTGGTAACCCCCACCCGCCTTAGAATTGCGGGAGACTAGGAACGTAGAAATACCTAAATTAAATATCTAATTTCAGTTTCATCCGACTGTTTACTGTACACCGACATCCGGTTTACTGTACTGTTTACTGTACATCCGACAGTTTCATCCGACTTTACTGTACTGTACTGTTTTTTTTCTAGTATTTTCACATGTAAAAAAAAAAAAAAAAAAAAAAAAAAAACATGCAGAGACATATGTGTTTTGACCCCAGGATGTGTATTTCAAATGAAAAACGGAAGTCAATTTTTTTCAATATTTCATATAATGCAAGACAAAAAATCGGGTTAAAGAAGTGAAAACATTTATTGATTAACGATTATAGATTCCTGGAATGAATGCGGAAACGATTTCAATCCTCAATTACCGGAAGCAACAACAGATAGCTCTTGGTGATCCGGAAGTGCTATGGAAAAACAATTGCTGCAGAAGTAATTGCCCTTTTACATCCGGTGGGTTATTGATGGGCTGTTATTTGTTCCCCTACCTACGCCATCGCTTAAAGGATTTCGGTAATTTTTTTGTTTGTTAGCTATCTAAGTGAATATCAATTCCTACTCTGTTAAATAAAGGTGATTGGAACTTTAACCCTAGGATGGCCAAGGTTTTTAGCCATTTTAATTTAGGCTAGGGGGGACTCGGGGAGCCAACACTTTTTTATGACCTATCGATGGCCATGTTTCACTCAACCATCCTTGAAAAATGTTATTGTTTGTTTGAGGGATGCCTTTGTTTCATTTACATTCTTAAAATTCTTTATAGTATTTATTTTTCTTATTTTATTGATTATTGATGTGATTATTAATATTATTGATATGATTATTTTTTCTTTCGCAATTAAAAAAAAATTTTATGTATTTGCTTATCTTTATAACGGCTTAAATAACAGAAGATAAGAAAATTTTATTTTCTATATATAATTAGGTATAAACAAATAAAAACTATTTCTACAATGTTGAATATATTTTTTTCTTCCGAATGTTTATTGCAAATGTTCTTTTTACAAAGTCCTCAGGTTTGCTTACTTTTTGGTATATTGTTGTACTTCTGTCGTTGTGAGTTGGCTTCCTTTAAACACATGTAGCATCGTTTCTTCCCCAATTACATACTTGTGATAATTTGATCAAATGACATCGAATGTCCCAAAGTTTATGACGATACCGTTCAGTGTGTGTCTCTGAAGTCCGCTGAGTTTTTGGCGCCTTCCTTGAAAAAAGGGCTTTACAAGTGAGTCAGCAGGCTCATGAAGAAATAATTTTCTTCTGTTTGAATTATATTGGTTCCACGTTGGCTGGCTCATTGTAGGTTCCTCAGTTTCCCTCGGACTTGGTCAACGGGGAGATCCCGCGCGCCCGCAAGTCCGCTCGGCCATTGAAATTTATTAACTACGGCATAAAAAACCACATGTATAATCCTTTTTTTCCTCAGGTTCATAATCTGCAATATTTTTTTGACAAATAAAATTTTTTTCAAATTTTTAAAGAGCATATTTGGGGGAATTTCGGCATTTAAAAATCTTGGTGCTCCAGGAATCCCCCCCTTGGCACCCTAGGGTTAATCTCGGAAACTACAACTACGATTTCGAAAATAATATTTCATTATTCCTCCGGCGGGCGCGCCTATTTGAGTTACATCGCTCAATAATAATAATAATAATAAGCATTGGCATAGATGTAAGGGTTAATGTTTCACGAATACTAATTGAATAAAACAAGACTAAAAAAAATTTCATATGTAAAAATATTTCAAGCAATATAAGACAACGTAAAATCCAAGATACTTGCATTTTTATTTGTAAAAAAAGCGCAGAAAACGATAAAATAATTCAGCATAGATTGTCCGAATCTGTAACACGAAAGGGCGCGCCACGGTGTTTGGACCGCACTTACAGACCTACTGCAAATAAGGCAATTTAACTATTGAGGAAAACCGGAAGACGGCGGGCACGAACGTCTAATGCTGTCAGAACATGTCGGTCTACAAATATCTGGAACCCTCAGTTCACTGATTAAGCTAGTATTCCAAATATTTTGACAAATGTTCAGATTGCGGTCCAAATGCCGCAGCGCGCCCGCCGCTGCTATAGGCTGTCTGTACCTTTGTTCAAAGGAAAGAGATCAGTAACAGCAAAAGCATATACACTTACTAACAAAAGTCTCTGCACACCCTCCAGCTTTTTTTTTATTTTACCTAAAGATAGATTAGGAGCCAGATATTGGCAATGAAACTCACACATTTTTTACATAATTTAATCTATTTTAATTAACAATAATCAAATTTAGTAAAATTTATTTATCTTATAATTTATGAGGAAAATGACATAAAATGTCAGAATATTGATGCGCCAAAAGTCCCTGCACACATCATTTTTCTTCAACTTGAAGCTTAATTATTGATGCCAAATCAACTTTAATAGGTAGTCGTTCCTACCTTATTTCTTATCACTTCCCATAATCTATTTGGCATGGTGTGAACTAGTTTTTTGTAGTTTCTGGAGTAATTTTACCCCACAATTCCTTTAGCACTCTTTTTAAGTGGTCTTTGTTCTTTATTTTAATTTTTACTTTCTGACGGCCTAGTTGATCCCCCAGATTTAGTATTGGATTAAGATTAGGAGATTAGGGAGGTGTTTTAAGTTGCTGTGGAGCATTGTAGAGCAACTATTCTTGAACTTTCCGCGCTGTCGTTATCTTTTTGAAAAATGAATTTTTCCTGGAGATCAAACTTCATTGAACTTTCCGGTAAATTACTCCTCAAAATATTTATATAAACGTGCTGGTCCATTATTCCGTCAATAAATTTCAAATTACCTACTCCAGCAGCACACATACACCTCCAAACCAAAACACTCCCTCCACCATGTTTCACAGTACCAACTATGTTTTTTTCCAGGGGCTCTTTGTTAGGTTTTCTCAAAACTTTCCCCCACCCATCTGATCCATGAATGTTAAATTTACTCTCCTCAATTAATAAAACACATTCCCAGAACTATAAGGGCTTGTTTACATGTTCTTTTGCGAACTGCAGTTTCAATATCCAGTTCGATTACTAATTAATGGCTTACACCTAGGCTTACGCACATTATAGCCAGCTTTCCTTAGGGTTCTTCTAATCTTTTGTGCAGATACCCCAATCTTGTAATTTTCTTACACCATACCTGCTAAATTTAGAGCACTTGTGTGGGGTTCTTTGGCCAAAGTCCTTATGATAGCTCTCTTGTGGTGAGCTTGGAGTACAGGGGGCGGCCAGAGCGGTATCTACTTTCCATTGTACCCAGTTCCTCATACCGTTTTAGGACATACCATACCGTATTATAGCCCCTGTTGACGATTTGTCCTATTTACCTGTATGAGTCGTATGAGTTTCCTCAAATTTACAATTTGGTCGGGAATCGGTGTTGGAACCTCATTTTTTATCACACTCTGTGTTAACTGTTTGGGCCCAAATTAACACTGGCAAGTTAGGATTAACGGGAGGATGAATGGGATAATGAACAAACTGTATACATATCAGTATCTTGGCTAATTCTACTGCGTGCAGAGACTTTTGGCGCATCAATATTTTGACATTTTATGTAATTTTCCTCATAAATTATAAGTTAAATAAATTATATTAAATGTAATTGTTGGCCATTAAAATAGATTAAATTATGTAAAAAATATATGAGTTTCGTTGCCCATATCTGGCTCATAAGGTATCTTTAGGTAAAATAAAAAAAAAGCTTGAGGGTGTGCAGAGACTTTTGTTAGTAAGTGTAGATCTGGATATAGTTTCAAAAGTTCAAATCATAACTTTATTCAAAAAGCAATACTACCAAACTACATTGGGTGCTCTCTCACATTATAATGAACATCAGCAGAGTCTGACTATCAGTAAAATTTTAATAAAACTTTATTTCAATTAATACGTGCTTACACAGCAATAAATAGTTATATAGAAGTATAGAGGCATGTAATACTCAACTGCTTTCTTTAAGATAGGATGGTAAATCTAAATGCTGATTTTCAGACAAACGTTTTTTATTTGGTAAGCCTACATTTCGATTCAAAGATGTGAATCATCATCAGGGCTAAAATGAAGAAAAACAAATGAGTAACATGTAAAGTACCATTGCTAGAAGATTACTAGTAGATAGTACTAATAAGAAGTAACAAAATCCAGATGATGGTATTTTGTTCATAAGTAACCATTCCAAGTAAACGTACTGTTACGGTCTGCGGGTTCAGTAAAATAAAATAATTAGCACTTGAACTCTCATTTATTAATCCAATACTTACAATGGTAATTACTGCCTTATTATTAGATACAGAATAGGATGTGTATGTAGATTCTAATAACTTACAACAAACCGCAAAGGTTAAAACTAGAGTATTTTCTACGATATACACCCTTATCACGATTACTTGTCACAATAAGGCTTACCACTATAGGACTTATCACTTATTACAATAACTGATTACTTCGAAGTGCACTCGAAGGGTGTTGACGAACAACTCCGCTGAGGCTTGTTAAAGCCGGTATTTATAAGTCTCCGGTAGATTCTAGAAGATTCTGCGTTCCCGTAGAACAATGCCTTTGATCTTAGCCGGCCGCCAGTCCCGTGCCAAACAATGGACGGATTGTTCTGAATAGACGCTTTGTCTACCCCTCTGGCCGCAACAATACCATCAGCTTGATTTCGTTACTTCTTATTGTTACTATGTGTATTTAATTTTATCTTCTATCAATGATACTTTACACATGATAATTTTAGCCCTGATGGGGATCCATAAGATAGGATCGAAACGTAGGTTCTCCAAATAAAAAACTTTTGACTAAAAATCCTGAGAACATAAATAAGTTATAAGAATAAAAATATAATAGTATTATAATTATATTCTTATAACTTAGCTATAACAATAGCTATTACTGTCTTGTCGTGGCGAAAAATAAAATTCACTAAACCTCTTACTAAACCTGAAGATAAACTTTCGATTTCAATTTATTGGTTTCGAAATTCCTTTAAACTGGTTTTAAAGATGAATCATGAAGTGTTAACGGAAATAAAATAAATGCTATGAGAAGAAAGAAAAAAATGAATTAATTTATGAAATGTACGGTATCAATATCATATTTTAGCATCATTCGAGTTTAGATAATTTTTATTGGACGATAGTGATAATATACAATGTCAAAAAAAAAAAACAACAAACAATACAAATTCAAATTATTAACAAGGTTACAAAAAGAATCGACATGTAAAGACACTATAACATAAACGTAACCATATCATTCTGTCTTCAGAGCAAGACTTAACTCTCCAGTCCATCGTTGCTCTTTCAAATATTAAGTCTGAATCAGAATAGTTTAGAATGTACCAGACAAGCATAGGATATTCTCGAACAGTCACGAACTGTTACGGTGTGCAACTGTTCCAACGAAAATTCTAGAACACAATTTCTTCCACACCTAATAAACGATCATAGTTATAAACAGGGTTGTGCAATATCTAGATAAAAATCTATCTAGATACGAAAACAGATGGTATTTTGTTTTATCTAGATAAATATTCGAAAATCTTTGAAATTTTTTCGAATATCGAATAAAAAACTATCTGTATTTGATGTTTGATGAATTCGAACCATAAGATAGATTCTTCGAATACTTTTAGTTCTATTCGAATAATAATTCGATGAAATAACTAAATGAAATTTTTTAGAAGATTAGAAACCGAAATGTATTCGATTTTCGAATACAAGTATCGAATAATTTAAAGATACAAGTTAACAAATAATTCTCAAGTATAATAATTATTTTTATTAGTCTTTGTTATAAACAATAACATTAACATTAGTGAATGGTCCCAGGTCATTATTTCCGCCCTAACCATCCCTAAGGTCCAGTTCCCACGTCCGCTGGCATTAAGTTATGGTCCACATGGTTGACACCACAAGATGATGGCCATTATAACCTAAGGCCCTCCAGGCCAACCCTACATGCTGACTGACCTCTGTGTCACTGCAACAATATATTAACAACTTTATTACTTTCATATTCTGAGGCCTCTCCCTCTTTTTGCTATAACACTTGCATCCTGCTCTTTGAGAGTCCCTTCAACATGGTCCTCATTTATTTGATATCCTCAAGGGCCGCCCCCAGTGCCAACCAGAACCAATCAGAAGCACGTACCGAGACTTCCCCCCCCCACTCAAGTGCAGAACTAGCAAATCCCCACTCCAAGCTCTGAATATATTTATCCCCACAAAACAATACAGAGAGTAAGAGTTAGAGAGTATAGACAGATAGTAGCACACACAGTGATGTATCTTATAGTTAGTCCTAGAGACTTAGTGGAGAGTATCTTTGATATAATGATGTAGCATTTTATATTGACAATAAAAGTTTAATCTAGAGTCTTGCTAGAGTATCTGTTATATATTTTACAGGTGATAATTCTATTCGAAATATAAGATATTTTTCTATCAATTAAAAAACTATGAATAGTTTCATTATCGAACGCAAAATTATTCGAATACTTTTTTGTATTCGACGAATTTAATTGTTTCTTCGAATAGTTTTTATATTGCAATAAAAAATCTTCGAATAGTATCTATATTAAATTTTCGCCCAACTCTGGTTACAACAAAAGAATAAATAAATAATATCAAAACCAGAAAATTTTATTATTAATTTTTCTCTGTTTTAATTTACATCAGCTATATCTGTTCTGTTTTAAATTATATCCCTGCTGACACGTGCCGTATAATATCTCATCAAAACAGATAAAACGGTTTATTTATTTTTGGGACTAGCGGATGAAACTGTAAATTGATACTGAGTTTGCAAACAGTAACCCAGCAGTATCAGTTTCTCAAACTTCCTAAACTGATCGATCATTTGTATCCCTGGCTCTTCATTCCGTTCCTATCCGAATAATTTACTTGACGGTATCAAGTTCATTAATTATTTGGACGAAAATTATTTTCTGAATACTATGTTTGTAAATGTGATTCTCAAACTAGGAGCAAGTATTAGCTGCAAATTTTTTTTATTTTATAAGGGTTGATGATAATAATAAAGGCTTAACGAACCCAGAGGCTCGATAACGATACCAACGATTGCTTCCTATATACCTCCATCCATGGGAAAGTTAATAAGAATTTTAAAGAATGGTACCAACATGCAAAGAGTGAATATTTGTCGAATTGCTTTGTGATTAGTCCCAATTTATTTACTCATTTTAAGGATATCTTCAGGTTCATTTACTTATATATTTGACAATATTTGAAAGCTACCTGATATAAAAGCGATTCGAGCACGCTTGCGCTATTTTGTTTGTTCGCCTCAGTGAATGCGGCTATTGTTTATTTGTTTAACGTCCATTTTTATGCTACTAAGGCTAATCGGACGATGCTACAGGGGGAGTCCTAAATTTTGCCAATCCAGTTATAATTAGGATAGGGATCTTTAACGAGTACCTGACATCGTACAGGCTCGGGACCTTTATTTTACGGGGGCACAGCTAAGGATTTTTTACTCCCTTTAAAAAATCCTTGGGCAACCACGGGGTGCGAAATCGCGACCTTTAGTATTGTAGGTTGCCTTGCTAACCACTGCACAATATGGCTATTTAATTACCACATTCCTATAAACATTAAAAAAAAAAAATGTAGGGTAGAGCGGGGTTGGTTGGCATAGGGGGTAGGTTGGCATTTGGCTCTTAATTTCCGTCACACCTGTTGTAAAGGCGCCACAATCGTACTATGTGTCCCGCTCGACCTCAGGAGTCTTGTCCCGAGATTTCAGTTCGATGCTAACCATTTGACTCCGATTCTGTTCACATAGCACCAAACTCCTTTGAAAAGCCTAACCTTTAAACTAACAAATTTTTTATTTAGTTTTTCTCCCCTGTTCTGGCTGCCACTTTTCATATGATTTCTCTTGTGGGGTTAGTTGGCTATCTTCAACTAGGGTTTGTTTGCGCAGTAGCAAGTCACAAAGTAAGGTAAATATAAACAAAGGTGAAACTACCACATGTCTTTAGTTCCAGCAAGGAGGAGGAGGGCAATATTTCTTATGCAGAAAGTGACGACAATCTAAACTTAAACAGAAACTTTAGGGACAACGAAAAAGATATTGACATTAAAGATCAGCTTCAGCCGCAATCGAAGCATATTGATGAACCAGCCACACCTAGCTACCATGAAAATGAAACTAGTGCACAGCAGACACTTTCTCATGATACGATTGAATGGCCAGAGGATATTTATCCTACCTAAAGTTTTTAAAGATGTATTGAAATCGTTTTGTTCTATGAAAAATTTGTTTACATTGTTCTAAGGCAATAATGCTTCTAAGCCATTACATTTTTCTAACTTCTGATGTTTGAAGTGTTATATGATGTTGTTCAATTGAAATAAATGCAGCCGTATAGTAAAATGCAGCCATTTTTCATACTATTTTCCCTTAATAGCAGTTAAAAACTGATTGAAAATCATTATACCATTATAGTGCAGCTTTTTATAACAATAATATGTGTCAGGCAGTACTTAAATGAAATGACCAAACAACACCACCTTCTAGGCCAACCAGCCTCACAAGGGGGTTAATTGGCATACTCTGGCTTGACGAATTCTTAAATTTTCTATGATCATAGTGTTAAATATTATGTGTTGAAAAAAATACTTGAGGTACTCTTCTTATACTTGGAATTTTCAGTGGTATCAGCCCTTTTGGGATTATATTAACAGGAACGACTCAACAATCAAAAAACTGAAAACTGTTGCCAACCAACCCCGCTCCCCCTAATATAAATACATGTCTCAATTAATTTGAAAAAATTCAAAGTTTTTAATGCTAAATGACATAGTTTTCGATTACGTTAAGCTAATTATTATCTATGACAATTATCCCGCATCTAGCCCACTATTTTTGACTATTTTCATTCGAGTAGCCTTCCAGCTAAGATAAAGCACTAAATTCACTATGTTTTATTCTCTCATATTTCAATTCTGTTTAATTAGGTTGCCATCGAGTTCCGATAACCTGATGTTCATTGCTCGAATGAATCTAGTTACAGTCATTAAAACATATACTTAAAGAGTTACAGGCCGTTGTTTTATTTATTTGCATTCATAAGCGCTGAATAGGTTTGGATATTGAAAGCCTAATTCATTAAGACTTTGCTGTTTTGTTAATGTTCTGTTACTTGAACGTAGTCGTTCTAAAGAATCGTGGTTATAACTATGTTATTATTGTTTTCCTTAATTCATCAATTTTATGAGAAAAATATATTTCCCTAGTTCTATTATATGACCATACAAATAAAAATGTTTGCCTAATACAACTTATACTTTATTATTTATAATGTATCGGGCACACTGGACTTACCCACGAGCATCTGATGTGTAAGCTGTTTCGGGTTGTTCCACTCACAATAAATCATATAATGAGAGAATGCTACGCGTAAGGAGACTTCCCGAGAGCATCTCTTAAAAAAAAAACCTGGACGAAACTCTCCAAATAGAACAAAACGCTCTAAGCAACTTAAAGCTAATCCTTAAACAGAACAATATATTTAATAAAGTATAACTTACTTTTTTGTAAATTATAATTGTATGCTAGCATCAAAGTTCATATTTTAATTGTATGGTAGTAGTATTGCGTTTTAATTTAATTGTATTTTATTTTCATTGTAATATTATAAATCTTGTATTATAGTGAAGAATGACCCAAGTGGTCGAAAAGCCCGAATGGTATATAAATAAATAAATGTATCGAAAATAATAATACCAGGCATCTAACGAGAGAAACCTTGCAAGGGAGTACATGTTAGGTGTATATTTGTTATTTTTTTTTGATAACCGAAATTAAAACATTTCTTCATTTTCATTCATTAGTAGTATAGTTCTTGAGGAAAGTCGATAACATATTTACTAACTATAAATATATATGACTTATTGTTTATTAACTGATTATGCAATATCGTATTATATTGACCTATATATGATATATTAGGGAGAATATATAGGATCAGAAGCCGAGAGTTTGACCACGAACCCTCGCCAAGTCCCGCGAGTCAAGTCCCCGATCGATACCACCCCCGCTCCAAGCTTCGGGTTCAAGTTTATTTTCGGCAGTGCTCCACTAATCGGCTATTCTTAGTTCTCTCAATCCCATTTTTGTTTCTTTGAGGTTTTGTCTTGCCTACACCATCTACGTCATTGATGAAAAACCTACTACAAATAGCTTTAACTTCGTATTGATTTTCTTTTATATATTTTTTAATTTGTTTCGTTCCTTAAGGAGTTCTCTCTCTCTCTCTCTCTCTCTCTCTCTCTCTCTCTCTCTCTCTCTCTCTCTCTCTCTCTCTCTCTCTCTCTCTCTCTCTTTATTTATTTCTGCAACTGGAAGAGTTGAAGTATGTTCAACAAATGAAAAATTTAGGCATAATTATAGAGGATGACTTAGATTGGAATGCACAAATTAAACACATAACTCAAAAAGTACATGGTATAATATATGCTGTAAACAGAATGCTGAAGTTCAAATCTTTAGAATTAAGAACTAAGTTCTTTGATTCCTTAATAATGCCACATTTTTATTACTGTATTGCGAGAATGTCAAATCTGAGTTATGTCAGCACAAATGAGTTGCGTAAAATTTTAAATGCATGTATTCGTTTTCTTATGAATTTAAAATATGATGATCGAATTTATGACAAGTACAAATTATTAAGTATATTAAAAGTGGAAGATTTACAATTATTAGTGATTGCGACGTTGATTAAAAAAACATTGATAGTAAAGGAACCTGAATTCGTAATTGAAGTTTCCAATTGAAGTTCACAATGTAAATATACGGTCCAAAGACAAAAATTTGGTAATGCACAGTTATAGAACATCCACTTATCAGAATTCCTCATTAGTCAAGGGTATCAGGATATTTAATAGCATACCAAAAGAAATAAAAGAATTGGAAAATATTCAAACTTTTAAGGTTGAGCTTAAACAGTATCTGCTTGGTAAATATGAATAAAATCCAGTTATTGTATTTTCTTAGTATTTTTTGATTTGTATATTTGTATCCAATGGTTGATATATTATGAGGCTATAATGACTGGAATCGTTTAATGTTTTGTTTTTTTGTATTTTGTTTTTTGCAATCATTTGCATACCTACATGTATTGTATTAGCTGACTAGTTAGGCGTTTCTTTGTATTTGTTGTAAAAATATATAAAACATTCAAAAACAGTAATACATAAAACATACGAGTATATAATCAGAAACAGCTTGTGTTAGCTTCAATTTATTTCGATTACATCTAATTTACTTTGTTTCCTTATTTACTTTAGTTTAATTGTAAATATTAGAAATTTTTTACATATTTATAAGCAATGTAATAATGGTTAGGTTGAAACCATTTGATTTATGTTTTCACAAACATTATTAAATAATATATTGATGTTTTTTTTTTTTTTGTTTTTTTTTCAATTGTATCTGATTTGAATAGTTTAAGACTTTTACTTAAGTCATTGTATTTTTACTTACTATTATGTTATTATGTTCAGAACTGAAATTATTATGTATTCATGTATTGTATAAACCGTTGAGTGTTAAAGAGGTCCATGAGACCTAACTCTGCGGGGTTAAATAAAGCGTTAAAAATCAAAAGCAAATCTCTCTCTCCCTCTCCCCTCACTCTCTCTCTCTCTCTCTCTCTCTCTCTTTCTCTCTCTCTCTCTCTCTCTCTCTCATACTTACTTTACTCTCATACATATAAAGAAAAATAATAGAAATGAAGAAGGGCAGTGAAAATATGTGTCTTTATTTATATGTTTATGATTTATTTATAAGCTCTCATCTTGATGATATATCTTACTTTATCTTATTAAATTTATTATGTTTCATTCATTGCTGTAGCCATATGTATATATTTGTCTGTAAGAAAGGTTCCAAGGCCCTAAGACAATAAAGAATCAATCAATCAATCTCTCTCTCCCCCTTATGTAAATTGCAATTTAAATGCAATGATTGATGAATATCATACATCAATCATCACAAGAAACAACGTCGGACGATTTCTGGATAAACACCCATAAGCCAAAAACTACATTTAAAATTATCTGCCTATAAAAATATTTCCATATTTCATATATATTTCATTGAATTTAATGAGAGCTATTAAAAGAGCTGAAGCTTCTCACCGATATAATATTTACAAATTATTGGACATCAATGTCACCTGTTTCAGAAAAAAAGAAAAAAAAAATCCGTTTAACTTTCTGAATTACATCTGTTTAATATCAATGACATGGAGCAAAATTTCGTCCCATGCTTGTCTGCATGTCATGTCGATATTATAATTGCATTTGGAAAATTGATTCGAAAATAGAAGTTGTAATTATAATATTCTTGTCTCAGATTTATTTTATTATATTTATACTAAGATTCAATCGCGAGACTTAGCGAAATTGTTAAGGATCATGAAATGTTTTTCTGAACACTTGGCCTGGCGTATGTCTCCTTAATTTGCTGTATTGTGTTTATTGTTATTTATTAAGCCCATTTTTTAATTTTTATGATGTGATTTATCAACTTCCTACCTCCCCCAAAATCAACCAGCAGATGCCAATTTTTTACCACGCCACTAAAAAAAAAAAAAAAATGGTTCCCAAACATTTACGTCAAAACTTCCACCCAATCTTGTGGGCACACTTAGCAAGGGGGTGCAAGCAACTTCATGAAGATTAACTTGTTGATTTGATCCAGTTTTGATGTACATAAGGAAGAGATTACATGGGATATTTTAATATTTTCTCCTTTTGGCTATTTACTTTAATATACAATAATTACATAGCATCTACTCAATTTTGATAAATATTTAGTTGCAGTTGTCTGCTTTTCACATAACGAAGAATACCTTAATTATATCCAGATTTTGATTTTACCCCCATTTGACACAAATAATACATGGTACCTATTCCCCACTCAAAGACGATATATTATTTTATTTTTATTTTAAAGTATTTCTAGCTTTATATACACTACCGGTCAAAAGTTTAGACTCACCCTTAGATTTTGTAAAATAAATAAGTAACAACTATAATTTTATTTTTAATTTATTTATAACTGGCTTTAATATCCCGGTTTCACCCACGGAATTTCGAAAACAATGAGAAAAGCCGTGGGTCCAGAAAAGTTCGTTAGGACAGAAATGAGATTTTTTTTTACTCCAACGGTTGATTTCCTAAAAATCTAATGTAAAGCGAAATTATAACGAGTTTTATAACAATAAAGAATACACCCAGGGATTGGCTGCTATGCAATTTTAATATGGACGGTGTTCGCACCTGGTATGAAAGAACCACTAAGCGAAATTCGGACAAACGGTATGTATTTCTATAAAGAACGAACTAACAGAATTTCATCTTTATTTATTTAGATTGTATTCGAAACAATCATATCATTTTTGAAATGTTATCTCTTGAGTTACAATTATTTTTTTAAACTTGAAGATTGTGAATTAAATACAAGTGAGTCTATACTTTTGACCGGTACTGTATACTGTGTTTTTTTTTAAATTTATTTATTTTATTTTTGATCTGGGATACCTAGATACTCAATGCGATCTCTTTTTTAATTTTTATAATTTATTGGTTGCCTATGTTTCGTTAAGATAAATTTGAATACTTTTAATCTTAGTATTTTTAATAAATATTGCCTATATTTATTTTTAAAATAAACAGAAAATCTTATTAAAAAAGTAAATAAACAAGAAAATACTTTTATTGAATATTAAAGAAGGGCCAACTCCATGACGGTGGTGTTGGGAACCGATGGTGCTACGGTTCGATACACTTTAGAACGGTAATTAGTAACAAGGGGTCATTCACAGCGCTTTAATCACAGTTGGCGTTTGACAAATGAAAATTTCATGCCGTTGTGATTGGAAAATTGCCTAAAATTTCCAAAAAACTCAGGAAAATCAATTTTTTTTTTTATTCTTTTTTTTTTCTATAGCCATTTTAAACCTCCGGCACCTTTATTTGCTTGCATCGTAACTTTTGAACAATTTCTCTCTTTAGCTTATACCAATAATGTTTGATATAGTTATAGAATGTCTAATAGTCAGCATTAGGCACAGAGAAACATTTTTACGCTTTCGGACGCTTAAATTAACTATTAGATCAGGGGTTACAAATTCTTTTTTGGTTGTAGGCGCCCAAACAATTTATGAATATTTCTAAAGTAATAGTGTTACTAATAGTTTTTATCCTTTTGAATTCTTTTATCTAAAAAAAATCAATCTTAAAGAAATATTGTGGCTCGCCCGCCTATTACGGTTGCACCAATTTCATTTTTATTTGTCTCTTTTTTCTAATCAATTTGAACTACAGTACCAGAATGCTATCTATTGTGGATGCTGCCATGATAGGAAAAGTAAATTGAATTAATAATTTAATATCAAAATATGTAAAGTACTGTATATGGGCAACCCGGTGGCCAGTTTTACCTGAAGGCGGCTAGGTCTTGGAAATACCGCCTTTTAAGTTATTGGGGCCATAAACCTTCTGTTAGAGATTCAAAATAAGCAAAGCTTAGGACCGACAATGCTGCCGACAAACATCCAGGGAAATACCTAAGAAGATTGTTAGAGAAATGTGTGGCCATAAACCCTAGTTTTGCCCCGGCGAGGAGGCCGCTGGGAAACACGTTGAATATGTAAAGGAAGGGAAATTTTAGGCAGCTAGCCAATCAGAAGAAGTCTGGAACCAACCAATCAGGAGAAGTCTGCAGCCAGCCAATCAGAGGAAGTCTGAACAGAGTGGGGGAAAGAAGACTTATACGGAAGAGGGAGAAGAAAGAAGGAGTCAGGAGTCCATTAGTATTAATGGTTCGAATTTCACATTTTAATCCTGATTTTCTGTTTTAGAGGGATCAGAAAAAAAAAAAAAAAAAAAAAAGGAGTCGAGGAGGAGTTCGGAGGTGGACAGAGATCGGGTAGTGCGCCAAGAGGGAGAGAGTGGATCGAGAAGGGCAGACTACCAGATAGATAGTGAGACAGACCGAGATGGAATGCTGTGCTGAGTCTGAGAGAGCGTCAGAGATGGCAGGGACTGATCCAGCAGATAGGCCAGAGACAACACCAGAGAGTGCCCACCAGATAAGGTTAATACATATACAGTACTAGTTGTAATATTGTGTGGTTAGTATTTATTTAAATAATGTTAAATTGCCAGTCCCCATGCATTAACTAATTTGTGTCAGTAAAATATCTTTATATGATATATTAAAGGGGGTATAAATAATTTACATTATTGGTCAATAAAATTAAAGATATAGTTCAATCTAGATTTGTTTCTTTATTATCATTTACCCTATGCCACAGGTTTATTAACCCGGCGCTGGTCGCGCCCCTCCGTGTGATACCGTTGGTCGCGCGTGAGAAAATTGCTCACACGTCAGTTTTTTGCTATTCTATTATTTTTAAGCAGCATTCTTCGCCATATTTTTGTTCCTTTTAATTTAGAATATATTTATCATTAAATTATTAATCTATTTAAGGTGTTTTCATCAGTTTAATGTATTTATTATAATTTATTTGTTGGAGGGGAATGATTAGCCCATTTGTGTCAGTAAAATATCTTTATATGATATAATAAAGGGGTTATAAATGATTTACATTATTGGTAAATAAAATTAAAGATATAGTTCAATTTAGATTTGTTTCTTAATTATCATTTACCCTATGCCACAGGTTTATTAAAATAAAATAGAATTGGTAAACACGTCACCTCTGGAAAAGTATCCAATATACAATTGATACATATTCATAAGATTAATTTCATATATTAACTTGATATAAGCCGTTCCTTGTTACCCCCACCCGCCTTAGAAAAGCGGGAGACCAGGAACGTAGCAAGTCAAACGTTTAGAAGCACTTTTATTTAATTCACAATCTTCAAGTTTAATAAAATAAATTTAACTCAAGACGTTGAATATAGCGGATATCTTCCACCATCATTAACACAAGAGGTAGAATTTCAAACATTATATGATTAAGTTTAGAATGAAATTATAAATAGGAGTAACCTGTGGTGTAGTGTTTAGCATAGTAACCTACAATACTAAAGACCGCGGGTTCGCGTCCCGCGGTGACCTTAGGATTTTTTAATGGGAGTAAAAAATCCTTGGCTAGTCCGTCTATCGGATAGGACCTAAAATGGAGGTCCTGAGCCTATAAGATGGCAGGTACTCGTTAATGATCCCTATCCTAATTTTACCTAAATAGGCAAAACTTAGGACTCCCACTGTAGCATCGTCCAATTGGCCTTAATAGCATAAAGGGACGTTAAAGAAACAAATTACAAAAATAAAGTAAAAATAAAATTATAGTTTTTATGTTGTTAAATAAATAAAATGTCGTTATTTATTTATTTTACAAAACTAAGGGTGAGTCTAAACTTTTGACCGGTACTGTAATAGTATTTTTTTCCGAGTTACACCAGTAATTTTCTCAACGTGCAAAAGTGCTAGTACAGCAAACGGAAAATGAAAAGGTCGTATGCTAATCTGCTCCAAAACGAAAATGCTATCTGGTCCAAACTTATTGTCAATAAGAACATAAACATTAACAAAAAGTTCCAAGTTTTTGACTCAGTTATAAAAACTATAATATGTTACGGCGGTCAGGTTTGGGGATACGAAGAAATAGACCAAGTGGAACAAGTACAAAGATATTTTATCAAAAGAGCTATTGGTTTACCACAGAACACCCCCAATTACATGTTGTATTTAGAAACCCGACGTCACCCATTATTCATATACACCCTTAAACTGAGCTTAAACTATTTAGCAAAGTTATTAAAAATGGAAAATGAAAGATTTCCAAAAATAATAGCCCGGAGGATAATAGACAACAGTATAGCCTGGTCAACAACATTGAAGAGATTAGGAGCAAAACACGGAATAGTTCTAACAAAAGAGAATTTTCTACAAAACATAGAAAAAATAGAACCATTCTCGTCAATAAAACTATGGAATATAAAAGAGAAATATTCGTAAAAAGAGCTAAAGCAGCCGAATTTCACCAGCTCTATGCAACTCTGAATTATGACAATAGGTACTTCGAAGACAATAAAGACATTTATTTCATCAGATTAATATTTAAAGCAAGAGGAGATCTACTGAACCTCAACTATTTACCTGCAATGAACAAAAGAAATAATTGTACCATGTGCAACCTAAATACAATAGAAAACACCTTCCACTCAACATGCCCAATTCTAAATGAAATCAGGATTAACTGTTTTGGAAAACGGTCTCTGAATATGGAAGAAACCGTAGATATCCTAAACGGCAAATGCAACCAACATCTATTTCTGTATCTAAAAATTGCAACAAAATATAGACAAGAAATGACTCATGAATATAATCAGTAGAAATAGATTCTCCTATACGTCAGTCGAAAAAAAAAAAAAAAAAATCGCTTATAGCTAGTTTTATAATTTGGCCATTTATATAGGAAGAGTTTTTCAGTATATATGTCAGTTCAGTTCAGTATGAAATAATTTTTCTTTTGTTATTTGGCTTTTATTACTACCACTTATCACATATCTTCTGTTATTGTCATATATTTGCAGTTATTGTTATATATCGTTATATTATTGCAATATAAATAGGTTTACCTATTTATATTTATAACAAGCTAGGATATCTCGACAGACGGACTTGCGTCCATTGTCTATTTACGTCTTAGTATTTTCTTATTTTGTTTTGTATTAAATAATTTTTTTCATGAATAAACGTTATTTCTATCTTCTATCTTCATCTAGTATTTTTTTCCGAGTTACACTAGTAATTTTCTCAACGTGCAATAAGTGCTAGTACAGCAAACGGAAAATGAAAAGGTCGTATTGTGAAATCCTACAGGTAATCATCGGAAAGTGAAAAATTAAATGTTCTTTATTAAACCTCTTATAATTTTATTTTGGATTTACATATTTTGTTGAATTACATTTTGTTTGAATGTTTAACTTATATTGATAAATTAAGAAAAAAAACTTTTTTGTTGTCTTATTTTAAAATATTTCCCATAGGATGATTGATTATCAGGATTTTCATTCAATTTATTTTTATATTCGGAGAGCCCACGTTACAATCGAAACATGTGGACTTTTGTTGTTGCTTGTTGAGTCTGATTAATACAGAGATTAGACTCAACATGACCTGGAGCCCCCCTCCAAATAAAACCAATAACAATGAAATTCCTAATAATCAATCAACCCATCTTAAAGAAAATAGGTAACCATTACACACCTCTAAAATATTTTAATATTTTGCGATATTCTGTTGCGTTATATTACTACTATTTCGTCATTTAATTTAATTCAAAAGGTATCTAAGTTTTAAACGCTTACTATGATAACATTAGTATTCCCACTGTTATGGGGATATACAATATATGGGGAAAGGAAGACAACTATAAAAGGAACGAAGGAAGAAAACTATAAAATTGTCTTTAACATAGCAAGATTTTCGTTCAGAGGTGGGGCAGCATATACGTTAAAAAGAACAAAAAAAAAAAAAAAAACGTTATTATGACAGTTTATGAAAGTTCGTATTTTTGACTTAAACATTTTACTATTTAAGAATGATTAGATGGGATATTCAAATAGAAATAAAAGTCTGTTAAATGCAGAATTTATTACAAATATTCATAATAAAACAGTAACAGCTTTTTTTTTTTCACTCGACAACGTACCAGGAGTTTCTTCAAATGCTCCTTTATAGTGTTCATGCTTCTTGATAAAATATTCACATTAGCTTTTATCGTCCTGAAACATATGGAGCAAAACATATTTCAAATTTTTTAGAAATAATTTTTTTTTTCAGTAATAGAGTAAAAACAAAAACCAATGATTGAAAAGAGTTCTAGCCTTTTTGTTGTAATAGTTAAAGATTGTTATAGTCTTCTACGCTTGTCGGGAACCTTCTAGACAGTTCTAATTCAGACTAAAACTGGACTGGAGAGTTAGTCTTTCTATCGATTTGATCGATTCATGTTGTTATTTTTGTATTAATCTATCGTCATAAGTTGATACCTTCAATAGCAATGTTAATTATTTGTGTTTTTATGTTTGTCAGGCATTGTTTATTAATATTTTCTTTATAATAAAAATCATTGATAACGACAGTTATGTTACAACTAGACCGAAGACAAGAAGGTACAAGAAAAGTTTCAGGGCACGACTTTTATGTTTGTACAGTGTTAGTATAAAATCAGATTTTCGTTATCAAGCCTTGAACTTTTGTAAAAAATATTAGGATTTTGGAAACTGATTAAAGCCATTAAACCAATTGAATAGATCTTATTACTAATGAGATATTATAGTTGAATAATTGTTGACCTACCAATGACAACAGATTTAACGAAAATTATGATAATGACATTTCAAATGAACGCTTGACATATTACAGTAAACTCACGATATAGCGAACTGGTAGGGGGTTTGATATTCATAGTTCGCTATAACGAGATTCGTTATAACCGAGGATTCTTTTTTTTAATATTTTTTCTAGCCAATTGCCGCACTAATTCGATCATATTTAGAAGGAAGTTCATTCATTAGAACTAGTTAAATTAAAACGCATGTATGTAATTTATTTTTAGGTAAACTACTTATTAATTAAACAATGAGATTCAATTAATTTACCTGCCAAGTTCTCATGAAAGTTCTTTAGCCTTAGTTTCAATAAGAGGGTCTGAGATTGGTATTTGAGATCTCATTTGTTTAAAGCAAATTATCAATTTTTTTCCAAATACTCGTGAGCCGCAGAGCGCAGTCGTTTCTTTGATGCTGAAGTTAATCCATGGGCTGCGGTTAAATCTATTTTATCTTTGTTTTTTAATAATGGTTGACAATATTGATTTTCTGCAATGGTTTTCTTACTTAGAATTCCCGATTCAATATCCTGGAGAATTTCCAATTTTTCCTCGATTGATAAGGATTTACGTTTGTGCACACGTTTACCAACGAACTCATTGTGTATTAAAAAAAAACAGTATAAACGACTACAGAACACTGATTGGAATAATACAAAGGTCGAAACAGAACTGAGTATTTTTGAGAAAAAAGTCAATTGAATCAGAGAGAGAGAGAGAGAGCAAAAGGGAATCGGATTAGTGAAGAGTAAAAAAACACCTAAATTCTAGAAACTGGAGCTACTTCGTCTTCCCGCACTCATTCTACTTAATACAGTAAAAAAAAAAAAAATTAATAAAAATTCTAGCAGTTCGTTTGGTTCGTAGTTCGCACTAGCCGAGGGATTTCGCTATAACGAGGGGTTCAGCAGAAATATAAATATCGAGGTGTTCGTTATATCCGAGTTCGTAATAATGAGGGTTTACTGTACACGCTTTTTCACTTCAAAGAAACTGCGTTCCTCATTATTTTCAGCCACTTAATCCGTTTTAGCTAACTTAAAAAAAAAAAAAAAAAAAAATGTAGCATGGGTCGAAAAGTACACTAGTTAAATAAAGATTTCTACAGCTTCAATTACTCAATATTTATCATCCGAGATGTTTTTGAAAAAAACAGTCGACTATTCTCCCCTGCCCAGTGTAGCACTTCTAAAAAATAATAGAGGCATTATATAGTCCTATTGAAAATATCTGTAAGGCATCTCTCATAACTAAATGGTTCTGAAAACCACAACTATAGTGGTCTCCTTGAAATAATAAAAAAAAATACAGGATACCGCTGGTCGTTACGGACTAATTCAAAACTTCCGATAGAATCTTACAATCAAACTCAAAAGAGCATGTTTTTACAAAGGCCAATTTTGAATAACGGAGCTAACTAAAAGCCTAAGCTTCATATGAGGACTGGGTATGACAGCTCTGGATTGGGTCCTCTGGATTAATCTAATTAGCCCAGTCAACGAATGTCCAAATGGACTTTAATGCAGAAAATTCAATAATTGGATAGCAAAACTATAGTTACTAACTATAGATGCCACGTTGTTTAGGATACATATGGTAGTAGTAAAAAATACTCTAAATCTTCTTCAAGAGTGACACTAGTGAGAGATGCTTAACCCTTTAGCATCTGGGAAGTGCGAGTGTATTGCGGGCCCTGTCGGCAGAGACCTTAGACCGGCTGCCGTGCCCGGTGGCCTCAATACTTTTTGCCACATTCACTCTTCTTTATCTCCTTATTCATATTTTTCAACTAAGGAATAAGGTGAAGGTAAAATTAATTTAGAAAAAAACCCAGAAGCACCCAATGTCAATTAGTTTACAACCCTCGGGAATTTTTGAGGAAACCATTAACCTCATCACTGGGAAATACCGGACGGGCTGGAGAAACGCGAATGCCAATTATATAAAAATGATGACGATTTTTTCTGCTCGCCATGTTCATCTAATATTCATGAAATTAAAAAAATACATGTAGGAATGTACCTAAGTAGACATACTTACGTATAATTTTTAGAACTGTTATTTTAAATTTTTTATCATCAGTTTACTTTTAAATATATATAACATTTTTAAATTATATAGTATATTTTTTTACTAGTTGTCTACGATTTATGAATGTTGCATTCCTTAATAATGTTACGATGAATCCGAAAGGGAAGAGTAAAAATTCAATTTTTGTTTTAAAAGAAGCCACAAAAACATCTCTTAAGGTGCAATAGTAAAATAGAAATAAATCAGCTAATTTTCGAGTTCCGGTGTAGCACTTTTATATATAAGATAAACTGGACTAGAAAAATGTTATCGTAAATAAAACATTAACACCGTAAATACCTGTCCAATAGCCGAGATTTCCTTTTCATTTTGTAAAAAAAAATAGTAGAGTATAAACGAAAAAAAAAATTTCTTTGTATATCTAAGCATTTTTCATTTGACATTTCAGCATAAAAAGAATATTTGGCTGTTTTCTGAACAGCTACGTAGTGTAATACTTTATAATCTATCCATCCGCTGCTTTTCCAGTTTTGAGGTAACAAGCATAGCGTTTCTATATTTTTTCCTTGCGTTTTTATAAAATCTTCGTTCAGTAAATTTAAATAAATATGCTTACAAACTGTAAATATATAGTAAATAGATACCTGAAGCCCCTCCATCGACCCCAGCACTGCCCCCGAAGTTGAAGCCGGCTCCAGCCTTGCCACTTCCTCCAGAACTTCCTTCACTGCCCCCTGCACCAGCTCCGCCACCGACGTTGAAGTTGAAACCCCCTTTGGCGCCTCCTTCAGCTCTCGGACTCTGGGCATCAGTGCCGCTAACCACCTAAATCATCTATAGTAATCAAGAATCGTACATGTAAGGTCGACTCTCAATAACTCGAAATTTAATGTAGATCGAAAAAATTGTTCGATTTATCGAGAGTTTGTATTATCAATAGGGTTATTCCATATCAAGTGGTCCAAAGTGGTTGCTCGATCATTTTAGAAAAAAATTATAATTTTACCACCAATTACGTATGGAATCAGTAGTTCAAATCATTTTTTTTTTAATTTTTAGGATCAACCGTTTCGAAATGGCAGCCATTTTTGTTTCACCTTTCAGGCCGATTTTTGAGTTTTAAAGCTCTCGATGAAAACTCATTTTCTCAAGACTGGTAAGTCATAGACTAATAATTCAAACACAATTGTTTTCCTTAAAGTCTTTTCTATATTTCGTGTTCTCTTTATTATTTTAATATTTTGAAATCCAATACTTGAAAAGTGCTATTGAAAACGACTGCTTTAAATTCTCAAAACACCGTTTTTGAGGGTAAGTTTTGGTGATAAGGGCATATACTCCAAAGCTGATTTTCGGCATGATTATAAACCTAACTAAGTAGCTTTCATTAAAAGTACTCTTAACCCGTATATTCTTTACCTAATTTTTTTATGAATTTTTAAAGTTCACATTTTTTAATGTTTGTTAACTTTAGGCTCTAATATCTCTGGTGGGCTAGTTGATAAAAATATCATTTTTTTACATGTTATCCTTACATGCAACATAAACCTGCTGTATGGAATTTTAACCTGTATATTTGAGTACTTTGGTAGCTACAAATTTTTGAAAATGGCCATTTTCGTGCTAATATAACAATTCGTAAACTTGATCATATTTCATTAAAATTTACTATTTGTGAATTTTTTACTTGTAATAACCCTTATTAATTGTTTTGTTTTTAATTTTATCTATGTCCAACGGAAAATATTTTTAAATAATTTTTATTAAAAAAAAATTATAGAAATTTAATAGAGTAGATTTTAACTATAATTAGACCCAATGTTTTTTTTTTTTTTTTTTGCTTTGGACATAGATAAACCACTAAATTTTCCAAAAAGGGTCTTGTGCCTCATCATTTAGTTAGAGGTATGAGTACCGTACAAGGATTTAATCTTGCCAAGAAAAGTTATATCTAAAGTCTTACTGCTGTATCTGCTTTATGATTCGCGAAATGAAATATATTTACAATAAAGAAAAATTGTCAAACAAATTTGTATATACAAACACAAGTTTTTTTTAAGGGTTTTTTCGTCATCTCCTTCCTTACCGTTCAAGCTATACGGCGTTGCCCGAACTAGGGAAGAATCTAGGGGAAAATGCCGAGTATTAGTGAAAGTCCCCTGTCTCCAGGTTTCGAAATGGCTATCTTCGGTTTATCTCTTCAACGGGCAACGGGTATTTCTTAACGCATTTCCCCCCTCGGCCATCCCGCCATCCAAGTGTGTTTAGGTTAGTGCACTTTAACACAGTATTTTGCATGATTAGTTCCTGGCGTCAGCGAATAGAACATTTTCCACGGATAGCTGAGACTACATCTTTATCTAATCAACTTGAGCGGAAATCCGGCAATTTTTATAAGTAAAACCGGAAACAGGAAAAAAAAATCAATAAATAAAAATGAAGATGACTTATTTGTATTTAGTTCTGAGAAAAATATATATATTTATATATATGTGACTCAAGGAATGAAAACATTTATTTTCTTTTTCGATTTTTCCCATTATGACAAGATTTCGGATAACCGAGCGTATCTTAATACGATAGGTTTCTTCGATTTATCAAAAATTTTGTTCGAGGTTGAGTTCCTATTATCTAAAAATGCGATGATGTGATGATGCAAAGACCCGGGTTTGAACCCCGGAATGACAAATCTTTTCTCTTAAGATAAAACTATTTTAAAAATTAAAACTATGTTTGAATTTGTTATGAATGATATCTGATATTATTTTTCATTTTTAAATTTAGTTTTAATTTATTTTTACCAATGAATAGAAAAAAAAATATCAGCTTACCAGAAAAGCGAAGACAAAAACAATGGCAGAACTAAACATTTTGAATTCAGTTTCTGATATGCTGCCTTTGGCCAGGCATGACATTTATATACAAAAGCCAACGGGAAGTCGTTTTGTTCTTCATCAGTGTTCTTAACCTTAATGACATTAAAATTAGAGATTTTTTTTTTTATAGGCAGTTTCATAGCTGCTATTGTTAAAAAAACAAACACAGATGCTATGAAAACTGCGTGTGCTGTAGGTTGAATAAAGATAATACTTTTTAAATTCATAACCTCAGCGATAGATTATCCCCTTTTTTTCTTTTTTCTTTACGAAAATACTTTATTGATACTATTTGAAAAAAATTACTTAATAAAACAACTGAAATTCTGTAGTTATCTAAAATTTTGTAAACTATATTGGTGTTTTTAAAGCCTGAGGGTTTCAACCAACTCATTAACCCTCCAAAGGCACACTAATATTTTTTTTCATACATGCCACACTGGGGTCCTACAGACCCCAAAAGTTAATCCTTTATATAAATTATAGTTTTAACATATTGTTAGAAGCTTTTATTTAGACAATTAAAAAAAAGGTACAAGATCAAGAAAACAATAAATTGGATTAAAAAAAATCTGGTGCGTGCGCGCAACACACAACTTTCACATACCAACTTACTTAGATTAGAAATTAATGCGTTGTTGTGGTCCCCTTCGTTAGACCAATTTTGATGAAATGTTAGCTATCACATCTTTGGCATATAAATACATCAAATACCCAGTTTGATCAAATTAGTTAAAGCCGTTTTTGAATAAAAAAAAAAAAAAAAACACGTGAAAATGATACAAAATTTATTAAGTAAAGTCCCCCCTCCGGTTGGTCAATTTTGGTGAAATGTTGGCTATCACATCTTTGGCTTATGCATACATTAAATACCCAGTTTGATCAAAATCGTGAAAGCCTTCTTTGAGTAAATAAAAAAAACACTTGAAAATGTTACAAAATTTATTAAGTAAAGTCCCCCCTCCGGTTAATCAATTTTGATGAAATGTTGGCTATCACATCTTTGGCATATACATACATCAAATACCCAGTTTGATCAAAATTTTTAAAGCCGTTTTTGAGTAAATAAAAAAAACACGTGAAAATGATACAAAATTTATTAAGTAAAGTCCCCCCTCCGGTTGGTCAATTTTGGTGAAATGTTGGCTATCACATCTTTGGCTTATGCATACATCAAATACCCAGTTTGATCAAAATCGTTAAAGCCTTTTTTGAGTAAATAAAAAAAACACGTGAAAATGTTACAAAATTTATTAAGTAAAGTCCCCCCTCCGGTTAATCAATTTTGATGAAATTTTTACAGTCATATCTCGGGCATATACATAGATCAAATACTCAGTTTAATCAAAATCGTTAGAGCCGTTTTTGAGAAAATCGAAAAAAACCTAAACAGTTATTAAGTAAACTACCCCCTCCCTTTAAGTAATTTTGATGAAATTTATGCTGTCACATCGCGGGCATATACTTACACTAAATACCCAATTTCAGGATCGCACGGTTTATAGTTTTTGAGCTAGTCTGTTCACACACACACACACAGACACACACACACACACACACACACACACAGACCATTTCGCGGGACTTGGTCATTTCGACTCAGGGGACCCCAAAACGTGTATTTCCGTTGAAAACCGGAAGTCGAAATTTTCACGATCGCAATACTTCCACTTACTATATATTTCATATATAGGTAAGTGAAAGTAATATTTAGTTTATTTTACGTTATATAAAAAAACATCTGTAAAATGCACGTAGCAAATTTTCAAGTAGTTTTTACAGTTTGGAAAAAACGTATTTAGAAATTTCAAATTTTATACAAATCTAAATTCATTATTACTTTCACTTACCTATATGTGAAATATATAGTAAGTGGAAGTATTGCGATCGTGAAAAATTTCGACTTCCGGTTTTCAACGGAAATACACGTTTTGGGACCCCCTGAGTCGAAATAACCAAGTCCCGCGAAATGGTCTGTGTGTGTGTGTGTGTGTGTGTCTGTGTGTGCGTGTGTGAACAGACTAGCTCAAAAACTATAAACCGTGGGAACCTGAAATTGAGTATTTAGTGTAGGTATATGCCCGTGATGTAACAGCAAAAATTTTATCAAAATTGCTCAAAGGGAGGGGGTACTTTACTTAATAAATTTTGTATCATTTTCAAGAGTTTTTTTTTATTTACTCAAAAATGGTTTTTAGGATTTTGATCAAACTGGGTATTTGGTGTGTGTATATGCCAAAGATGTGATAGCCAACATTTCATCAAAATTGGTCAAACGTAGCGGACACTTTATTTCATAATTTTTTATCCAATTTTTACTTTTTTTTCGATGATCTCAAAAACGGCTTTAACGATTTTTATCAAATTCGTCAGTTAAATGAATATTAGGTGTTCTTTAATATCTGGTAAGCTTCATTATTATTAAAATGTTCTGAGGGGGCTTTTTCTTTTTTTTGGGGGGGCCTTTTTTGTTCTTTTGTTTCCCATAAAGTATCTTTGTATTTCCCATAAAGTATCTTTTTGTTTATATGGAGAAATTAACTGTCTCTCGTTAGGCCTAAAAATAAGAAATGGCTAAATATGAGATATGATAAAAATAAAGAAAACATAAAGAGGAGAAAAATTTAAAAATATTCAGTCATCTCATAAAACTCGTTGAGCCCACGCATGCGGAGTACGCCTTTTCATAATTAAAGCCATTCTGTTTATTTGAGAAGTGGCAATTAACAAAACGCATTAATTTCTAATCTAAGTAAGTTGGTAAGTGAAAGTTGTGTGTTGCGTGCACGCACCAGATTTTTTCTTTTTTCTTTACGAAAATACTTACTTTATTGATACTATTTGAAAAAAATTACTTAATAAAACAACTGAAATTCAGTAGCTATATAAAATTTTGTAAACTACATTGGTATTTTTAAAGCCTGAGGGTTTAAACCAACTCATTAATTATTAGACTGAATTATAAAGATTTAAGCATTCAGACTTGCATAACTAATATGAATAGTCAAACTTTATTCAAATGCTCAATCTCTACATATGCGTTGAAACATATATTTTTTCCCTAAAAAATATTAATAATATTCCTCTTTAATTATTTACCCTCCGGCTGGCGCGCTGCGGTATTTGGACCGCAATCTGAACATTTGTCAAAATATTAGGAATACTAATTGAATCAGTGAGCTGAGGGTTCCAGGTATTTGTAGAGCGAGATGTTCTGACAGGATTAGATGGTCGTGCCCGCCGTCTTCCGGTTTTCCTAAATAGTTATATTGCCTTATTTGCAGTAGGTCTGTGTGTGCGGTCCAAACAACGCGGCGCGCCCTTTTGTGTTACAGATTCAGACAATCTCTGCTGAATTATTTTATCATTTTCTGCGCTTTCTTCTCAAATTAAAATTCAAGTATTTTGGTTTTTACGTTGTCTAATATTTTTTGAAATATTTTTACACATAAAATTATTTTTAGTCTTGTTTTACCGATTCAGTATTCGTGATACATTAACCCTTACATCTATGCCAATGTTTATTATTACAATTCGAGCACTTATGAACGAACGATGAACGAAACGTTGGCAAAAATAAAATATGTGATTCTTGCTTATTAATGCAATTTATTTTGACCGCACTCCCGACCATTTCCTCTTCATTATAACAATAGTCAACCATCCTCCATCATTATTCCAATGTTCATATCAATAACATTTACTATAATAAGTAATTTTTCATTATATTATCTCTATACATTATACTACCAATTGTAATTTTTTGTTTTTGTGTTTCTTTTTATTGCCAAAGCTATTTTAATTTATTTTATTTTTTTCCATCCTTTTCTTTATACATCTTATAATCTTCATTCATTAGAAATGTTATAAAACTAAAGCAACGACTAAATAACAAAAAAAAAGTAAGTTATTGCTTATTTTCTAATAATATATATAAAAACAAAGATGGGGTCCAAACACCGCAGCCTACCCGCTGATGTAACTCAAATAGGTGCGCCCGCCGGAGGGTTTATGAATAAGTGATACATATTTCTCTCATTAATAATTATGCTATTTTAATAATAATAATAATAATTGCTCATTAATAATCTATGTGGGTCATTTCCCCAGAAAGGGCAAATTGCTGTCCCCGATGGATTCTGAAGTCCCCTCACCATTTTCGTTCATTAAAACACCCAATAATTAGGCCCCCTGTCGACTATGTAGGGTTTTACTCATATAAAATTAAAAATTAAAGGTTGAATTTTGATAGGACCAGTGGAAATCTAATTCCCTCGCCATGTCACAACTCCAGTATCCAAACTTTACTTTCGTCTACGAATTGACCATTGACGTTTTTTCAATTTCTTATAACTGTGGTGCTGTTCAAAACATCTCAAGATTAGAATGTGAGGTATGCGATATTTTTAAGAATGATAGAATAGTACACAGAGGAGGGAAATGACTTGTCCCCGATGTTTGGATTTTTCCCCGCTTACGTATTATTTTCGTGTTTTGGCAGTTTTAACCATTACAGATGACTGCGGCTTCTGGCTAAAAGTAGGATTACTTCTCAGGTAACAACTCTTCTTGCCGCAAAATGTTTAAGGATAACAACGTAGGTGTTGCGGCGTGAGGCGGCATCAAATCCGTGTCATTGTCCCGTCCGTAGCTACTTAAAAGGTAATTGTATCAAATTTTTTTCATTGCTTTCATCTTTTAGAGCAAATTGATACGTTTCTGACGGTATTTTTTTTTTTTTTTTTTGTTCGGTACCCCTACCTGGCCATGTGTGGCATGCGGGGGGTTACTCTAGAGGTATAACCAACCTATTCTAACCCTGGTGGGAGGGTCGAAATTAATTCTATGGGGCCTCTACGAAAGTCAACCCTCCCAGAGCGGATTCAAACCGCCGCCGTTCGGCGGGTCGCGTTCCTACACGCTCGGCTATCCCGGCTAATGGATGGTCATACAATACAATGTCGGGTGTTTTCTCCCGCTCGAGTGTACTCGGGGATTAATTGTATCTAAATGTTTTCGTTGCTTTCTACTAGCATTGTAACGAGTGCTAAAGCTCATTGAATCGTTTCGAACGAAAATCATTTTGTCAAAAATCAGCTGTATTTAAGTAGTAAACGAGAAAAAACTAGATAGCCTCTCAAATTCTGATGTCATTATCCCACCTCTACGGAATTGGAAAGTTATTGTATCTAAAATTGTTCGCTGCTTATTACTTACAGAATTCGTTGGCGCGTTTCCAACGTTCCATCGTTTTGTCGAAAAGCAGGAGTATTTAAGTAGTAAACGAGAAAAAAATGGATGGTCATAACTAAAGCTCGGAATTCCGTGCAGTAAAAATTTGAAAACGTGCAATAAAAACTTAAAAACGTGCAAAACCGTGCAATAAAAACTTTAAAACGTGCAAAAACATGCAAAAAAAAATCTATTGCTTGAAAATCATGCATTAAATTATTTATTTGACCAATATATAGGTCAAATAAGTAATATATGTACCTACTACTAAACAAATAAGTAGCGGAGCGTAAATTGAAGTATAAACTTTTATTTTTAAAATATTGATTATAATATAAACTTTGGTAAAATAATGATTTTTTTATATTAATGGAGTACATTGGAAATGTAACTACAGTTCATTATTTTTTTAATTAATTAAAGTTTATAACTAAATAATTTCTAAATGTTTTCTGTAAAACAGTGCCTCCTGTCACATAAATTCTTTCAATTTAGAAAAAGATACCTCAACTTCTACAATCGTTAGAAGACAATATTTATAGCGACTCGGCAACTGGAGATCTCCTTCAATTCAACAGTGACTGAATTTCCGTTCAGGCAATCATTACAATTTTTTAATAGTTAGTATCCAGGATTTCTTAAAAAAATATTTCGAAACTTTTCGTAAATGATAATTCCTTTTTCGCTCTTGATTGTTTTCAATGATTTTCCAACGTCCTCAACTATTTTTATTGGTCATATAGAGAAAGATTTTTCTCCTCTAGTTCTGTAATAGCAACCGGAAAAGCTGCAAAATTCGATCTAATAAATGCCAAATCAGATTGAATGGTTAGATTCATCAAAGTAGTTTTTAATTTGATAATTGTAGAGTGGCAAAGCTAAGTGATCTAAGTGCCAAAAATTCATTTCCCCGTTTTTTATACAAAAATGATCTAAAAGTCAAGGCCAATGCGGTGCGAAGTGATTTATCTCCCGATTGGTAGTATAAGTATAAGTATAAGTACTACCAATCGGGAGATAAATCACTTCGCACCGCATTGGCCTTGACTTTTAGATCATTTTTGTATAAAAAACGGGGAAATGAATTTTTGGCACTTAGATCACTTAGCTTTGCCACTCTACAATTCATAGGACATTTTCTTCCAATTCTATATTTTAAATATTTCCCGTAAAAAAACAAAAAAAAAATCAGAATGTAAAATGTTTACTTAAAATAGTAACAAGGTGTGGAATAAAGAGTAAAACACTCGCATGTGAGCTGTAATTATATTGGAAATAGGGAGATCTTATAAAGGAAAGATACGACTCAAATTATAGACTCTTAGAAGCAATATCCGGTGCGTAGGCTTATTTTTAAATTACTCTGATGACACGCACTACCCCTGTTGCCTTCTTTGGTTTAAAAAAGATTAGGTACTTACTTGTGCCGCAGTGGGCATCAATTTGTGATTTCCTCCCACATCCAATATTTTTATCACAAGATTTGCAAAACACTACACTACCATCCCTTTTGAGTCAGGATAATTTTTAATCCATCCCGCAATTTTCGAAGAAACCTCCAATTTTTGGCATTTTAAGTAACAATATGCTCGACAGAAGCTAGATTGATAGTGACAGAACGATGGGAATTGAGAAACAAAATGTAAACATCCAGGAACTACTGAGCCCTTAGTTCTTGGAAATTGGAGGTTTGTGTTTGTTTACATCTCCCAAGTTCCGTTTATTTTTTTCTTATGTTTCCTTTCCGTTATTTTTTTATTCCTATTCCTATATCCCATTTATTTTTCCATTAATTTTTTGATGTGTATTTAAAAAAATTAAAAATTGTAATAATATTTTTTCTTCAAATTATAAAATGATGCAATTTCTTGCAATAAAACTTCAAAACGTGCAATTTCGTGCAGTAAACCCCAAACGTGCAATTTCGTGCAGTAAACCCCAAAACGTGCAATTTCGTGCAGTATAAAAGTTCATTAAAACATCCCATTAGGCTTGATTCGGATAAGTAACTTGAATTGGCTTTATTCTGACTTACCAATAAAAAGATGCAATTGCACGGGAATCCGAGCTCTAGTCATAACCCTCAGGAGTCATTGTCCCGTCTGTCTCTACCCAAAAACTAATTGCATCTATATTTTCTCTTTGCTTTATACATATAGAGGTCGTTGAGACGTTTCCAATGGTCTATCATTTATTTCAAAAGCATCTGTATTTAAGTAGTAAACGAGAAAAAACTGGATGGTAATATAAATTTGTGTAATGGAAGATAGATAGTTAAGGAATTTTGCGACATTTAAAAAAAAAAAATAATTAAAACAAAAAAACTAAAAAAAAAACATATTTAAACGAACCCTCAGCACATTTCTTCTCCCGTCTTCCGATTTTTTTTTTTTTTTTTTTTTTTTTTTAAATAATAGATGCACCCTGCTAATAATAGGTATAACGTTGCATTGGAATTCAACCAGTGCTATGTAAAGAGCATCTCTAAATATTTTCCAGACGTTAATTCGACATTTTCAATTTCAAGAATTCCAAGTTCAGATTCGCCCTTTCTGGGAAAATGACCCATGTAGTTAAAATTGATACTCAAGAAAAATTATTATTCAATCCTAACAATTTTATATTTATAATATTTAAAAATTGAAAGAGTCTTTTATATTACTTATTTATTATTAAAAAGATTCAGGCGCAAAATATTTTTATTAAAATTAAATTAACATTAGTCATTTTTTTTATATTAGAATAATTTATGTATTGTATAATTTGATAGTTCATCCACTCTCAAAATTATGTATGAAAAACAGACTTATCATTTGCAAAGTACTGATTACAACCTTATGGACTTAAGTTATAAAACTGTTGGGTTCTGGAAAGCATTCAAACGTAC
Organism: Aelia acuminata; assembly: GCA_911387785.2. NCBI lineage: Eukaryota > Metazoa > Arthropoda > Insecta > Hemiptera > Pentatomidae > Aelia > Aelia acuminata. The sequence continues at coordinate 171,012,565 of OU426979.1, forward strand.
AAATTCAGCTTTGCAGTGAGAAATGTTGAAGAATATAACGCACGCACCATAAAATTTGACAACCCTTAGCACGCACCATAAAATTTGAACACCTTAGCACAAAATCTCAGATCCACCCCATGAACTCACAAGTGCCAATTGAAAAACCTGTGTAATTGTATTTTAATTATAGTAGGTATTTTATCTAAAAGCGAAATTTCAAAATAGTTGTTTTAATACACCTCAAAAATTTCATTTCCTATTTTATATTATTTCCTTGATAGTACACAATTTTCTAAAAATTATTTTGTTAATAATGTACCGAAAAATTCGAAGATTGTTAATATTGATACTGAACAGTTATATACATTAAACTATCTACATATTCATCAAGAAAATTTTCGATATTTTCACTTAGCAGAATAGCAGAATTTCTTAATTTTTATTTTAAACTTGTCTGATTCACTCTTTTCGCATTCCGTATCATTTATTATCAAATGGTCTCATCCCGATGCATATTTTATGATGAACTATTTTATCGGCTAAATATTGGTTTTGGGAGTTAGCTAAATCAAGTAATAATATTTATGATTCCAATATTTTTGAAAAATCTCTCTTGCTGCTTCGTAAACTTTATCAAAACAACTTATGGAACTCACATCGTATGGTTGAAAAAAAGTTTTCCTTTTATTAATGGATACAAATCTATATAAATAAAGATGAAATTCTGTTTGTTTGTTTATTTGTTTGTTCTTTATAGAAATTCACACCGTTTGTCCTAAATTCTCCCAATTTCGCTCAGTGGCTCTTTCATACCAGGTGCGAACACCTGTCCATATTAAAATTGCATAACTTCAGCCGATCTTCAGCTGATATTCTTTATTTTTACAAAAATCGTAATGGTCTCGCTTTACGATTCGTTTTTTCACGAAATCGACCGTTTCATTAGCAAAATGAAATTCCCCGGGAGAAACCGGGATATACAGCTATAATCTATGTAAATAAAGATGAAATTCTGTTTGTTTGCTCAGTGGTTCTTTGATACCAGGTGCGAACACCTGTCCATGTTAAAATTGCATAACTTCAGCCCATCTCTGGATATATTATTTATTGTTATAAAAATCGTTTCGATCTCGCTTTACATTGGTTTTTACGAAATCGACCGTTTGAGTCGATAAAAGTCTGAGTTTATAGATTAAAAAAATTAAATTCTTTGGGTGAAACCGGTATATACAGCTAGCTATTATAATTTTATTGAGGATAAAAAAACTACAATCATTCATAACTACTGTTTAACATTTTTTAAAAAGAGTAGAAAAATTAAATACATAAAGAAAAAGTTTAATCTTAAAGCCAAAATAATATTAGAAGCATTTAGTTTAATTAACAATAATGATTATTACGTTCAATTAGAAATACAGTGTATATTGGAACTTCCAAGTTCGAATGTAAAGTAGACAGATAATTCTACTAGAAAACTATTCTTTAGTGTAGTCATTGAGTTATTTTTCCCTCTTTAAGAAACCATTTTGGAAGTTGATGCACACTCAGTTACGTAACACGTAATACGTAACACTGACAGTCGTGCGTGAGAAAAGCTCTCAATTAACTATATCATTGACAGTCGTGCGTGATAGAATCTCTCATGAGATCGGATTGAGCGGAGTAGAAGGAAGCTGGAGCAGGTATAAGGCTTGGTATTGGAGCGGGGAGAGTTCAGGGAGGTGTGTGAGTCTGTGAACTACAGATAGTAAGGAGGGAAGGTTTTCAGAAGCACCAAGAGCCGTTTTCTGCCAAAAGAACAAAATATGTGAGAGAAATTCTCACGCAGCGACCAATGACGGGTTAAAGAAAAATATATATTCTTCAAAGCCTGAAGTGTATAACTTTGGTTCTTAATACCTTATGAATAATTAAAAGATAGCCCGATTTGTTTTCTCAACACGAGAAGAGTGGAAAACCTTAATTCGGAATTCATCCTAGTGTACTGAGAACAGATTCTTTCCGGGTGCTGTTAATCAAGAGATGATTGGAGCCTTAAGTTTTAGATATCTTGAAACCAAGATAAAAGGAAGATATCTGGAATTGAAATTTTATTACATTTTCTGATTTAAATTATTCATAACGAGTTATAAGACTCGTACTATTCAATTCAAAATTACTGATGAAATCAGTTGAACAGGTAGCAGCTGCATAACTTTTCGTATCCGGAAAACTTTTGTTGAACGATATTCAGTTGTACCATTACACCTGTGAAATGGCTTGAAGACAAACTTTGCCGATACAACTGTTGTACACATGTTGTTTCGCCTTAGTTTGGAAAAATAGCGTCCATGTTTCATCGGGGTTAATCTGGACCTTATACACGTTCTGAAATACATTTTCTATTGATATTTGAGCAGTATTTTCTTAATAAAGATAAATTTAATTTTAGTTTACTATCTGTATATTTACTTTTCAAGTATTATTTTTTATATCTCGGAAAGCGATAGAGAAATACTTCATCAAAATGCAGCGCTTTCCTATTTCAATAGATTTTCTAATAGCACAGAATACCAAACTATCCATAAAGAAATAAAATATATATGAATTTTTATTAAAGGATGATTTATTGTCAGGACTTACATTTAAAACATTTTTTTAATCGGACGAAGCCAACGTTTTGATCCAAATAAATGGATCTTCGCCAGGGCCAAATTAAAATGTATTATTACATGAGAGACATGTAAAGTATCTATGCCAGAAGATAATAATTAATTGTTTATCATATAATAATTAATTAAAGATAGTCATAATAAGAAATAACAACGTAATGGAAACCGAGTCCAATGGTATGCTTACATGACATGGGGTATATTAGAAATCCGATAATTATATAAAAAAATTGTAAAATTATACATGAATACCAGCTACCTATTCGAATAAAAATATTGTCGAAACTTTTTTTTTTTTTGCTTAAAGTTCCTTTATTTATTTTGCCTATCAGGATATAAATAGGGTTTCTAAGGAATACCTGACATCGCACAGGCTCAGGACCTAAACTTAACGTTCCATCCGAACACCGGCAGCTAAGGATTTTTTACACCCTTTAAAAAATCCTACGCCCACCTTGCGCGATGTGAACCCGCGCTTAAGTATTCATTAAGACACAAGAGGAGATTACTTTGTTTTTACTTCTTATGATTACAAAACGACACATTTCAAATTAATAATAAAATCAATGTTTATAGTTCAGAGCTTTTATATTTTTCCAATACAAACCTTAGCTTCGTGACCTATTTGTTTGTTAAACGTCACTTTATGCTACTAAGGCTAATCGGAGGATGCTACAGTGGGAGTCCTTAATTTTGATTATCCAGGTATAATTAGGATAGGGATCTTTCACGAGTACCTGAAATCGTACAGGCTCAGGACCTCTATTTTACCTATCCGAGGGAGGGAATAGTAAAGGATTTTTTACTCCCATTAAAAAATCCTATCGGGATGCGAACCCGAGACCTTTAGTATTGTAGGTTGCAATGCTAACCACTAAACCACAAGTGACGCTATATTATTGTGGATGACTTATAAATAAATGAAAAAAAAAAAATAATAATCTGAACTTCACTAAATTCAATATGTTTTGTGTTATTTTAATTTTTATGTTATATCTATCAATCGTCATATCTTAATTCTTGCCTTAAATAAAGATAATGACTTGATATAACTTTCATGAGCTGGTTGAAAAATAAAAAGTTAAGTATGTGAAATAGTATAACCCTTATACATATATACGTAAATAATGCATATGAACAGTTACAGCTTTAGGAAACTGTATATTTTTCACATAAAATATGAAGCTTTTAGTATAGAAATTTTTTCCAGCCACCTGTGGCCTTCCCGTAAAGCTTTATGGTTAACTTGATAATGGAGGAAATAAACTTCCTTTTTCTGCGACATTTTGCTGCAATCCTTTCACTATTTTTTTTTTCTCTTAATTTTACGAAAGTTATTTCTTCAATAAAATATGAATATATGTTTTCTTTTGTCCAGGATTAGCCACCATTTTTAAAATATTATTTAGATTTCTTTTAATTAATATGATTAAACTAAATCCACACACAGCAGCGCACATTGGTCCCGATCTGCCCATCATGGTGAAAAATATTTACAGTTGACGGATCTTGTTCAAAATTTGTATTATTTTTAATCCAATATTGTAGAGTTTGTTTTATATCGTTTTCATGAAAATAAGTAAAGGTGGGGGTAGAGGTAAGAGGAGTGGTGGGAGAATTTCATATTAATATTATAACTTTTACTGGACAAAACTTGTTCAAACTTTGTGTTGTGTTTATTAGTGGATTGTAGAGTTGTTTTATATCGGTTTCATGAAAATAAGTTAGGGTGGGGGTGGGTGTAAGAGGGAGTGGTGGGAGAATTTGTGTTTATTAGTGGATTGTACAGTTGTTTTATATACCTAGATTCACACTTCATTTTATATTAATGCTCTTCAGAATTACTTATACTAAGTAATCATTTAATAAGTCATCACTAGAGCATTTGTATTAGGTACATTATTTTTTTATAATTTAATAAACATTTTAATGTTTAATGTTTTAATTTTAAAACACAAAAAAAAAAAGATATGTGCACATTTACATAAGAATATAATAAGAATGTTCACTGGAATTATTTGAAGTGTATACAACATTGGAATAAAAATAACACGTTTTAAAATGCACATATTGAATTTCAATTATATGTAAGCTGGTTGCCAATCATGTGTTTTTTAGAGGACGTATTGTTTTGTATGGTGCATTGTTGTAGATTTTCTATCAAGAGATGTAACAATGGATTGTTAATCAATTGTTACTTTTAGGTATTATAGTTTTTTTTATAATTGATATCTATTATATTGTTGTAAATTTGTATTAATAAAAGGTTACTTTTAGCATGAGATTAACTCCAATTTGTTACAAGATTAGATATATAAGTTTAGAATTATAATATTACAAATAAAAATTAAACACAAAACATTTCATTTCCCTGTAATTAACGATTTATTAACTAACTAAACAGAAATTAGGACCACAAATATCAAATTAAGCGCACCCTTCGAGCCGGCCGGCCGTGACTCATGCTTTATCTCTAAAAACTCCCCTTTTCCTAATGTTGATAGATTTTGATGGACAGAAAGCTTATATAATTGAAACTCAGATAGTTTCTGTAACGTAAAGTGCTACAACCATTACAGACACTTGAGTACAACATTTTTCAGACATTCCCCAATATGAACAATAGGTGACCAAAATTGTTTACTTTAAAACATAGTTTATTCGCTTAAATCACTGGATACAGAAATCACTTGGATAGCCGTCTATTGTTTATGGAATGAACATTTAAGGTGACATAAGTAAAAATTGATAGAAATTAACTAGCGAATGATACAAACATTGGTTAACGGGCTGCAAAAAGGGTGCGGATGGAGATGCCAGAAACATACAACTTCGAAATGTTGTATATTCCACAAAGTTTATTCTATTTTTGTTTCAACCATATTTTCAAGGTCCAGCATTCATATAAAAACCAAAAAAAATTATTAGATCCAGAAAAAAAAAGTTGGTTTTTGGGATTTTTGGCCCCATAATGCGTGAATCGGGACCACTGTGCAGCGGTGTTTTTCCGTGTGCCCTGGTCTCCCTTATTTGTTTTTATTTACTTACAAGATTACTTTTGCTTCCAATATCGATACAGATAACTATTCATAGGTGATTTAATGATCATTTAATTTATTTTGAGCATTTAACTTTTTTAGAAATTGAATTTTTGCTTTAAAAAAAATCAACTTATGAATAAAATTTGATCTGAATATCATCAATAAGATGTTCAAGAAAGCAAAGGTGAACAAAGTTTGTCAGTTCGTTCAGTATTAGTATATTTTATTATTTTTTTCAACTCAAAAATGAGTTTAGTGAGGAGCGTCTCTGTATTTTTATTTATTTATTTTTTGTAATGTTTTTTTATTCTCGCTCACTCCATATCACAGTGAAAAACTCATTTGTAAGGCATCGAATCTTGTAATTATAATTGATAGGCTGGCGTCTATTTCTACTACTTTACTTGCCAAGCTTAGTAGCCTATACTTTCTCGTTAGATGACCTACGAATAAGTCGTTCTGTCAAGGCTTAGGTTTTTCTTAGGATATTTGCAGCTCATTTATCATGTCGTTATAAAATATATATGATTTTGCTGCACAGTTTTACTCAGTTAAGTTTCAACGATTTACCCATATTTAATTCGTTAACTGCTTTACATGTGGGTCAAATTCAAAGACTGAGCAGTATTATCACAAGATGAGTAGAGTGAATAGTTTAACAGTCAGCCATTTTGTTTATTTTCTTTCTCTTGGTCAACATCTCTTTTTTATTAAGAATATATTTTGCATTATGTCCTTAGTCTATTTTTTTCTCTATTGATCCTTTCTACAGGTTGTTGAAATGGCTATACAAAAGAAATGAATCATGTAGGCATTAAAACATAACAATAACAACACTTCCCTACTATTGGTTTTCCGTCACGAGTGTTATATGACATTTTAACAGAAAATCTCCATCCTTAGCTAAACCAGGTGTCGGACATATATGTGAGGGTGACCTCGAATAAATGTCCCTAACCGACATTATAATTCACATTTTAAATGAACGCTGATACACACAATTAACGTAACACTCATGACGTATAATTTGTGTGACATATATGATTATGCATAGGATATCAAATAGCTGCTTATGAGATACTTTCTTCTCCAAGTTTGCACATGAACTGAAGGCTGGTATCACAATCAAAAGTATTTATGGCTCTTCCCAATATTTTCATAGAACAGTGTTACCATGAACAGCCGCCAATACCATGAGTGTTCCTACTGACCTCGGGGACAGATTAATTTTCCTGATTTACATTCGAAGTATTACAGTTAAATAAAAATATCCTTCATACCTTGAAACACCACTGTATTACAATGAAACACGTCATTGTAAAAATTTAATCAATGAAATTAAGTTCATTTTAGGATGTGGTGAACTAAGCATAACAAGCTTGGGGACTGTAACACTCGTGACGTTTTCAAACTTAGCATTGTGATATTTTGTTTTTTATGATGCATAGGTTCATTTAAATGTTACCATCGTGTTTCCATAACAGAATAATATAAAACAAATATCCAAAAAAAATTTGTTTGTATATTAAAAAATATCGGGAAACGAATGTTAAGTTCAGGGACACTAAATGGTCAATTCATATGAGAATCGCCCACATGTATGACAAAAATAATTCAAAATAATATGGCTGCGGTTGTTCCTTTCTGAAAAATGAAGCCACATTGTTGTAGAAAATAAAAACGAAGAGAGGACAAAGTGGAAAGTGGACGGAAGAGAAGACTGACCAACAGAAATAGCCGATGAATGGAGCGGAAATAATGTCAAGAGGAAAACGTTTTCGGTTTGTATCAACTGTCTCAAAGTCCTACATTCCTACTCATCCTTCAAACTTCTCCCATTCTCTTGCAGTTTATTTTATTTTATGTATTATACTTATCCTTATATTTTCATTTATAGTAAGCAAAAGCGATAAAAAAAAACCCACGTGTAAAAATTTAATAAAATCAGGAAACGCATTAGGTTGATAATCGACATTGTTCCGTGCCTTCAGGAGCTACACAATAGGCACTAATGTCGATTTAACAACTGGGACACAGAGTACATCCTTTCTTTTGTGAGTGGTAATGATGGGGGGGGGGGGTATAAAAAGCTGACAAAAGCTGCTGGCATTACGAGGTTCCTGCGATGTCTACTCTTACAGTAGACTGTTTGATCATTAATTAATTCGCATGTGTAAAAAATACCATAAGAATAAAAAAAATATAATAATAAAAAACTTGTTGACAATACAATATTATGGTTAAACCTTTTTTAAAAAAGTGTACGAAGCAATACTTCAGGGATCGAAAAACTAAGAAAAAAGTCCTCAGGCATATGCCTTGTTTTCGAGAAAATCACAAAAAACTAAAAACAGTTGTGCAAAATCTAGTTAAGGCCATGGAAGAGCGGATTTCATTCTTTGAATGAATTTTAACAATAATTGTTATTCCAATACAATTATTGTATTTCAATCTTATACTTCTTAATAGAAAGGTAATTGAAAAAAAATATTTTTGATTAAGAAAACAATAATAAATAATTTTTTATTCAAATATTCTTAGTATAAAGAAAATTACCTATTTAAAGTAAATAACATTGTGACAAAAACTGAAGATTAAAAAATTAAAAATTTTGAAAATAATTTTTTTTTTTGTTTGACTTTAATTATTAATCTGCACCTGTCAGCAAGGTGCTGACAATCAGCGAATGAGATGGTGGTAATAGGTTATAATGACATGTGAGGCATGAGGAGGGAAATCACCCAGCAGCACCCCCTTCCTGGCTTGAGTCAATTACCTCGGTTGTCTAAGAGAGCAGATCTCTCATCCAGCGCCTTTTTAGTCTTCTCGTACCTATGTGAATCTCAGCCATATTACTGATTAAACTCTTTGGATGTTCCTACAGATTGCTAAGAAATCGTTTGTAGAGTGTATTTATGTGTCGGTTGACTGTTGGTAGATGGAGGTCAGTATGTAACGTGTAGTTAGTCACGTACCAGGGTGCTTTTGTAATGAGTCGTAACAATTTTGATTGAAACGTTTGAAGTTTTTGTGAGTCTTTTTAGCTATGCCGAATATCTGTGAGGAATATGTCCATATGGGCTTGAGTAAGTAAGTGTATGTATTTAGTTTTTGTTTCAATTTTAATTTTGACGATGTAGAAAGTAATGGATATAGAAGTTTGAATCTTTTGTCAAGAGTTCATTTTTTCATTTTCATATATGGGCTCCATGTCATCCTTCGTCGAATATAAGTCCCAGATAGTGTATTTAATATAATTTCAAATTATTAAACTATAATTATATGACGGTATTGATAATTAGTTTCAACTAATCAGTTGCAGTTCAAATAATTCAAATAAATAGTTGGAGAAGAGGACTAGGACAGCGGCAGTGTTGCAACATGTGTCTGCCAACAATTGACGAATAAAACAACAGAAAAGGAGGATAAAATAACCACCAAGCCAAAATGGCAATGCTACAAGTTTTGTTAGTCACGTACAAAGGTGCTTTTGTAATGAGTCGTAACAATTTTGATTGAAACGTTTGACGTTTTTGTAAGTGAGTCTTTTTAGCAATGCCAAAAATCTGTATTAAGTAAATAATTAGTGAATAATTAAGTAAATATTCTTACTAGGAAAACATAAATGCTTCAGTTTTTATATGGGACTACCTTAGTGAGAAAAAAATAAAATAAATTTTTTTAAATGTTTTACCTTCTCTAAAATTACATCGTTTATTTCTCGGCAGCGTCAACGTGAATGTTGTTCGATGTGCTGGCCTCTTGCTGCAATACACGCATCACATCGCGTACTCACAGATCGCACTGCATCTAAACATTGTTCTGCGGTGAGCAGGTTGCAAACCATTCTAATGTGCTCGATGAGATCATCCCTTGTGCGGACGGGCTCTTGGTAGACATATTTTTTCACGTATCCCCACACGAAGAAATCTAGTTGCCTGAGATCCGGAAACCGTGGAGGCCAAGGCACCGGCCCACCTCGTCCTATCCAGCGACCTGTGTAATTGATGTCCAACCAGTCTCGCTCGGCCCTTCCGGTAATGTGCAGGACAACCATCGAGTTGAAACCAGTTCTCAAGTCTTCTTTCCGAAGGGATATCTTCCAAAAGTGCCCGTAAGTCATTCTCTAGGAATAGATAATAACTTTCAGCATTAAGTCGAGCAGGTAAAAATACGGGACCTATTATGCCATTACTACAAAGACCGCCCCACACGTTTACAGAAAACTCATGCTGGTAGTAAAATTCTCTAACAGCGCGGGGATTTTCATCTGCCCAAAGGTGGTAGTTTCTTTGATTGAATATGCCCGCACGTGCAAAAGTCGCTTCGTCCGTCCAGATTACTTTCGAACTTAAGTTTACATCGTTTTGCAATTGTTCTTTGTACCAATTACAAAAATGTAATCGGCGGGGATAATCAGCGGGTATTAAATTTTGTATCTTTTGTACATAGTAAGCAGGCCTGCCGTCAGCCCTTAGTGTGCGCCAAATGGTTACCCTTGATATGCCAAGAACTGAAACAGCTCTCCGGAAGCTTGTACCAGGGTTGGTATTGAAGTGCTACTGTATCCTCTCCCTTCGCCTCAGGTCGGCTTCCATCGGAGCCTGCATACGTTATCCAACACGATTACATGAGAAGGACCCAGTCTCTCGAAGCCTTCTGAAAGTGCTGGTAAAAACACCTCTGTGTGGGGTTTCTCGGTCAGGAAACCGTCTGCGATATTCCCGAACTGCCTGACGTGCATTGCCATCGCAGAATCCGTAGACGTAGACTATGTCCGCGTATTCAGCTTTGGTAAATCTAGCCATATTTGTCGACTTCACTGAACGAGGCATAAGCCAGAGGACTTTTTTTCTTAGTTTTTCGATCCTCTATCGATCCCTGAAGTTTGGCCGTTTGGTTTGGGGGCACCCTGAATAAAAAAGAAAAATAACTAGGAAAGGCATATTGAGACTAGAAGATGGTCATGTGGCCGAATCGTTGTCATTTAAATTGATGAAATTATGAAAAAATAAGTTGTCCGGGTGTTTGCTCCTGTCTAGTAGTTTAAATCAACTAAAACCAATAGAAAAATTTAATCACAGGAAATTAGAGGACCAATTAAAATTAGAAATATTTTTTAAAAAAAGTTAATATAATACTCAACAATATTGTTCTGTTTGGATTTCGTTTTACTTAACTGAATATTTATTTATAAATGCAGACATTAAGCACAAATATTTTTAGAGGAGAGTGGGGCTGCATAAATAAACAGCATTCCTATCCTGATGTCGGTATTTCAAATCAAGTTTTCTTCCTTTCAAATGAGAGCTAAGACACACCCTCTTTCATTTTTAACCCCTCTAGATTCCCAGAAGCAGGGAAGGTAGATGTTTTTCGTATTCTTTTTTGTTCCAAGAAGCGGAATATTTTCGTTTTGAGCGATTTTTATTTCCTTTTTAAGATGTACGGTAAGAACAAAAAGGGGAAAAAAAAAAGAGTTTTTCGGGTCTGCTTTATTATTTCCTTTTAACAATTTTCCTTTTTATTATTGAATTTAATTTTCTTGTTAGGCTTTTTCGCGTTATAATTATTTATTTATCTCTGTGTCTTGATGCCTGTGTTGATTAATTTCGCATAGATTGATCCAATTACCCAAATTAATTCAATTCCCTGATAATTATATAGTATAATTATAAAATAATTATATATAAAGGCATCGTGTGTTCATCAAGTTTTTCTTTCGTTTCTATTCATAGATAATTTTTATCTCGTCTTGTTCAAAATTGTATTTTATTAAGGTTTTAAATAATTAAATAAAAAAGATACTACCCTCTGTTTTTAAACTTTTTAAATCATTTGGTTATAAAGTGGAGACGTTGAAATAACGATGCATGTGTATAAATGACATACCATTTTATTTTACTAAATTGACTACATAAATGCCATCAACCTACTATCGAACAACACATACGAACTCTTTATTCACGATTTTTTGTTAAATTACACGGACATAACAATACACTAATTAACATCTGATATGCCTGTAGCTAGGCGGCTAAAAAGAAGCTGGATGAGGGACCTGCTCACGTAAGGTATCAAGCCCGGAAAGAGGTGCTGCTGACCACCTTCCTTTCATCATGCCTAAAATGCCCTTTAATTCATTGTAAACAACACATTCGCTGATTGTCACGCAGGGTGACAGGTGTGAATTGAAGTTTAAAGAAAAAAAAAAAAAAATTCATCATATAGCTTTTCTAGACTGTTCTTGTGTTTTACTTACACATTTACTTTTCGTTTTTATATTGAGGAATAGGATTCCATTATTTTTATTCAATGGAAACTGTTTTGACTTTAGTATGGTTTATATTCTAGGTTGTCAGGGCTGCAATGAAAATTTCTAATTTCGGCAACCATGAAACTGATGCAGATTAGTTATATATTTTTTAAAATTTAGTTTATTTAAATTTACAATAATGTAGTGATATGATCAAATCTATGATGATATATCAATCAAAGATGAGAAAGTTGTGTTAAAATAAAATCAACTACAACTTCACTACGCCTATTTTTTTTTTTTTAATATTTATGTGACATTTGGATGCCAAATCTTAAGAATTAACTCTAATTCGTAAATAATAGTTAATAATATTGTTATAATTATAATAAGAACAAAACATAAACATGTTTATAAACACATGAGCACAGCAATAAATTTGGCAGAATCTTAGAATGAAAAGGTATTTCAATTAGCTTATTTTGTATAACTAGAAATAATCTAACGAATTATGTAGATATTTAGAAAAACATTATAATATAGCGTGAAACAGGAGAGGAAACAAAAATATATGATTCAAAACAATTCTAGAATTGTTTGAACAAACTTGTCTGGTACACGTTCCCATTCTAGAATACTTTTCTCTCGTCTGGGGCCTTCTAGATTGTTCTAAATCAGAATAAATGTAAGGAGGGATGGACAGGAGAGTTAGTTTTGTTTTGGGGATCGAATCATGTGGTTATTTGTTTTTTACTGTATCATTATAAGTTGATACTTTTTGTAACAGTGTTAATTATTTGTGTGGTACTGTAATATAATATAATATTAATAAATAATGTAATTAATATTTTACAGAAAAAAGAAATAACCTATCAATTCTCTTTTATGATTTTGAAATCTTTCGAAAGAGTCTAAACTGATGTAATTGTATCACAAACACAGGAATGTATGAAGGTAACAAAGAATTTGAGAAGTGAAGCTCTCATTTAACTTTACCCACACGAACAGCTTTTTAATATCGTCTCTACTTTGAAGCTACCATGACGGTCGTTCACCTCATCGCTTACTCCAGTTCCAGACTCAGAGAAGATTCCAAGCTAGAGCTAAGACTTATTTTAGAATATTGAACTACGCTAAATATATTTTTGAAAATAAAATTAAGGCATTTAAACGTATCATAAAAAAAAGTATTCTTTATTTTTTTAAATTATTTAAAAAAGCGATGGATGAGAGATCGGCTCTATTAGACAGCCAAGGTAATTAAATCAAGCAAGGGAGGGGGTGCTGCTGGGTTCTATCCCTCCTCATGCCAGACATGTCATTATTTCATATTGCCTATTGTATAGCTGATTGTAAGCACCTTGCTGACAGGTGCGAATTAATAATTAAAGTAAAAAATAAATAAAAATTATTTAGAAAAAAAAACGAAGTGAACATTTCGATTAAAAACATTGTTGGAGCAAGAATGAATTTTGTTCAAAATTATATTATTTACAATCTAAGATTTAATTATTTTTTTTATATTTTCATTTAATGAAAAAAAAAGTATAACAAATCCGATGTTTTATGTAGTTTAAGATGTTTTAAATTGTTCGACTGGAATTGTAACCGGAATATAGCTCTGTTTACATTGAAAGATCCTAGGATTCAAACGCATTGTTTATACTACCGCATGGCTGGACTATAATAAACAGCCAGTACACGTCTAGTTGTGAACAGAGACGGTGCCATTGTTTTTGTTTTTTTCTGTTATCTGTGGGCTATCGTCAACGTCAAACTAATTAATTATTAACCAAATTGCATTAAACTTAAATGAAGTTTTTATCAACGGTCATTCACCAACTTGGTTTTCAAGAATACCGAGGCCGGTCAACCTTTCAGGACTTCAAAATTCGGACTTCATGGACGACCAAGGCACACAGACCTCATTACACGTTCGTAAAACAACATTTTTTTAATGTTAATTTTGTATTAAAGCTCCATCCGCCATTACACTAAAATATAATTTTTTATTTGAAACAACTAATTATAATAAATTTATTTGGTATAAACCATAATTATTGAAAATAATATTACTTGTATTAATTTAAGATTTTGATTGCATAAATAAAAGAGGTAGAATTTTTTTTTTCAATAATCTATAATTAAAAGGAAGATTTTTTTATTGTATAATTTAAAAGTTAGAATTAGAGCTTTTTTTAAATCTATTTTATTTTTATTAATTTTGTTAAAGTAAGAAAGGATTTATTTAATTTTCGAAGATTCAAATTATTTTTTTGTTTCATCACAAATATGTTTTAAGTGTGCAACAATAAAATTCTGTAAAATTAATTTATTTTTTTTACTGATTTACGCTGTCCATTTATATTAATTATAACCGTAACTCCTCTTTATTTTCTTATTTTAATTTCCCCTTATATAAGATAAGGATAATGAAACATGATGACTAACCCTCTACCACTACCTCTCACCTTATTTTTACCTTTAGTCTTAGTATCCACCTGGACTCAGTAGGTACATATCAGATTCTATTTTATCTTGTTAACTAGCCACTTCTTTTAATATTCATGTTACACCATTTTTTATATTATTATCAGTTCTGTAATGTATCCATTTATTGTCACCCTCTAGCATAGATACTCTATTTTTTGTTTTCTTTTAGCCCTGATGAAGATCCACAAGTTGGATCGAAACATTGGCTTACCTCAATAAAATCATTGTAAACTAAAAATCCTGACCATCATTTAACCTATCGTAATTGAAGAACAGTTGACTATCTCTCACCTCTGAAATTAATATAATGAATATGTGTCAATTGTATATTGGATTCTTTTCCAACGGTGACGTGTTTACCAATTCTATTTTATTTTAATAAACCTGTGGCATAGGGTAAGAGAGAGAGAAACACTTTATTCATTATAAAAGTGATGCTGCCCAACTACATTGGGTTGCTAATACACGGCATACTGTACATCTCATCTTAGACTATTTTTATCACCTTATTTAATAGTATATAAAAATAATAACACCCATGCTTATAAATATATTTGTTCCTACATGGTTATATATATGTTTTTAAAATAATTATTTTATTTTTTTTTTTTTGTATTTTTTTTATTTTATTTTTTATTTTTTTTTCTCTCTTTTACTTAAACCCTTGAGTGCTCTCTTGAATACGAAAATATACTTATAAAAAATTAGAAAGTTCGAATAAAATATATATATCATGCAACAATAGAATTAAGAATAAAATCAAATCAACTCACTGCCAGATATATTAAATCGACAATAAAAAAAAAAAATATTAAAATTCAACAAATCATTGCATAACTACTTATAATAAAATAAATAAATACTCATATAAATAAATAGATACACATGTAGATAAATAAATAAACTTGCATACATACATGTCCCCTCACCAGTCTCGAATTCAGCCACCACTGTAAATGTGGTGATGTATTATACCCAGAGAGTCCAGCACTATACTCTCCGCCAAGTTTGCTACGTCCTTTATCTCCACTCCAAGATCCTCCATGAAGCTCCTGGTCGACCAAGGTATGGTTCCGCGGGCTCCGAACCAAAGGCCTCTCACGTGGAACTCTCTCTCGCCGAAGCTCTCGCGGAACCTCTCTTTGAGAAAAGGGATACATTTTTCATATATTTTTTTTTCCTCATCAACTTTACTCGCCTAATCGAGGTCATTGGACTCGTACCTCACGGTGGGATCCAGAATGACAGCCGACTTTCCGGTCTTCGGGAATGCCACTATATCGGCATATCTCGTGGATCCATCCGTATCCACACAATACACTTCCTCGATGCAGGCGAAGTCTCTTTCCTTCAGGAGCCTCATCAATGCATGTTTGACTCTGTGGTGACGGCGAGTTATCAGGAGCGAGTTGTTGGGGCATTTCCCCAGCACGTGTGCTGGTGTTTCAGGCTCTCTGTTACATTTGCGACAGAGGGACCCAACTTCTCTCACCTGTCCACTGACAGGTAAAGATAAAGACATAATAAAGAAACAAATCTAGATTGAACTATATCTTTAATTTTATTGACCAATAATGTAAATCATTAATACCCCCTTTAATATATCATATAAAGATATTTTACTGACACAAATTAGTTAATGCATGGGGACTGGCAATTTAACATTATTTAATAAATACTGACCACACAATATTACAACTAGTACTGTATATGTATTAACCTTATCTGGTGGGTATTATCTGGTGTTGTCTCTGGCCTATCTGCTGGATCAGTCCCTGCCATCTTTGACGCTCTCTCAGACTCAGAACAGCATCCCATCTCGGTCTGTCTGGCTATCTGGACTCTGCCGCTCCTATCTATCTGGTCCTCTGCCCTTCTCGTTCCACTCTCGCCCTCTTGGCACACTACTCGACCTCTCTTCACCTCCGAAATCCCTCTCCTCCGAACTCTCCACTCGACCTGACCCCTCAAACTTCTCTCCCCTCCGTATAAGTCTTCTTTCCCCAACTCTCTTCAGACTTCCTCTGATTGGCTGGCTGCAAAATTCTCCTGATTGGTTGGTTCCAGACTTCTCCTGATTGGCTAGCTGTCTAAAATTTCCCTTCCTTTCTACATTTACCGTGTTTCCCAGCGGCCTCTTTGCCGGTGCAAAAACAGGGTTTATGGCCACAAATTTCTCTAACAATCTTCTTAGGTATTTCCCTGGGTGTTTGTCGGCAGCATTGTCCGTCCTAACCTTCACTTATTTTGAATTTCTAACAAAAGGTTTATGGCCCCAATAACTTACAAGGCGGTATTTCCAAGACCTAGCCGACTTCAGGTGAAACTGACCACCGGGTTGGGCATATACAGTAATTTACATATTTTGATATTAAATTATTAATTCAATTTCCTTTTCCTATCTCGAAAGCCTCCACAATGGTTGGTTCCAGACTTCTCCTGATTGGCTAGCTGTCTAAAATTTCCCTTCCTTTCTATATTTACCGAACATAGCAGTTCGAAAAACAACATTAAGGTGCTTGACTGGCCTCCTCAGTCCCCAGACCTCAATCCAACTAAGCAACAAGGTCTAACTTAAAAAATTTAGTTGGTATGTATAATCAAAAATGCAGTTTGTAAACATAACCCTACAAAAAAAGAACTTATTTTTGTATTTAAAAGAAGAGTGGGAAAAATTAGACAATGACGTTTGTTCAAAACTTGTGAATTCTATGGCAAAAAGGAAAAGTAAAGTGATAAAAGCCAATGGCTTGATGACCAAATATTAATTTGACTTTGCTTTATCTTTGAATAAATTATGTTATGATTGTACATGTTCTTTTTTCCCTCTTTGCATTTTTTAAAGAAAATTATGTAGGTGCCTACTAATACTTTTGGCCAAGGCTGCTCATATTACAAATTTGTAATAATTAATTTTTTTTAACAACGCTCGAGGTTGCCTAACGTTGACTAGCTATTGAGCCTTTGTCCACTCGGCCATCCCGGTCCTATACTATATTAAATATTCACATATAAAATAATAAACTGGTAATCAATTATTGGATACTATAAATAAAATATAAAATAAAATAAGGTTCTTTTTTACTTTACCCACAACAGTTAGTCATTTCTTCTTCTTCTTCTTCTTTCACTAGCTCTTATGTGCCTTTCAGCGTAGAGCTCGCTTTGCCTCAGCCCACTTCTTCCAACCGTCTCTGTCCATAGCCATTCGCTTCATCTGGGCCATTGACATCCCCCGATCTTTGCCTATCTTTTCTATATATTCATTGAATGTGATTCGTGGCCTGCCAACTGGTCTGCTTCCTACTGGCCTCATCTCCATGTACCATTTGACTTTCCTTTCTTCTGGCATTCTGCATATGTGCCCAAACCACTTTAGTTGCCGCTCCTCAACCCTTAACTTCATGGATGGTACCTTAAGCTCTTCTCGGACAATTTCATTTCGGACACAATCCCTTCTTGTTTTCCCCACTACTCTTCTAAGGAACCTCATTTCCGCAGTAGTGAGCCTTTTAATGTGTTTATCAAGGGCAGTCCAGTGTTCGGCTCCGTACAAGAGGACTGGGAGGAATACGGTCTTGAAAACAGTTAGTTTTGTGTTCCGGGCAATTTCTTTTTTACCGACAATGGTACTGTTGATTTGGAGGTACACACTGTTTGCTTTCCTCACTCGATTCCCGATTTCTGGGTCCAGCCTTCCATTCCTGCTTACCAGAGTGCCAAGATATTGGTAGGTATCCACGCATTCTAGAGGTTCCCCATTGCAAGTAATGTTTACTTCCTCTTTCGTCCGTCCTACCTGCATCACCTTACTCTTGGTAGGATTTATTTCCATGCCCTTTCTGTGCAGTTCCTCTCTCCACTCCACTACGGCCTTCTGGAGATTCTCCTGTGAGTCAGCTATTAGTACGATATCGTCGGCAAATATGAAGAATTGGGCCAATACTGGGTATAGGTTTCGATAACCTACTACTGCTCTAGGTGATCTTCTTTTGCATATTTTGGCGATCTCGTCCATAAATGCGACAAAGAGAAGGGGACTGAGGCTGTCACCCTGCTTTACACCCTTCACAAACTTAAACGGGTTTGATTCCCTTCCATTCAGGCGAACAATTCCTTTTGGATCTTGGTAAACAGCTTGTATCGCCAGTATAAGTTTATTAGGGACTTTTTTGTTGCGAAGGGATGTCCATATCTCCTCTCTTGGGACGGTATCGAAAGCTGCTCTAAGATCCAGAAAGGCCAAGTAGACACTCTTCCCTCTATCCCAGGCCTTCTCTAAAATCATTCGGAGGGAGAATATATGATCTGCGGTTTGTCGCTGGGGTCTAAATGCTGCTTGTTCTTCTCCGATTTCTTGTTCGATCCATCTCCTTAGTCTCTGCTCCAGGATTCTAGAGTAAACTTTACAAGCTACAGGTGATAGGCAGATGGGCCTGTAATTATTACAATCACTTTGGCACCCCTTTTTATGAATTGGCACAATTATATTAAACTCCCATTCCTTGGGAATTCTGTTTTCATCCCATATTTTCTGGAAGAGCGTCTGCAGTTTCTTGATGATTTCCTTTCCCCCATACTTGATCAGCTCTGGGGATATTTCATCTCTTCCTGCTGCTTTTCCTGACTTCAAGCTTTCAACTGCTA
This sequence comes from Aelia acuminata, assembly GCA_911387785.2. Lineage (NCBI taxonomy): Eukaryota > Metazoa > Arthropoda > Insecta > Hemiptera > Pentatomidae > Aelia > Aelia acuminata. The sequence goes on from OU426979.1 coordinate 171,031,635, forward strand.
GCGAAACTTCATCTTCATCTATACAGTTTTCCTCCTCCAATTCATTTTCAGATACGGGATCGCTTTGATGCTTTTTCTTATTCTCTTGTATGAGGCTATTTTGGCTTGAGAACTTTTGTTCATAGTGGAGCCTCCACTCTTCCAGTATGCTATCGTCTTCTGTCATAAGTTCGCCAGACTTATTCTTAATGTTCCTTACCTGTTTGCCTTTCGTTCCCCGTAATGATTTTACTATGTTCCAGAATTTTCTTGGATTTTCTTTATAATCCTCCTCTATATCTTTTCCAAAGTTTTCCCAGGATTTTGCCTTAGCCAGTTTAACTGTTGTCTTTGCCTTATTTCTTTTATCCACGTAGGCTTCCCATGTCCTCTGGTTTTTGTCTCTTATGTATTGCTTCCAGGCCTCTTTCTTTGAAGCTATTGCAGCTTTGACTTCCTCATTCCACCAGGCTGTTTTCTTTGTTGTTTTGCCCATTTTCTTTTCTCCACATACTTCTTTGGCTGTGGTAATGATGGCGTCTTTAATGTCTCCCCAGAAAGCGTCCATATCTTGTTCGGCATTTATCTCTTTTAGTTTGTCCTGGAGGGTTTTCTCATATTCTTCCTTTTTCCCTTCTTCTCTGAAGGATCCTATATTAATCCTCGTATATCTTTTAATACAGGGTTTTCTTCCTAAGATAGCTTTGGTATCAGCTACAATCAGTCTATGGTGTGTACCTAGTTCTGCTCCTCTAATGGCCTTTACGTCTGTGAAAAAGCGTCTTAGTTCTTCTTCGTAGATGAAGTAATCTATGATGCTGGATACATTGCGTCCTTCTCCTTCGAATGTGATCTTATGTATGGCTTTATGCTTAAACCAAGAATTACCCAACAACATATTATTATCCACACAGAAATCTAGGAGCCTTTGGCCACTGTCATTTATCACTCTTTCTCCACCGAAAGGTCCCAACACACCGTGAGATTTTAAGTGGTCTATACCTGTCCTTGCATTTAAATCTCCACATATTATCACCTTCCTGTTTCTGGCACGTGCAGCATTCACTACCCCCTGTAAATCACTGTAGAACTGCTCCTTATCCTGTGTTGCAGAACAGTCTGTGGGAGCATACACTTGAACAATGGTCACTTTACCTTGAGTCGTTTGTAAATCTGCTAAGATTATTCTAGGGTTTATGGGCTCCCAATGTTCAACTTTTTTGAAAATTTCCTCTTTTAGCACTATTCCGACTCCCTGACTTGCTCTTGCCCTAGTGTTCACTCCTGAATATAGTAGCACATATCCATTATTGAGTTCCTTAAGTCCGCTTCCCTTCTTCTTTACTTCACTTATACCCATTATATCCACTCTATACCTTTTCATTTCTTCTATCATTTCTACTTCTTTACCAGTCAATGTTCCGATGTTCCATATGGCTAGTCGTAAGTCCTTTTCCCTGCGTGGTCTATTCCGTGAAATCAGTCCAAATCCGAGGCTAGCTGAATTTCTCTGAATCGATGATACTTCTGGTGGGTGATTAGCCCAAGCCCAGAAGGCCCCGTTTCCTCGGGACAACTGGTTTCCTGAGAATTACCCCCTCAGAATAAGGGTGGAAAGGGAGTGATGAAAGGACTTTAAGAGCAAGGAGTGGGAAGGAATCGGGTGCGTTAGGTCATGATTCTCCCCTGGATTAGGAATGTGGGGATAATTAAGAGCTCGCAAGGGCAAGGTTGCTAGGCCTTGAAGTAGATCTGTCCTCTACCGGGATCGTATAGGAGTATCTACTGCGTACCCCATACAGTTAGTCATTTCTAAAAGAGTGAATTATCTTAATATTAAATTAGAACAGATGATTAAGGTGATGTATTTAACAAGATTACAATGTAAACAAATTGATAATTTAATAAACTGCGTCTGCAACTTCTCAAACTGCATTTAAATGCTGGAGATCTTCTTTGGCGACAAGCAAGCTTCATAAAGTATAATCCTCTTCTGCATTTCCTTGTTTTATGAAATATTCCCAACCTTTGAAATGTCTTAAATGCTTCTTGTTCCGATTTAAGAACAAGACTCAGTTGCACAAGATTCATTATTATAAAAAACAACTTGAACGTTTCTTAAAACCTAGGAGGTATTAGGTTGGTAACATCCTTCATATATATTTTTTTCTCTTGAAATAGACATATGTTAATAAATAACGTTATAATGTATGCTATTAAATAACGTTAAATAAATCACTAGTAATATCAAAAAGTAACCCTAAAATAATGCATAAAAGAATACATAAAATAAAAAATACAATGTAAATAATAATAATAATAAAGGCTTAACGAACCCGAAAGTTCGATGCCGACACCACCAATCGCTCCCTGCACACCTCGATCCATCGACCGTCTTCCAGACCCAACTTCGATAGATCCGCCCTAACGCAATCCTCCCACCTCCGTCTCGGCCTGCCCCTCGGACGTTTCCCATTCGGCACCGCGCTTATTAATCTTTTCGGAATACGTTCACAGCCAAGTTTTGCAATTTTACACGCCCATTTTATTCGTCTTGCTGCAATCACGTCAATTATATTTACTGGGTAAAGTTCACTCAGTTCGGCGTTGTTTAAGGGTCTAAATTCTCAGGTTATTTCATCCCTCTTCGGTCCAAATATTTTACGCAGTACTTTATTTTCAAAAACTCTAAGCAGTTGCTCATCCCTCAATGTCAGCGGCTAAGTTTCGCATCCGTAAACGACCGTTGGAAGAATAATAGTTTTGTAAATCCTAATTTTTAAGTTTTGGGACAGAAGGCGGGAGCTAAGCAATTTCGCGACTGAAAAGTAGCAAGCATTACCGGCTTTTAATCTAGCCTTAATTTCCTCATCGATTTCGTTTTTTCTAGTTACCATCGCCCCTAAATATCTAAATTTCTCTACCTGTTCAAACGTATACCCCCCTACATTGATATCACCGAAATCCTCATCTCTTCTACGACTAACCATATATTTTATCTTATCCGTATTCATTTCCAGTCCAAGTTCTTGTACGGCTTTCATCAACGTTTTTGTGTTTATTTCTATGGTTTCCACGTCCTCCCCAAGCAATACCAAATCATCGGCATATCCGAGCACGGGTATATTCCCTCCCAAATTCAAACCCTTTCCGGTACGTGTCACCTCCCTAATGGCATATTCCAGTGCTAAATTAAATAAAACAGGTGAGAGAGAATCTCCTTGTTTCAAACCAGAGCGGACCTCGAACTTCTCAGAAAAATAATTACCGATTCTAACTTTATTGAACGTTTCAGTCATACACATTTTTACTAAGTTTACTAATTTTTTTGGTATTCCCTGCTCGACCAGAATGTTATACAACTTTTGGCGGTTAATAGAGTCATATGCCTTTTTGAAATCGATAAAAAGCTGATGTACGATTCCGTTATATTCTAATTTTTTTCTCTAATATTTGGCGAAGAGAGAATATTTGGTCTACGGTTGATCGGTTTTGCCTGAAACCACATTGATATTCTCCGATACTTTCCTCGGCGTATTCAGTAATTCGACTAGTTAGGATAGTTAGGATTAGACTAGTTAGGATTAACGTAAATATTTTACGTTAACTTAAATGTTACAGTAATTAGACTAGTTAGGATTAACGTAAATATTTTATAGCAAACCGGAAGGAGTGAGATTCCGCGATAGTTATTGCAATCCGTTTTTGATCCCTTTTCGTGAATCGGAATGAGAATAGACTCTTTCCACTCTTCGGGTATCTTTTCTTGTTCCCAGATCTTTTTAACCAAAAGAAATATTTTTGATATCCCAGCTTCCCCGCATGCCTTGATTAGTTCGCTAGGAACATTATCTGTTCCCGCTGCTTTATGAGATTTTAATTTTCCAATGGCTATTTCAACCTCCTCTTTACTCGGTTCTACTACTAACGGTTCAGCACTCTGGTATTCCGAAGAGGAAGATAGCCCTGATTCCAGTTGTAACCGGGCCCGACCGTTTAAGAATTCTGTTTATGCCTTCGTACATCGCTTTATTCTCGATTTTGTTACTTTCGATCGCTATTATTTTATTTTTGAGATATTCCCGCTTTTTGAATTTTAGCAGTTTAGTTGTTTCTTTTCTTGATGCTCGAAAGTTAGCAAGATTGATTTCGTTAGGAATATTTAACGCTTCTAATTTAGCAGCTTTTCTTTTGTCGCACATGTTAATACATTCATCATCGAACCAAGGTTTTATTTTTATTTTCCCTTTTTCCAAGATAAGAGTTACCGACCTCTTTAATACTATCCCTGATACCTTCTCACAACTTATCAATGTCTTCGTTATCCTCGTCAGACGATTCCAACGCCTCAAACCTATTTTTGACTTCCAGTTCGAATTGTTTTCTAGCCGTCAGAATTTTTAACTTCTCCAAATTATAATTATCATAATTAAAACCAGCCCCATTTTTCCTATGTATTATAAGTCTCTGGCGAATTTTCGCGATTACTAGTTCATCATCCGACCCGCATTCGGCCCCACGATATGATCGAATTAATTACGCTATTTTGCCATCTACGTTGAACCAAGACGTGATCAATTTGGTTACGGGTTTGCGAATCGGGAGACGTCCAAGTATATTTATGTATATCTTTATGTTTAAAAGTAGTACTTTTGATTATTAGGTTTTTCGAGGTGGCAAAATTTATTAGTCGTATTCCGTTATCATTACTATATTCATGTAAAATTTCTCTACCGATCGTAGGATAATATACTTGTTTCCTCCCTACCTTTGCATTTGCGTCTCCCAGAATAATTTTTATGTAGCCTCGCGGTAGTTTGTCATAAATCGATTCAAGTTTTTCATAAAATTCTCATTTAACTTCATCGTCACTATCTTCAGTAGGTGCGTGTATACTGATCAACGCGATTTTAAACCACCGACCCTGAAATATAGCTACCGATAACCTATCTCCGTAAAATCGAATGTCCTTCAACGCGGAAAGTAACCTATTTCTAATCAGAAATTCGGTGCCTAAACAATAGTTTCCGTTCCCACCGTACCACAAAGTGTACTTCCCTTCCCTCAACGAACCCTCCCCTGGCCAGCGGATCTCTTGCAGCGCCACTATATCTAATCTATACCCTATTACCTCATTCGCGACCGATTTTAACCCACCCGCTGTGTTTAAACTTCTTACGTTCCACGTCCCTATGCTTAGATCTATATTTTTCAACTTGCGGCATGAATCCCCTAAAGCAGTCCCCACCCGGAGACCCGAACGGGGGACTAGTTTACCTCCGTACAATGTAAATAGTATTTTATAATGGAAAATAATCCTTTATCGGAATCCATAGTGGCAATGAACCATGGCTGTACCCGAAGGTAAAACCACTGGAGTATATAACCTTTAAGGATAAGTATATGATAATTTATGTACTTTATATAGCGGTTGAATTTATCCTTGGGGAAGCATTAACTTGTGCCGCAGGAAGGCCTGGAGTTGATTGGCAGCTGGTGAAGAGGTTTTTGTCCTATCGATTTCGGTCTCTGTGGCTCTCTAGGGTCATCACATTCGATGATCTCTCTAGCTCAGCGTGTGTGGTTTATTCGCTAAAAATTAATAGAAGACAATAAAAGAGTAGAAAATTCACAACTTTTTAAAATTTAAATATAAATGGTTTGCCCATTTTTGAGGGGGGGGGGAGGAGAATTATAAGTTTATATATAACAAATGTGTATGATGTATACACATAACTTGATGATTTCCCTGAAATCAAAAAAAGTAATGTAGATTACCTAAATGGCCTGTTGACATTTTGACAGACCAAAACTTAATACCTGATCATCAATTCGGTTTTAGAACATTCCATTCAACAACACATCAATTACACAGAGTTACTGACTATATTGCTGAAGCACTAGAGCAAAAACTATATGCATCCTGTGTATTTTTGGATGTAGCTCAGGCATTCGACAAAGTCTGGCACCAGGGTCTTCTTTTTAAACTCAAGACCATATTACCGCACTACCTCATTCTAAAATCCTATCTTTTCGACAGATTTTTCTCAGGCAGGGATCGGCAGGGATCAGGAGCTTCATTAATCCAGTCCTAGCGGGAGTACCTCAGGGTTCAATACTGGCTCCTCTTCTCTACATTATATACACACACGACATACCCGTAAGCAATGATACACTGACCGCTACTTTACTTGCTGACGATACAACAATTCTCACTAAACATCAAGATCCTATCCATGCCTCACTAACTCTACAACAACATCTACATAAAGTAAACGACTGGTGGAAAATTATGGAAAATTCGGCTAAATCATGAAAAATCAAAACACATAACGTTCACTCTTCGAAAAAATACCTGCCCTCCAATTTATATCGACAATGTCCAAATTTCGCAAACTGACACCGTACATTACCTGGGTCTTACTCTTGACAGAAGGATGACCTGGGGCCCGCATTTTAAGATGAAACGAAAAACCCTCAACAAACGACTCACCCTACTTTACTCCCTTTTTTCTAAAACCTCAAAACTAGGACTACGACAAAAATTAAATACATAAGTATTTATACATACCGAAACCAATATGGACTTACTCTTCACAGATATACGGTACAGCCAAAAAGACCCACTTACAAAGAATTCAGACCTTTCAATCAAAAATATTAAGACTCATACTTAAAGCACCATGGTACGTGAACAACATTACAATACATACTGACTTACAAATGCAAACAGTAGACCAACATATAAAGGCACTTTACAAACGTTTCCATACACACTTACACGGTCATTTCAATCAACTGATTAGAGGCATGGCAACAGCTGATATGCCCATACCTAGGAGATTAAAAAGACGCTGGATGAGAGATCTCCTTCGTTAAAAATCCAGGTTACCTGAAACAAGGCAGACAAGAGGTACCGCTGGGTGCTATCCTTCCCCATGCCTAACATGCCCTTATTCAAATTAGCACACCTCACATTTGCTGATTGTTGATGTTTATTGACAGGCGCAAATTAAAGTTATGAAGCCAAAAAAAAAAAAAAATTAAATGTACGTTAAGTAAATGTAAATAAGATTATTTACATTTCTTTTTCTTCGGGTGTATTCGGTAAGTTAACTACAGCTGCATTAGATTATATACTCATAGTAAGTAAATATACCTAATAAATTAAATTCGAAAATCGTTTATAATTACTTTAAACAATGTTTTTCAGTATTTGATTAGAATATCTAATGGTATGTTTTTACGTATTAATTTAATCATTATCGTGGGTAACCGCCTTATTTTTAATTTTATATTGTTTTTAAATATTTTATATTTGAAGAGAAAAGATTCGGCTCAGCCGGTAGTCGAACCCGGGTCTCCCGCGTGACATGCGTTCCTCTTCACTGATACCTTTCCCCCGATCTCGTAAGTTTTGCGAGTAGTTACGGAAGGTGGAGAATTTTTTTCCAATTTGTGGTATCTCTTGACATCGTCAATTTAAATTATTTTATATCAATTTAATCATAATCGTGGGTAACTACCTTATTTTTAATTTTGTATTATTTTTAAATACATTTTTTTTTGAGGAGAAAAGATTGGGCACAGCCGGGATCTTTTCTCTTCAAAAATAAAATATTTTATAATAATGGTATTTAATATTTAGAATCAATCTAAAATCCTTATCTAGCCATGTTTATCCGAAAGAGAAGCCATGTTTATCCATGGTCCAAATAAGCATCATTTGTCTAACAATATTCTTCTCAATATTGCGCTTGTATTTTGTATCATTGAAGTGATGTATGTAAAGAAACATTTGAGCTTTGCCTTAACCCAATTTGCATGAAACGGCAAATTGATCACAGCGCGACCATCCGTGACACAGAACTGAGCCACCGTGCGGGCCGCTCCCTGACCTGCACGGACTTGTCCATCTCCGCAGTAATGAGCCCAAATCTTGTCAGTACAGGTTTGTATTTCTTTGATAAAATATTGTAGCTGTTCCGTTTGGTAGTTTAGTTCGGAAAATGAGTGGATCAAGACGTGCTACGAAGATATTACGGCTTTTGGAGGATCGTCCGGACGAAGATCTTTTCTTAGGATTTTTAGTAAAAGGTTAGATTAGTTTTTATATTTTTGAGTAAAACGGAGTATTTCGTTTTTAGATTATTCCTGGCTTCTTGAAGTTGAGGAAAGTGGTAATCCTGGAGGTCAAATCTCCAGTGTTCCTTTCGAAAAATTTGTCGACTTACTTTATATCCTTCCTATTCAAACGTACCAACATTATGCAATTTTTTATATTTTTATAATTTTTTTTGCGAAAAATATTTGGAACGAAAAGGGATGTATCAAGCTGACCTGAGTGAGCTGTATCCGGTAAATATAATAGAGTTGATATCAGCGAATAAAATCGGCATGTAAAATTGCGAAAATCAGATTTGAGCGACTTCCTAAAATATTAATAGCACGGGGCCGAATGGAAACGTCCAAGACGGAGGTGGGAGGTTTGCGTCGGCATCGAACCTTCGGGTTCGTTAAGCCTTTATTGTTACTTAATTATTATGGCTGAAATTTTACACCTTCAACCATCTATAGCTATGTTGGGTATATATTTTCAGGTTATTATCATGTTTCATATAAAAGTGGAGATATAGTTATAAAGTTGTATTATAACTAGTTATATCGTTAAAATATAACTATGACCATAGATTTTTACCTACAACAGTCTCATGATATGTGTTTAGGCAGGTGATTGATTTATTTTTTGATAGTTTAGAGTTATAGAAAGCCCAACTTCATATCACATGTAACCTCCTCTTCATGCCAGTTTCCGTCTGCAGTTCTGTATTAGTCTTTCTTAAGCCTTTAACGCCTGTAGACTGATATATAAGTTCGAGCACAGCAGTCCCTGTGGCCTGTAGACTGATATATCAGTTCCGCCCCTTCAGCGTTAGAAGACTGAAGCAGCGGACTTTATTTTAATTCATTTCTTAACCCAGCATTGGTCCCTAGACCAACTTTAACATGGATAGTCGCACGTGAGAATTTCTCTCACAACCATCATTTTCATTTTAATCATACGTTATTTTAAATTTTAACAATAAAGCTGTACTTACAAAAGGCTCAATTATAAATACAAATTATGAAATCTTGAAAAAACTTTTTTATTAAGAGGATAAAACAACTACAATCATTCAAAACTACTGTTTAACATTTTTTAAAAGGAGTAAACAAATTAAATACATAAAGAAAAAGTATAATCTTAAAGCCAAATTAATACGACAAGCATTTAGTTTAATTAACAATAATGATTATAATGTTCAATTAGAAATACATTTTATATTGGAACTTCCAAGTTCGAATATAAAGTAGACGGATAATTCGACTAGAAAACTATTCTTTAGTGTAGTCATTAAGTCATTTTTCCCTCTTAAAAAAAAAAACATTTTGGAAGTTAGCGCACACTCAGTTGTACGTAACACTGACAATCGCGCGTGAGGAAAACTCTCAATTAAATATATCATTGACAGTCGCGCGTGAGAGAATCTCTCATGAGATCGGATTGAGTCGAGTAGAAGGAAACTGGAGCAGGTATAAGGCTTGGTATTGGAGCGTGGAGAGTTCAGGGAGGGCCGTGAGTCTGTGAACTACAGATAGTAAGGAGGGGAGGTTTTTAGAAGCACCAATATGTGAGAGGAATTCTCACGCAGCGAAAAATTACGGGTTAACTCTTTCCATTTTACTATTGCCCCCAGTAGTCAGCACCTAAAGAGATGTTTTTGTGGCTTATTCAAAAAAAAAAATTTAGGAATGCAACATTTACAAATCAAAGGTAACAACTCGAAAAAAAATGTAGTATATAATTTAAAAATGTTATAAAATAAACAGATATATATAACATTTAATAAAACAGATCTAAAAACTATATGTGAGTATGTCTACTCCGAGGGTTGTAAACTAATTGACATGGTGTTCTTTTCGGGTTTTTCCAAATCAAGTTAACCTTCACCTTATGTTTCGGCATAAGGTAATTTTATCATACGGTAAATTTTTTTTTATTTCTTAAAATATAGTAATATTACAAAATAATTAACGATTTTAAATCCACCAATGCCGGTCAAAAATCCGGATGAAATGGTTAATGGAAAACTTAAGAAAAATATGAATAACGAGATAAAGAAGAGTGAATGTGACAAAAAGTATTGAGGCCAGCGGGCACGGCAGCTGGTCTAAGGCAGAGTTGGGCAAATTGTAATCAGAATAATGATTCATGAATATGAATAATTGGTAATCATAAAACAAATGAAAAATGAATAACCATTATTCATAATCATTACGGAATATTTTTAATGATTATTGAGTGTTTATGGTATTCATTTGAAATGAATAATGAATAACTGGTATTTAGTTATTTATTATTCATTTTAAATGAACCATAAACACTCAATAATCATTAAAAATACTCCGTAATGATTATGAATAATGTTTATTCATTTTTCATTTGTTTTATGATTACCAATTATTCATATTCATGAATCATTATTCTGATTACAATTTGCCCAACTCTGGTCTAAGGTCTCAGACTACAGGGCCTGCACTATACTCGCACTGCCCAGACGCTAAAGGGTTAATTACCTTTAATGCCTACTAATAATGCCATGATTTAATATAGGTGCTATGCCAGAGTTGGGCAAATTGTAATCAGAATAATGATAAATGAATATGAATAATTGCTAATCATAAAACAAATGAAAAATGAATAACCATTATTCATAATCAGTACGGAGTATTTTTAATGATTATTGAGTGTTTATGGTATTCATTTGAAATGAATAATGAATAACTAAATACCAGTTATTCATTATCCATTTCAAATGAATACCATAAACACTCAATAATCATTAAAAATACTCCTAAGGGTTATGAATAATGGTTATTCATTTTTCATTTGTTTTATGATTACCATTTATTCATATTCATTTATCATTATTCAGATTACAATTTGCCCAACTCTGTGCTATGCATAACAAATTTAATCAATTCAATTATTTTTATTGCAAGCTATTGAACTTTTGGTCCGCTATTGATAAGCCATTGCTCTCTTGGACTTTTTAGGGCGGATTCACACTATCGCTCCGCTCCCGCTCCACTCTCCTAAAGTCTTTTCATATTCACATTATATAATTTTAAACCGTTCACGATTGAAGCGATTAATAATCGAAGCCGTCTTTATTTGGATTTTAATTAATAATTAACTTTCAGTTATTTATTCATCAATTTTACGGCCAAAAAAGTTCAACTTTAAAATATATATATATATTAATGGTGAAGAAATAATTACCGCGAATACGCTTGAAATGATAAAAAAAAAAAAAAAATCACCAACAATACGCGCGGTTTTTCGACGAGAAAAATTCATATTATGTTTGAGATATATTTTGCTATGAATTAATGTACTCGTAAAAAACGGTCACCGATTTATTTATTGACTACATACTCATTGCTATTATAAAATAACGTTCAATATGAAACGAATAAAAATGCAGTATATTATGAAAAATGTCAGATCATTAACAAAAATATATTAAAGCAAAATATAATTAAAATATTAATCAAGAAAAGAAGAGAACAGAATCGGTAAATTGCAGCATTTACCGATTTCAACTTGAAATTTTCAAACGTATTCGAATACATTCCGAAAAAAATTTAAATTATTTCTTCACCATTAATTCAATTAATTTATAATAACTATAAATAATTATCATTGTGTATCAATATATTCTTCTTATTATATTTTTTGATAATATTATCTTCTTCATCAAGAAAAGTACCCTTACCAGCTATTTCTACAAACGAAAAATTGATTTTTTTTTTGGCCGTAAAATTGAAGAATAAATAAATACTTAAATAACTGAAAGTTAATCATTAATTAAAATCCGAATACAGACAACTTCGATTATTAATGGCTTTAATAGCTTAAACCTTTCAAAAGTGAACGGTGTAAAATTATATAGTGTGAATATGGTAAGACATTAGGAGAGCGGACCGGGAGTGGAGCGGGAGCGGAGCGCTAGTGTGAATGGGGTAGAGCGAGAGCGGACCGGGAGCGGAGCGAGAGTGGAGCGGGCGCGAAACCGATAGAGTGAATAGGCCCTTAATGTTACACCGTCGATTCCTCTGTGATGACTACGTCAATGGAGATACAATTCCACGCTATTAAAATCCCAGGGACAACAACCGCTTCAACATCCCACTGTAACAACGCTTCCCCTGATTGGTCGTTTATTATTCAAGCCTTTAACTGATTGGCAGTTCGTTGACTTCACTATCAGTTTAGAAGAGAGATTTATTGTCCATTTGTAGATTGTTTCCTGTCTAAAACTTAGAGAGGTTTATCAAATTTACTACTAATCCCATACATTCAATAGAATCAATAAGTTTTGAAAATTATCATAAACCTTTCACCAATATACAGCTGACCAATTGATAATGACCGTCTACGAACGTTTTTACTCTATAATATACATGACCAGAGAAATAATTGAATTTATATTTTTTTTAACAGAACTCACTTAATATTTAATATTTAACAAGTATATAACAGATACTTATTAATATTTAACAGATATTAATATAATATTTAACAGAACTCACTTAATAGACAACTTATCCACTTCCATGTAAAATTCGCAAAATTTTCGAAATAGGTCAGTGTAGAGGTTTTTTAAATATAAATTCATTATTTATCAATTCAAATATAATAAAAACTCGTCATGATATCATGAATGTTGTTATTACAATTTTTAAATATTTTCATAAGAAGAGAAAGAGATTGACGTAACCGTAACCGTTGATGGATACCCGGTTTCGAATCCCGCCCAAGGCCAATTTTTTCACCTCTTATAAAATAAAAATTAAAAAATATAATTAAATTTCTATATATATATATATATATATTATTTTCTTAACTTATTAGTATTGAAATATTACAATGTCTGTTCAATTGGAAGTAAAGTCTCAGTTTCCTCACCACTATTAGTCTGAATGCTGCAATATTTGATGAATTATTAAATAAAAGTCTTGAGCGAATCAATAGGAATGAGGAAAGTAATAGTAATAAGGAATAGGTATTGTACAATAGGCTTTATTTTATAAAGGTTTTTATTTATTTAACGAATATCATTTTGCCGATCATCTCTTCACATGTGACAGATTAGAATAAAGAGGTAATATGGAAAAACAAAATTAATAAATCATACGCTTTAAAATACCTATATTTAGAGTTATCTCAACTCCATTTAAAAAAACAAAACAAAAAAACACGATAAGCCCCTTGTAAGGGATCCACAAGGCCTTGATAAAGAGGCCTGTTTATTTACCTTAGGATTTTGTTTTTAATTTACACCCTGATCCCTATCTCGAAAAAGTAAAAGGGTTTATGTTCTCTCAACTTCTTTTCAATAATCCGAAGTTGGTTTTTCTAATATATTTATGTGTAATTTTGAATTATTTTTTTTAAATTCTCTTATTATGGATCTAGACATATGATATATCTAATGAATACAAAAATACAAAATAAGAATCATGACTAATTTATTATAATTTAGCAAACAACGGTTAATGTAAAAGTTAATCTAGTTACCTATTAACAATAAGACATTGACTGCAACTTACGCTGATGATACAGCAATTATACTATACACCAGGATGCAACACAGGCTTCATTGACATTACAACATCGCTTACACAGATTACTCGACTGGTTCCAACTATGGAAAATTAGACTTAATCATGACAAATCAAAACACATCACATTTACTCTTAGAAAACATACCTGCCATCCATTTTATATTGACAATAACCAAATTCCACAGACGGAAAAAGTACACTACCTGGGACTCACTTTCGACAGAAGGATTACATGGGGCCCACATTTAAAAATGAAAAAAATAACTCTTGACAAAAGACTCAATCTTCCATATACTTTCCAAATCTCCATATACTTTCTAAATCGTCAAAACGTAAAACTGAAACAAAAATTAAATACGTACACTTACTTACTCAAGCCCATATGGACATATTCCTCACAGATATTCAGCATAGCTAAAAAGACTCACTTACGAAAACTTCAAAGTTTTCAATCAAAATTGTTACAACTTATCACGAAATCACCCTGGTACGTGACTAACAAAATTTTACATACAGACCTCCATATACCAACATCGAGCAGCACATAACGACGCTATCCAAACGATTTTTTACTAATTTAAACCGACACCCTTATAGTTTAATCAGTAATATGGCTGACGTACGCAATGATTCGAGAAGACTAAAAAGGCGCTGGATGAGAGATCTGCTCTCTTAGAAAGCCAAGTTAATTGACTCAAGACAGGAAAGGGGTGCTGCTGGGTGCTTTCCCTCCTCATGCCTGACATGTCATTGTTTCATATTACCGCCATCTCGCTGATCATTGTTTCATATTATCGCTGATCGTCCGAACTCTGCTGACAGAAAAAAAAACATCTAACAACAATAACGAAGAAACACATTAAAGTGATATCGCATTAAAAAAAACAAAAAACTATTATGATGAAATCACCTGAGAGTCACTTTTATAAATCAATAGATTAATACATAAGGCCGCTCTTTGAGTATCAAAGAAATCATAATGAATAGTAAACAAAAATGATCTTATTGAAAAAAAGGGAATATAAATCTTGGAATTATTATTAGACTATAATATAAATGTTAAGAAAAGAAGCACTCCTCCTCCGCTTCTGTACCACTCATTTCATGGGACTAGGTTCTTTCGACTATTTTATTATAGGAATATTTTTCTTTTTTTCTCCTTTATATGTTTACTTGATTTTTTTCATATTTCATATTTAGCTATTATTTAATTTAGGCGAAACGCCTAATTAATTTCTCCATATAAACAAAAACAAAGGTACTTTATAGGAAAAAAAAAAGGCCCCTTCCCCATTTAAGCCCCCTCAAAACATATTAATAATGATAAAGCTTACCTGATTTAAAATAACACCTAATTTTTATTAAACATGGTGAATTAGTTTTTGAGATAATCGAAAAAACAGATAAAAATTGGAATAAAAGTAATGAAATAAAGTGCCCCATCGGTATCACCAATTTTGATGAAATGTTGGCTGTCACATCTTAGGCATTTAAAAACATCAAATACCCACTTTTGTCAAAATTGCTAAAGCCGTTTTTGAGTAAATAAAAAAAAAACACTTGAAAATGAAAATTTAGTAAGTAAAGTTGATCGATTTTGATGAAATTTTTGCAGTCATATCTCGGGCATATACATCAAAGGCTCAGTTTAATCAAAATCGTTAGAGCTGTTTTTGAGAAAACCTAAAAAATCTTAAAAAGTTATTAAATAAAGTACCCCCTCCGTTTGCCCAATTTTGATGAAATTTTGGCTGTCACATCGCGGGCATATAAATACACTAAATACCCAATTTCAGATTCGCACGGTTTATATATTTTTGAGCTAGACTGTTCACACACACACACACCCACGCACACACACAGTCCATTTCGCGGGACTTGGTTATTTGGACTCCGCTTTGGACCGAACCGCTTTGGATCGAATGTTTCCGATCGCAATACTTTTTTTTTTTTCCCCTTCCTAGCCGTTTCCGGCACACGGGGTGCGGTAGCGGTGGGTTAATACGTTGGGCTAAACGTACGCCCACCGCTACCAATAAAATACACTTTATCTTCCAATGCTCTTATTTTACAAAATTTAAGGAAGTTTTAATTTGGAAACATTAATTAGTTTATCTGCTACTTTGGTGCAGCCCAGTGCACGGGTGTGCACCTTAAGGATGGGGCTGAACATTATCTCCTTCGCCGGGTGGATGTGGTGCTCTCCATCCGGCCATCCCTCTCCATCCGTCCGGATGGTCCTCCTGCGTCCTCCGGCGGGTCCAGCCCTCCTGGTCTCCGCTTCCTACTCTTCTGGTGTCTCGCCGGGACCGGGTGGTGGAGCTCTTCCGATGGTAAAGTGCGTGGGGCCCACCACCTGCCTTCATCCGTAAACGAACTCCCTAAAGGCTGGGTATACTTCTTCTTCAACCAAACGAGGGAAGTCGGTTTCGGCGAGGGCGAACATCTCGGTACTCCTTGACAGGCTGGCTCGGTGTCCTTCCATGGCAGTGCAGTCCACTACGACGTGCTCGGCAGTCTCGGGTACACCACACGTGGGGCACCGGGGGTCTATATTCTTCCCATGGCTACGATCGCCATACTTTCCTTCACGATATATTTCATATATAGGTAAGTGAAAGTAAGGAGGGTGCAAGAAATGCACGATATGTAATGAATAGGACTGCACCCCTTCAATACTACGTATATACTATTTTGAACGACCGGTAAGTTATGCAAAACAGTAGATAGTAGCGCCGTACTCTCTCTTTCTTTGATATGCACGCTGTTTCTGATACTTACCATGGAATCTATTACATTCATTACAAAACTTGAATTAATATTAATTTTAAAATAGCCTCTATGAGTTCAAGAGTATCCTATTAATTTTCAAACTCAGCGTTACCTCTGAACACCGCTTTGAACCGTTTTATCCTCTAGACCTAACATACTGGTCAAGAATTGTTGGCTGTATTTAAGCTACAGCTTCAATATTGGCATATAAATATATTGGCAGCTGCCGTTAAATGACAACTGTCGTAAAACTTCTAAAAAAACTTTATGAATAAAAAAATATTAAACTACAAGAAAAAAAAAATCTAGCGCTATAAAACGGAGCAGAATAATATTAAAGATATACGCAACCTAACTGAATGGGTATTTATCCAGATACTGGCTATTAAGTGGTATTAATGGAGATCACAAATTCCAAAATAAACAAATAGGTTTATACATCTGAGTCCACATCTTTTTCTAATATATAAGCCATTTTTTTGGTATAGGATTTAAGGTACTCCGGTTTTTCAACCATTAATTCGCAATGACATTTACATTAATTACATTACATTAGAATTGAAATATAATATACCTTTCACACCCAAAATTTATAGAGTATCTTTTTACTTGAAATAAAGCTAGTGTTGATAGCTGAGAAACTTCGATATTTTCCACTAATTAATTGTACAAAAATTAAAAAAAAAAAGCATTGCATTTCCTCCGATTCGAATATGGACCTGCAACGTTAAGCCCTGACCAGTGGCAAACAGGTCGATATTGGAGCTAGTCCAATCTTCCGCAGTGGAACAAGCTTAGGAAAGGCCAAGGTGATGTGTCTTGTATAGTTTGATCTCATTTTATTGTATTGATAATAATATAAGACAAAGGATGCTTTTATTCATCGCATTTCTTTTTCTTTTTTTTTATTATATAAATGAAGCTGATTGAAAGTAACTCTTATTCACATCATAGAACTATAAAATAATATATGAATATCTTTAAAGAACAACTATAGCAATACTTAAATGGAGTAGAAGAAACTCAAATCAATTATTTTTTGACAGGAGAATTAATAATAAAGGAAAAACAGACTAACACTATCAATAATCATAGAATATTAAGTTGCATCAAGTGCAATAACCCTTTTGATCCCTTAATGAGCTTGTCTCATTGGAAATCATATCTGTCATATCTGAATGGGGATTTATATGGGGGTGATAATTAATATTCTGGTAATTACGAATTCGGAGAAGTAATCAATCATTATTTCAAATCAGCATCTGATTAGCCAACTTCGTTAATGTTTCTACATCAAGCTCTATCATGCATATCATAAAAATCTCACTAGAAATACTTATTGGCTAGCACATTAAAAGGTAGCATGAGCATTAGCCATTCCCTTTGAATAGTCCAACGATTTTCGAGCATTAGTTGTGGACATGGGGCTCGTATGTTAAAATTAAAAAAAAAAAAAAATGATAAAGATACAAATTTACGTTATCCACTTTAATCGAAATCCTCAGAACTAGAACTTATACAAAGAATAAATACATACACATACTTACTTCAACCGGTATATTTATATGGTTGCCTATAAATGTGGGGAGGAGATTAAAAAAGGTATTTGATGAGAGATCTCCATAGTTAATATTAATTGAAAAAAAACAGGGATGAGGTGCTGCTGGGAGCCACGAACGAATGTTTTAACTGTTGGGACAAATCGTTCTAGAACATGTTTGTGTCTAAGATTTTCGAGTACTATCTACTAGAACTTTCCTGACAGTTCTTCTTTAGAGTAAATATAAGGAGCAATGGACAGCGGAGTTAGTCTTGTTCTTAAACACGAGTCGTATGGTTATTTTTGCGTTACTGTATAGTTACAAAGTGATACGTTTTGTAACCTGTTTAATTATTTGTGTTTTCGTACTTTGTGAGGCATTGTAAAATCTTAATTTCATTCAATAAAAATTATTTCAACCCTAAAATTGTTACGACATATTTTTCAAAAATTATTGAACAATATCATCTACTATATTTAATAATATACTTTCTAAAAATGACCAACAACCATATTTAAACCTCCGGCGGGTGCGCCTATTTGAGTTACATCAGCAAGCAATAACTTACTTTTTTTTTTTGTTTCTTACTCATTGCTTTAGTTGTATACTATTTCTAATAAATGAAAATTATAATTTGTATTAAGGAAAGGATGGCAAAAAAAAAAAAATAAAAATAGCTTTGGCGATAAAAACACACACAAAAAACTTACAATTGGTAGTGTAATGTATAGAGATAATATAATAATTTGCTATAATATATAATATAATAAATTGCTTATTATAATAAATGTTGCTCATATGAACATATGAATAATGGTAGAAGATGGTTATAAAGGAGAGGAAATGGTTGGGGGCGCGGTCAAAATAAAAAGGACTAATATGCAAGAATCACAATTTTTATTTTTGCCAACGTTTCGACCCAAATTTTAGGTTCTCATCACTGCTCTCTGAGTGAATCCATAAGGTATAGAGTATTGTAACTACATAAATAGGCATATAGGTATGGGTCGAGGTTTTAAAGGAAAGTAATCAAATACACATCTAAATTTCACGATTTACTAATTTAGTAAAAGAAGACTACAAATAATAGGATGTGTAAAAATAATTCAAACAATATTAGACAACGTAAAACAATAAAATAATTCAGCAGGAGTTGCCTGAATCTGTAACAGGAAAGGGCGCGCTGCGGTGTTTGGACCGCACATACAGACCTACTGCAAATAAGGCAATATAACTACTGAGGAAAACCGGAAGGTTGCGAGCACGACCGACTAATGCTGTCAGAACATGAACTAATGCTTTCTTTTTTTTTATTTATTTAGTTTTATACTATTTCTAATGGAAAATTATAAGTTGTGTTAAGAAAAAGATGGCAAAAAAAAAAAATTAAAAATAGCTTTGGCGATAAAAACACACACAAAAAACTTACAATTGGTAGTATAATGTATAGAGATAATATAATAATAAATTGCTTATTATAATGAATGTTGCTCATATGAACCTAGGAAAAATGGTGGAAGATGGTTATAATTAAGAGGAACCCCAAGAGTTGGGGGCGCGGTCAAAATAAATAGCACTAATATGTAACAATCACATATTTTATTTTTGTTAACGTTTCAACCCAGATTTTAGGTCCTCTTCAGTTTAAAGTACTCTTTGGCTGATGCTGTCAGAGTGAACCCATAAGGTACAGAGTTATGGGTCAGGATCTTAAAGGAAAATAATCAAATACACAGCTGAATTTCACGATAGACTACTTTAGTAAAACAAGACTAAATATAACAGTATGTGTAAAAATAATTCAAACAATATTAGATAACGTATTAAACCAAAATACTTGCATTTTAATTTGTGAAGAAAGCACAGAAAACGATAAAATAATTCAGCAGAGGTTGTCTGAATCTGTAAAACAAAAGGGCGCGCCGCGGTGTTTGGACCGCACTTACAGACCTACTGCAAATAAGGCAATATAACTAATACTGACCGTCTAATCCCACCAGAACATGTCGGTCTACAAATACCTGGAACCCTCAGCTCACTGATTCAATTAGTTTTCGAAATATTTTGACAAATGTTCAGATTGCGGACCAAATTCCGCAGCGCACCCGTCGGAGGGATAATAATATTATATTTATAAATTTAACTTTATTTTTCAAATTTCACTCTCCAAAAGTACTCTACTGCAATCGCACATTATAGTGGCATAAGAGAAGATCGAGACATTTTCTAAAAGTTGCCTAAAGAGCTTGGCCAAATAACGCAGTTCCTTTGATGGCTGGAACTCAGTCTTGATAAGAGCAAAGTTCCACTCCCTTTCAAAACCCTCGCTTCCTCGTCCTCCAGCTCTAGTTCCTAAATTTTTATAAGAAACTTGAGGGACTGGTTCAAAGGATCGGCTCCTCTTATAACTTTCCGCAATGGCGCTTCCATTGAAGGAATCCTAACACTCAAGATGTCCTGATTAAGGAGATGCCCACTCCTCACCCAACTTCGCTAGCTCTTCAGTAATGATATTTACCTCAACCGTAGGATGGCTAAGGTTTTTCGCCATCTTAATTCGCTCAAGGGCGGGGGGAGGGATGAGCCCCTTTTATGACCTATTGATGGCCATGTTTTACTCACCCTTACAAAATAATATTGTTTGTTTGAGGGATGTCTTTATTTCATTTATACTGTTACAATTCTATATGATATGATTGTTTTTTCCTTCAAAATTAAAAAAAAAAAAAATGTATCTATTTGCTTATATTTAAAACGGTTCAAATAACAGAAGATAGGAGACTCTAAAGTAATTTCATTTTCTGTATATTCTTACATATAAATTAATAAAAACTATTTCTAAAATATTGCATATAATTTTCTTTCAATATACACTTACTAACAAAAGTCTCTGCACACCCTCCAGCTTTTTTTTTGTTTTACCTAAAGGTAGGTTATGAGCCAGATATTGGCAATGAAACTCACACATTTTTTACATAACTTAATCTATTTTAATTAACAATGATCAACTTTAGTAAAATTTATTTAACTTATAATTTATGAGGAAAATTACATAAAATGTCAGGATACTGATGCGCCAAAAGTCCCTGCACACATCATTTTTCTTCAACTTAAAGCTTAATTATTGATGCCAAATCAACTTTAATAGGTAGCCGTTATTATTTTCTACATACTTTTACATTTTTCTATGTTTCTTTTTACATATACTTATTTTTTTCTTATTAGAAATATCTTTTAAATGTAATGAACTACCAATTTTCTTCTTTAACATTATTTATACCTTCCATATTTTTTTTTGGTTTAAATTTTTTACCAATTTTTAATGCATGTATGTATATTTCATGATAAACTCCTATGGTTTTCGATATTATATTCGATTTATTTCTCAAAACAACATTTGATATAACACTTTAATAAAAGATACACATAGTCTTATCAATTTTCGGGCATAGAAAAATTCAATTCAAAATATAAAAATTTCAATACATACACATAGGCTTATCAATTTTCGGGGATAGAAAAATTCAATACAAAATATAAAAATTTGAAAAAATCTTAAAGAGGAATTATTTTTAATAAGTGATTTTCATGTTGTATTTTGTTGATTGTTGTCCTGTACTTCTATAATAGCTACAACTTCAATCAGTAAAATTCTTATATAATTTTATAGTTTATTTGATTAATTTTAGTTGTTTAAGGAAGATCTCTGTATTTGTTTTTCTGTCGTTCCTAACAATATATATTTAATCCCTTAATAGCTCTCAGACAAAGTAATTTAATATAAATTCGCTAAAAAGCAGGTCCTTGTCCGATAGTGCAAATTGGCTTTGTTTGTTTGTAGGCATGAACGAACAGATCCTTCGAAATACTATTTCTGTCTTGGGGCATACCTTTCGCCCTTAAAGAGGAGTCCATGTTTATTTATAGCGAGCCCTGAGAGTAGATCTTTAGTATTATAATGTAATGCAATTATTGCGGTAACAGGTTCAAGTGTCAGCTCCAGCCATTAACCGGAACGTAATTCGGTTATCAAGTTGGTTGAGTCAATGTGGCTTAGGCTGAGGTGGGATACATTATTAAAGACTATTAGCGCGGGGTCATTGCCTCGGCTTAATCCCCTCATTCAATGGCCCGTAGCATTGCCCTGTTAAAATATATTTCTCTTGTTTAATACTAAAACTATTTCTCTACTTCATTACTGATTTGATAATTCTTTTTCTGATTAACAAGGGGGGGTTCTTGGACCCTATTATTATTTGTGCAGCCTGTTTCGAACCTAAATTCTTAAATAAAAAAAGTAAGTAGTTGTCGGAAAGACTTTCAAGATTAATGTAAACGTGATATCAGTAGTTTGCATTTTTAACGAACAATCCAATGGTAAAATTTCAATAACGGTTAAAAATGCAAACTACTAATATCTCATAAGCTACAACTAACCCTATAAATTACGAAAATTTAATCAATCCAGAATATAAAAAGCCTTACTAAATGGTTATAAATACTGTCTAGGATGATTATACAAATTATTTAGACTAAAACTGCTGGGTAGTTTTATTACTAGACTGGTACCCAGTTTGATACATAGTATATTATATGTTCTTCAGTACCGGTCAAAAGTTTAGATTTACTTGTATTTAATTCACAATCTTAAAGTTTAAAAAAATAATTGTAACTCAAGAGATAACATTTCAAAAATTATATGATTGTTTCGAAATACAATCTATATAAATAAAGATGAAATTCTGTTAGTTTGTTTTTTTGTTTGTTCTTTATAGAAATACATACCGTTTGTCCTAAATTCTCTGAATTTCACTTAGTGGTTCTTTCATACCAGGTGCGAACACCTGTCCATATTAAAATTGCATAGCAGCCAATCTATGGGTATATTCTTTATTGTTATAAAAATCGTTATGATCTCGCTTTACATTATATTATATTTTTACGAAATCAACCGTTGGAGTAAAAACAAATCTCATTTCTGTCCAAACGAACTTTTCTGGACCCACGGCTTTTCTCATTGTTTTCAAAATTCCATGGGTGAAACCGGGATATTAAAGCTAGTTATAAATAAATTAAAAATATAGTTGTTACGTTGTCCAATAAATGATGTTACTTATTTATGTTACAAAATCTAAGGGTGAGTCTAAACTTTTGACTGGTACTGTACACATTGGTGGAGGTTTAAAAAAAAAACATTAATTGTTTAGAATCTATTATCAATACCATTATAAAATTATTGTTTAATAATTTTACATTATAGGCCACAAGCGTTTTTTTTTTTCACTCAACAATTTCTTCTGGATATAAAAAGTTATGGAAAAATTTCAATTCACGTTTACATTAATCTTGAAAGTCAGTAATCAACGTCTGTAACCGTTCAACAGTACTGCAGATGGTGTCTATAACTGTCCAGTTCAGAACGATTATACAATGAATAGTCGTACGTTTTTTCGCATTTCCATTACATATGCTAATTTTTCGTCAGTTATCTTAAATCTGAACAGATAATTGGCTGCACCATGTCCTTTCAGAAATCGTTTTATGTTAATATCGTTATAGTTAAAGAAATCGTTATAAGTTAATTTTCGAAGTTCTACTCTTTTGTTTAAAGTTTGTATATGACCTTAATCATAGGTAGATGTTTACCATTTTTCTCTGTAGGCCTGTTTTGTTGCCGTTTCCAAAAGTGGTTTGATTTCACTGTTCGTAGCCTTTTGAAGATAACCAGGAGAGCTGTGTCCTTTGCTGCAGCCTTATCTGCTTCATCCGCTCACACCAGAGTGAACTGTTAACTTTATAAGGGGAACAAACTTGCCTTGGCTTTCACAAAAATAGTAAGTAAGAGGTGCCATATAAGGGGAAAAAATAACTATATTGTATCAGAGTAAATACAAAAATTTAAATATTAAAACCCTAGAAATTATCTCTGGCATATAAAAAAATAAAGTAGAATTTTATGTATGCAGTCATTTTTCTTCAACGGTAATGTGTAATTGGTATGCCTGTGGGATTCGATTGTCGCCGATATAAACTCGTACAAATCTCTTTGAGTATTTTGTTGTGATTTGTAATGATTTAATTTCATTTATATTTCAATATTTTGGAGCTTTCCACTTAAATTCGAATACGATATTCTTACAATATTCATACAAACACACCTTTTATAAATATACTCCAACTACTTTTTTTTTTTTTTTTTTTTTTTTTTTTTGTCTTTCAAACATTTATTCGCACCTTTCAGCCGTCTGCGACAATCAGCGAATCCGATGGCTGCAGCATCGCAATACTATTGAAGGCATGGATGGCTTGAAGGAAGGAAAGTGCCCAGCAGCACCTCTTTCCAGGCTTGACAATAAATTCAGGAGAGGAGGTCCCTCATCCAGCCTCTTTTTAGCCGCCTTCGAACGGGCAAGTCAACCGTGGCCATGTCGTGAATTAATCTATTGTTATGTCCATCCAATTTTACAAAGAAGCGTGAGTAAAGCGTTCGTATATGTTGTTGGATAGTCGGTTGTTGTAAGTCTGTATGTAGAGTTTGGTTACTTACGTACCTGGGAGCGTCCGTAATTAGTCTTAAAATTTTGGATTGAAAAGTTTGTAATTTTTGTAAGTGTGTCTTTTTAGCTGAGCCGAAAATCTGTGAGGCGTATGTCCAAATGGGTTTAAGTAAGTAGGTGTATGTATTCAGTTTTTGTCTAATATTCAATTTAGAAGATTTGGCAAAAAGGGAATAAAGAATTTTTAAGCGTATGTTTAAGGTCTTCTTTTTCATTTTCACATGTGGGCCCCAAGTCATCCTTCTGTCGAACAGAAGTCCGAGGTAGCGTACAGTTTCTGTCTGTGGAATTTGGTTGTCGCCGATATAAACTGGTGGGCATGTATCTCGTCTGAGTGTGAAAGTTATGTGTTGTGATTTGTCATGATTTAATTTCATTTTCCATAGTGTGTACCATTTTTTTAATTGAAGTAAGTGATTCTGTAAATTCAATGAGGCAAGACTGGGGTCATGGTGTATTGTTAAAATTGCGGTATCGTCAGCGTAAGTTGCAGTGAGAATTTTAGAGTTGGTAGGTATGTCGTGAGTGTATATGATGTAAAGTAACGGAGCCAGTATTGAACCCTGCGGAACTCCTGCTAAGATTGGTCGGATTGAAGAAATCTCTGAGCCCTGCCGGATAGAGAAGAATCTGTCAGAGAGGTAGGATTGGAGTAGAAGATAGTATGTGTGGGGTAGTACGGTTTTGAGTTTGAAGAGAAGCCCCTGGTGCCAGACTTTATCAAATGCTTGGGCAACGTCCAGAAATACACCAGTTGCGTATTGTTTTTGCTCTAGTGCTCCAGCAATGTAATCCGTTACTCTGTGTAGTTGTTGTGTCGTTGAATGGGAAGTACGAAAACCGAATTGATGGTCAGGTATTATATTGTTTTTGGTTAGTATGTCAACTAATCTTTTGTATAGTAGTTTTTCGAAAAGTTTGGAGCAGATGGGAAGAAGACTAATTGGTCGGTATGATGATGGATTGTATAAGTCTTTTTCTTTTTTGTAAATCATTTTGATGAGTGAATATTTCCATTGAATGGGGAATTTAGTTGTCCTGAGCATACAGTTGTATATAGTCGTAAGGAACACTAGAGCTTTCCTAGGCATTTGTTGGAGCGCCTCGGCTGTTATTAAATCATAACCCGGGGCTTTTCTTTTGGGTAGGTGTCTAATGTGTTGTGCTACTTGTGAAGGAGTAAAAGAATGAGGGGGTGGTGTCAATTGTAAAGGTATTTCTAGAGTATCAAGAACAAAAGATTCATGTTCTCTGTTTGTGATGTCAGTAAGTGGAGTAAATACTGTGGAAAGGTGATCGGCAAACAGTTCAGACTTTTCCCTATCCGACACTGCCCACGAACCGTCTTCTTTTCGCAGGGGTACTGACACCTCTCGATGCTTTAACAAATTCTTAGTATGCTTCCACAAACTCCCATCGTCCGTCGATAAGTTTGTTAAGTAAGTATCATAGTTTGTTTTATTGAATTTTCGGATTTGTCTTTTGAGTTCATTATTTAGTATGTTAAAAGTTTTTCTGTCTGATGGTAGTCTGTTAGTCTGCCACACCTTACGAGCTCTTCTCTTTGCTCTGATCAAGTCCCTTATATACTGTGGGTATTTTGGCAGATGATCAGTACTTGATGCCCTTGATATCGTTGAAGTCCAAGCAGCGTTTTGGATACTTTTACTGAATTTGTCGACTGCCTCTTCTAATTCCTCTTCAGTTTTAATAGAGCATGGAACTGAAAGTTCGGAATCAAGAAATGCTCTATAAGCATCCCAATCAATATTGCCGTAAATTAGCTTCGGCGGTCTTTGTACGTTGTTGGGCTCATCAAGAATAACTAACTGTACTGGGGAATGATCAGAGCAAAGATCCGAGGTCGAATTTATTGTGTAAGGTATGGTCCGTAGTCCTTTGGTAATAAAAAAGTCAAGAAGGTCTGGGGTTTTCCGTTGTGAAGTTGGCCAATAAGTTGGTGTGTCAGGTGATATGGTGTCTAATGAAAGTTCGTGGATAGCAGCCTTCAAGTTTCTTCCTCTAGGTGTGCATAGCCGTGACCCCCAACATTGATGCTTAGCATTGAAATCACCACCTACTATAAAGCATCTTCCTAGGCTTTGAAAGTAGTTGCAAAACATCGAGGGTGTTAGTACGTATCTAGGAGGACAATACACCGAAGCTATGGTTATTGTATGATGTTTTGTGTGTAGTAGTATGCCTGTGGTTTGAATGTCAGGTGTGGTGGGTAAGTACAATGGGTTATGTGAGAGTGATGTCTTTATTAGTATCGCTGTACCGCCATGAGCTGTGTTGTCGGGGTGATCTGTTCTGTATGTCAAGTAGTCGGAAATTCCAAATCTAGTGCGTGGTGTAAGGTGCGTTTCTGTTATCAGTGCTATGTCTATACGTTTTTCGTGTAAATATATGTCCAACTCTGTTTTATGTTGGGTTAGTCCGTTAGCGTTCCACAGAAGGATTGACAAAGAGCCCACAGTTAGCTGATTAGGGGCCATTTGGAGGGCATAGGCTTTGAGTTAGCTGCGTGAGCTGTTGGAGGTGACTAAAAAGAGGCTGGATGAGGGTGTTAAGACCGTTCAACACCTGAGATAGTTGAGCTGGTATATAATTATCGGCTGAAGGTGACTGCTGGGCAATATCATGTCGCAAGCCAGGCGAAGTTTGTATATGAAATGGGGTTTCTTCAGATTGTTGAGCTGATGGCTGTGACTGCGCCTGATATTGCCGTTGAGATGGCTGCGACTGCGTCTGATGTTGCCGCTGAGATGGCTTCCACTGATACGCTGTTGGCTGTTGCTGTGTTGGCTTTAAGTGCTGAACGGGAATATTGCCCTTTTGAGGTGCATTTAGGATTGGGAAATCTATTGGGTTAATTGAAGGAGGCGGAGTCGGGGGTTCACGCTTGTAATAAAACTAGGGAAACACCAGCGAAATGTACCAACTGCCAAGGCGATCATCCCGCAAATTATCGCGGATGTCGAATCCTCAAAGAACTCAGAGCCCAGAAGAAACTAAGAAATCTTGTTCATCAGCGTGAACTCCAACTACTGAACAATAGACTTCAAGCAATTCGAAGAGTCTATAAAGTTAATAGTCATATTGCTTATTGCTTATGCATTATCAATATTATTATATATATTTTAATTCCTTTTTTTTTATTGTTTTTATTAGAAGGCCTCTCTTCTGAATTTCATGTTGAATATGATTTTTAAAATACTTTCTTCGATTAGACGATATTAGACCCTCATTTCAATTAAGTCTGCACTGGTATTTTAAAAATAATATACACCAACATAATATACACAATGATAGACACTAGTACAAAGAAATTTCAAACGTGGTTTCTTGATCGAGGAAACCTTCTAAAATTCAAAATCGTAATACCAAAATTAAACCTTTCCCCAAATACATATTTTTACTGAAGGAAATTTTAACCCTCCCCAGAAAATTTTTTAAAGACTCCGAATGTTATAGAAATCCGAAAAGTGTAATGTTTTAAAAATTTTTGTCTACTAGAGTAATTAATAGGTATATTACTTTAACCCTTTAGCGTCTGAGCAGTGCGAGTGCATTGCGGGGCCTGTAGCCTGAGACCATTGACCGGCTGCCTCGCTCAGTGGCATAAATACTTTATTTTAATTCGAGGACACATTCACTCTTCTTATCTCCTTATTCATATTTATCTTCTAAAGGTGCAGGTAAAATTAATTTGGAAAAACTCGAAAAAAAAACCCATCGCAATTAGTTTACAGCTCTCGAATAGTAACCATAACCTCGTCACTGGGAAATACCGGACGGGCTGGAAACAGGATTGGAGAAACGCGAATGGCAATTAGGTAATTATGCCTATGTAAAAATAATTTGCATATTTTCTGCACTCGTCCTAAATATGAATAAGAAAATGATGACTATTTTGTCTGCTCGCCATGCTCCTCTTGTAGTCATGAAATTAAAAAAATACGTGTTTGAACGTACCTAAGTAGACATACTTACATATAATTTTTAGAACTGTTATATTTAGTGTTTTATATATCTGTTTATTCTATAACATTTTTAAATGATATACTATTTTTTTTTTACGAGTTGTTACCTAAGATTTTGATTTTGATTGAATTTTGCATTCCTAAATAATGATACGATAAATCCGAAAGCGAAGAGTAAAAATTCAATTTTTTTTTTAAAGAAGCCAAAAAAAACATCTCTTAAGGTGCTGACTACTGATGTTTTTATCCTAGTACAATAGTAAAATAAAAGAGTTAAGAAATCAATTGGAATAAGGTCTGCAGTTTAAGTCTTCTAACGCTGAAGCGGGCGGAACTGATATATCAGTCTACAGGCCTTAAAGGGTTAACAGCGCCTCTGATAACACCTCAGGACGTCAGCGACGCCGTATTAAGTACCACCAGTCGTGGATTTTTCATGGATTGGTGCGATCGAGTGAGTTGTCTGCGATGCAGTTCGCTTTGTCACATTGTTGTTGATTGATTGCAAGGCGATGGTTCTCACAGCTTATTATCGATTCTCTAAACCACAACAATATGAAAATATTACTGATCAAACACAGTGAAAATAATTGATGTTCAGGATGCAAAATTATACATTTAAAATGAAACAATAACAATTATAAATTGTAATGATAAAAGTGCTTCTTGGAAAATACCGTCAATACAGTCATGCGTTGCATTTCCATCTTTCTAGGAATCTGGAATTCAATGTGGTATAGAACGAACGCAAAAGACAAGGAAGTATTTTTGTATAAAAGGAGTATATATAATCAGTAGGATGGGATTTCCTATTCATGAAGAGAATAGTGGATCGAAGATTAATCAACTCTTGGATTTAGAAAGTATTGTTGGTTCCAGGAAACTGGAAGAGGAAAATACCAAAACGCAATACCTTGTCGCCAGAAAAGCCGCCTTGAATCATTCTTACTGATGGAACATCAGAGAGGTATCTCATGAAGCGATTGTTTGATAAGACTATTTCAAGAGGATAGACCTCCGTACAGAAAGCAACCATCATCGTAACGGTACAAAACAAGAGATTTTTCAGAGACAGAATAATTCAATCTTTGGAATTGTTTCAGGGCGGTAAAAATATTGTTCGATAATATGATTGTTATAGCAAATTTGATGACCATTCGGGATTATTACATTCCTAAATAACATTAAAAAAGAATGTTACGTCTTGGGCCAAACATTAACCCTTTATAGTCTGAGCAGTGCTAGTGTATTGCGGGCCCTGTGGTTTGAGACCTAGACCAGCTGCCGTGCCCGGTGATGATAAAATTAATTTCCAAAAACCCCACAAGAATCCATGTCAATTAGCTTACAACCCTCGGAAATTTTTGAGGAAACCATAAACCTCGTCACTGGGAAATACCGGACGGGCTGGAAACAGGGATGGAGAAACGCGAATGCCAATTATGTCAAAATAATTTTCATATGTCCTGTGCTCGTCCTAAATATAAATAAAAAAATGATGACTATTTTATCTGCTCGCCATGCTCCTCTAATATTCATGAAATTAGATAAATTCGTTTAGGAACGTACCTAAGTAGACACACTTACATATAATTTTTAGAACTGTTATATTAAATTTTTTATATACCTGTTTATTTTATAACATTTTAAAAATATATACTATATATTTTTACGAGTGGCTACTTACGATTTATGAATGTTGCATTCCTAAATAATGATACGATAAATCGGAAAATGAAGAGTAAAAATTCAATTTTTGTATTAAAACAAGCCACAAAAACATCTCTTAAGGTGCTGACTACTGGGGGTTTTATCCTAGTGCAATAGTAAAATGGAAAGAGTTAAGAAATCAATTGAAATGAGGTCCGCAGTTTCAGTCTTCTAACGCTGAAGCGAGCGGAACTGATATATCAGTCTACAGGCCACAGGGACTGCAGCGCTCGAATGATAATCAGTCTACAGACGTTAAAGGGTTAATAATCAAATAAGTGACATTTTTGTTTACCTTATTCTACACCTAACTTGATTTTTCAGTAATGTCATTACTACTCTTATTAGTAGGTTTATATGTCCGTGAAGGTTTGTGTGGAAACGTTTGTAAAGAGTCTTGATGTGTTGGTCGACTGTTGGCATGTGGAAGTCACTATATAAGGTTTGATTAGTCACGTACCAAGGTGCTTTTGAAATGAGTCATAATAATTTTGACTGAAAGGTCTGGAGTTTTCGTAAATGTATTTTTTTAGCGATGCCGTAAATTTGTGAACAGTATATCCATATAGGTTTAAGTAAGTATGTGTATTTAGTTTTTGTCTCAGTCTTAATTTTGAGGATTTAGAAAAAAGTGGGTAAAGTAGCTTTATTCGTTTGTATAGAGTTTCCCTTTTCATTTTAACGTGTGGGCCCCATGTCATCCTTCTATCGAAAATTATTCCGAGGTACTGTACTATGGCTGTTTGGAGAATTTGGACATTTTCGATATAAATTGGAGGAAAACTTTTTTTCCGGAGAGTAAAAGTTATATGTTGTGATTTCTCGTGATTAAGTCTAATTTTCCACAATTTGCACTAGTCATTTAATTTATGTAATAGTTAAGCATGTGACGGATCTTGATGTTTTGTTAGTATTGCTGTATCATGAATCATCACATATACTCCTAGCTGTAGCGGTCAATGTGTCATTACTTTCTGGTATGTCATGGGTGTATACAATGTACAGTAGGGGGGCCAGTATTGAACCTTGTGGTACCCCCGCTATGACTGGACGAATTGAAGAAATTTCTGAAGAAATCTGTCGTAAAGGAAGGATCGAAGAATTAAATTAATAAATAATTAAATTAATTTATTTTTATTAAAAATCGCTTTTCCCGAAATATTGTTTTGTTTATAGGCAGAAAAGTGCTTCCGAATAAATTGAACCCCCTTAAACTACAATGGCAGACATTGTCAGTTTATTTATGTGGTTATTGACAGTGTCGGAATATGATATATTTTCACTTTTGTTAGAAAGCTCATGTAACACAAAATATATAAGTAAACGGTATCAGAACATTACTAATAAAAGTTATGAAATAAAATCATTTAGGTGCAACAATTTTAGAACGTAAAGTTCATTTGCGTTATTTACGAATATCATGACTAAAAAAATATAAAATCTTAATACACGAGATAAAGAGCGAACTCACGACGAAAGGAAATATTAACTACAGTTGCATGGTTCAAAGCAATTTCTTTCATACTAAATGTCAATGGGCCGATTAATATTCAAACACAGACTTTCTGACGTTTCTCAACACCCACTGTGTTGAGAGTTTTTTTTATATATACAATTTTCAATGTTTTTTTTTGTTTAATATTTAAATATCAGTACTTTAAAAAAATTCTTTTAGTGAATATTTTTATCGAGTAAAAATATATTCCTTAAGGCCAGAGTAACCTTCCACTCACTTGGACAGCCTTTACTTCAGAAACCTCTTTAAAGAACACTCAGGACTAGGGCCATCGCTGAAGTTAAGTGTTGCAGGAGTGGCCCCTCCAATGAAAAATGTCTTCACTGTTGAACAAGGGACTGAAGTAGTAGTCTATTCGTAAGTTATCGACATCTTGCCTATAGAGACATTCAAAATTATTTTAAACGAAAAAATAATACACAAATTAAATAGTACATATGCTTATTATGTTACCAACAACTAATTGTGTCCATCTTAAAACATAGGATAGTTTTCATCTCGATTATTTGCCTAAATATTTCGTTTTTCGCAAATCAAATGCTTATTATACTAAAATTTAGTGTGATCTTTAAATTTCCAACAGATGGCGGTTTAAGTTTATTTATTGACATAACACATCATTTTCTTTCGATATTTAGGGAGGGTAAGCATAAATCGGCTTGGGCTAGGAAGATCCGTGTTTTTCCCGCTGCACATTATATGTCGCCTTTTCACGTGTGGAGAAAACATCAAATCTATTTGAGATGGAAATGGTTAGGGGTGGGGTCAAATGAAAACACTATATGTGAAATAACATATATATTGTGCCGACGTTTCGACCCGATATTCAGGTTTTCTTTTCTTCATATTTATTGGTTGCTATCTTGTTTTATGTTTAGCCCTGAAGAAGACCTGAATATCGGGTCGAAACGTCGGCACAATATATATGTTATTTCACATATAGTGTTTTCATTTGAGCACACCCCCAACCATTTCCATCTCATATTCTTCTACGGTCAACGAATTTCCTTCATTATCAAAGGCAGGTTAACAGAAATTATTGTGCTCCAATTAGTATAACCTCCTCATTCGATATCTCATATCATCACGTGTTATATTCTGAATTTAATTAATACGTATTATGGCAAAATATTAATTTGGTACATTTTTGCTAACTGTCTATTTTGATTGTACTAAGCCTTGTTCCAATTATATTCTTCATTAGTCCCTTTTACATGTGTCATTCATTGACACACTATGGTCAAATATAAGATGTAAACAATCAACACTTTAACATCTAAATTCTTTAACAAACTACCCGTTGGTTTTTAGATTAGCTAAAAGGTTTTTATCTCTATTAGTGCATTTTGATTTGACTTTATTAGAGACAATAGGATATAATTAATTAATCGTATTATAGCTACAACGCTTGGTAGGTTCTGCTCGTAATAATTGAAAGATAACGTAATAGTACCTAAATACTCATATAAAAACTATATTATGAAACAAAACCATGTCTCATCTCTGTAGTCATAATTCGTATAAGAAGGTTAATATTTCTGTGTACGTTAGTTCGGAAACGTTTATAGAGCTTTTATGCGTTGGTCGACTGTTTACATGTTGTGGTCGACTGTTTGCATGTTGTGGTCAGCATATAAGGTTTGATTAGTCACGTAACAAGGTATTCAAGAGTTAGTCTGAGATACCAGTGAAAGATTAAATCTGTATTATTGCCAAAAGGAATATTTTCGTGTCCCTAAATCGCTTATTTGCGATACCTCACAAATGGTACTGGGGTTGATGTGAAAAGAGAACTACCTACTGCCGGTCACATGTAACAATGCTCTCATTCCGTGGACCTTCTCCGTAAAAGCATGGCGATGCATTTTTATTGCACCTTTATCTACGTTAACGGTGTTTTCTTTGATTAGTTACATTAACCATACGTAATATTCACTCCATTTATTCTTCACACATACGCTACTATTATAATATTCTTCTGAGATGGAAATGGTTGGGGGTGCGGTCAAATGAAAAACACTATATGTGAAATAACATATATATTGTGCCGACGTTTCGACCCGATATTCAGGTCTTCTTCAGGGCTAAATATAAAACAAGATAGCAACCAATAAGTATGAAGAAAAGAAAAATAACAAATAAATAAAATAATGAGTAATATATGAATCTATATACATATATATGCATGAAAAAATGAAAATGAGTAAATAATTGCATAATAGAATAATATAATTTTTTTTTTTTTTTTTTTTTTTTTTTTTTTTTTTTTTTTTTTTTTTTTTTTTTTTTTTTTTCTCCTTGGTTAATTAAATTATATACTAATATTCTACAATTTCATTCAATCGCTATTTAATCATTACTCCTTAATATTAAAAATAATTTTTTTTTTTTTTTTTTTTTTTTTTTTTTTTTTTTTTCTCCTTGGTTAATTAAATTATATACTAATATTCTACAATTTCATTCAATCGCTATTTAATCATTACTCCTTAATATTAAAAATAAATTTCGCTAGAATTTAAAATACGTTAAAGCACTCGGCAGTTACACCGGATGGTTTGGTAAACAAACATAACCCCCTCCTTTTTCAGTTGGCAGTCGACCACCGACAGTTCACTCGACAGGTACGTTTTATTTCTTGTTTAATATATTTTGGACTTCTACCCATCTCTTTTTCTATTTTTATTACTACCTCCTTTTCTATTATATGCTACATATATCGTTTAGACTTTTACCCATCTTTTCCTATTTTCACTTCGCACATATTCCTTCCGCTTCCTCGTTACATCTATTCCGTATCCCATTTAATATTGTTATTATTCTGTTATTCATTTAATGTTGTTATTCCCATTAATATTGTTATTGATTTATTCATATTCTTTTGTTAAATATCTAATTACACACACAAAAATTAGATTTAAAAAAAAAAAAAAAAAAAAAAAAAAAAAAAAAAAAAAAAAAAAAAAAAAAAAAAAAAAAAAAAAAAAAAATTATATTATTCTATTATGCAATTATTTACTCATTTTCATTTTTTCATGCATATATATGTATATAGATTCATATATTACTCATTATTTTATTTATTTGTTATTTTTCTTTTCTTCATACTTATTGGTTGCTATCTTGTTTTATATTTAGCCCTGAAGAAGACCTGAATATCGGGTCGAAACGTCGGCACAATATATATGTTATTTCACATATAGTGTTTTTCATTTGACCGCACCCCCAACCATTTCCATCTCATAATCTTCTACGGTCAACAAATTTCCTTCATTATAATATTCTTCAATTTTATTCAGCTGAAATCATAATAAAATCTGACTTCCAATAGTCATTTACGTTATCGATATTTTATAATTTTAAATTCGTTCCATTTTCCCTTTACTCTGTTTTTGATCTGTTTTGCCCATTCGGAGGGAACTATGTATTTCAGATCAGGAGGGTCAGAGCTCTTGGCTGCTTCTTTTGCCAATTGGTCTGCTTGTTCGTTTCCTTTAATTCCGACATGAGAAGGAACCCACAGCATCGTTACTTCCCTCCCGCTCTTCAATTGTTGGAAGTTAAGTTCCAGAATTTGTTTATGTATTTCGTTGTTGCTCGATAAATTTTGTAGTCCCTTAATTGTTACATCAGAATCAGTCGCAATTACTGATTTTGGAATACTTTTGTTATTAATGTATTCAAACGCTTTAAGTATTGCCACTGACTCGCTAGTGAAAATGGAATTTGTGTCGTTTAACTTCCATTTATCAACACTCGTCCTGGTCACCATGCTACATCCCACACCGTTTTCATCCTTAGATCCGTCGGTGAAGATCAATTCATGGTCTGTATATAAGTTTTCGGTTATTTCATGGTATCTAAATTTTAATATTTCTGGTGAGGTATTCTTTCTAATTTTGGTTAGCTCGTGCTCTGTATTAATTAATGGGACTAATATCTGTGGGCAAGGAGAGGTTGAACTCATTAAGGTAATGGGTGATTCTATCCTTGAGCGTTTCCGGTCTACGAGGTTCAATGTTATTATAATTTTGTAGAATGTTATAGATGTTGTGGTCTGGCATACTGAAAATTTTCACCGCGTAGCGGAGCACTAGCAGGGCTCCCCGGTTTCGCTTAGTAGGGCTGATATGGGACTTGTTCTAAACGCCCCGGTAGAAAGCCTCAGTGCCAAATTCTGAACATAATCACCTTCGCCTGATCAAAGAAGAAAACCGTGCCTGGGTGCCACCAAAGAACCTAAGTACGAAGGAAGCAGCTATAATAACCAGACTTAGAATTGGTCACACGAAGCTGACTCACATCCACCTGCTTATTGGACTTCACCAGCCAACTTGCCAAACTTGTGATAATGCTCCTCTTACAGTGGAACATCTCTTCGTATGTCACAAATACTCGAAGGAACGCCGCGACCTCAACATCATAATGCCGTATCCCTAGAAAAACAAACATTGGTATAGAAAAAACCCTAAGATACATCAAGGGAATAAAATTAATGCCATACATTTAAGAAGATCAGTCGTCGCTAATGGCCAGAGCAGTCGAAGCGACGTTAAATAACATCAAATAAAAAAAAAAAAAAATTAAATTCAATGAAAATGAAAGGAGCTAGAAATTTGATATAAGGATACAGGTATTATGCTTTCAAGTACTGTGGCATCAACTAGAGACATCAGCAACAAGCTAACTTCATATCGTGATTTTCTTTCAGGCCTGTAATCGAAATTGCCCATAGTAGTAGTAGTATTATGGGTTTTAGGGCGATAAATTTCTAGATTATTACGCCCGTAGCATTCTTTACCGATTATATAGTTTATACAATTATGATTTGAAAATGAAAAATTTTAATAACAATTCAACCTGCTTATACCAGTGACCACCCCAGCATTGCGCTCCATAGCACACAACGGCTCTGCTCACTGCATTATAAACATTTAATTTTACCTGAAAAGGAACGGACCCGACTCAGTAGTGATCAGATGGATATTCAAAGTAAGGGGAGAACTATTATATTTAAACAAATATACCTTTTCTGCCTCAAATAAATGGTGTTCGTTATGTAACCTTAAGAAGGACGAAGACATTTTCCATTTTATTGCAATTTGCCCTATTCTTAGCGAAATCAGAATACAATATTTTAACAAAACTATACTCAGTGAGGTAGAGCTTGAAGTTTATTTGAACGGCAAAAACTGGAATAGTCTTGTTGGCTATTGTAGAGAGGCCTGGTATTACAGGTACGAATTAATAAAAGAATTTAATTATTAATGGAAAACAGTTAAATTATTTATTATATTATATTATATTAGTTTTAAGATTTAGTAAAATAGTTATTCAGATATTACATCATTGAAAAATATTAATCTGTAAAAAGAGAGATGGAAAAAGATATTTTATTTTATTATTATTATTATTATTATTATTATTCATATTTTATTTATTTTTTGTTATGAGTATTTTTTAATTAAAGCTATTGCTCGACTCCCTCAGACGGTGATTACCATGAGGATTGTCTTCAGCTTAAACTTATTTTGATTTTGTAATTGTGCTATTTCATGAATAAAGACTTATTATTATTATCAATTATGATTTGGTTATCTTAACTTAGGTGTTTATTTTTTTAACTATAAACAAAAAAGGTGTTTATTTGGTTAACTAAACATATTGTTCTTTGTTTTTTTTTTTTTTTAACCTGCCTTACATTACATTAATAATACAACAGTTCTATGTTAGAACAATATACATCAAAAGTGTAGTTACAACAAATTACCCATAAACCTGAGTAATAATAAATAAATATATTCTTCATAAAATATTTTATGGGTTTGTATGGTCTTATAAGCTTTATCGTTAAGGGTTTGATGATGATACACAGGAAGGTTGTTTATTTTGAAATATAGGGGATAACCATGCGGTTTTGATCCTGTAAGTGATCCATAATTAGCGATATTTCCTCCTTAAATTATTACATATCCAAGATTTACGACAAAATTAAAGGCCTCCTAACCCAGATAGGCTAAACCTCAAAGGGGGCGGGAGACAAGGGGTGGTAGGGTGAGTGGGGGGGGAGGTTCAGGAGTGGGGGTAACTGTAGCGCCAGTCTCCGGCGGGCCGTCGGACAGTGCGCCTCGGCCGGGAGACATGATCATCGGGATGGAGGCGTCGATCTCGCATCAGCCTCAGAACTCCACCGCCGGGAGCTCCACCGCGCTCAGCCTCCAATCGCCTCACCTGGCCCCGCTAATCCTCAAGGGGATAGTTATGGCCGTCATAATACTCGGGGCAATCCTAGGAAACGCCTTGGTAATCATCAGTGTCGTCAGGCACCGCAAGCTACGGATAATCACTAACTATTACGTGGTCTCGTTAGCATTCGCAGACCTTCTAGTCGCTCTATGCGCGATGACTTTCAATGCCAGCGTCGAACTGACCGGCCGGTGGTTGTTCGGCCCATTCATGTGTGACGCTTGGAACTCTTTGGACGTCTACTTCTCTACGGCGTCCATCCTTCATCTATGCTGCATAAGCGTGGACAGGTACTACGCCATCGTGAGGCCGCTGCAGTACCCCATCACGATGACACATAGAACAGTGTCCTTCATGCTTGCCAATGTATGGGTCCTTCCGGCTCTCATATCCTTCATACCCATCTTCCTCGGATGGTACACGACCGAAGCGCACGAGAAATACCGCGCGGCGCATCGCAACGAGTGCATCTTTGTGGTGAACACTTATTACGCTCTCATATCTTCTAGTGTTTCTTTCTGGATCCCTGGAGTCGTCATGGTCACCATGTACTTCAGGTAAGAAACATCTACTTTTTATTTTCGATTATTTTATTTTTATTTTAAAAATAGCTGCAGATGTTTTCCAAATTTGACTAGGACTATGAGATTGGTGTCGTTTAACAGTGCATTCCACGCCATTTCATACTATATCAAGAATGTATAGGTTCATGCTAAAGAAATTTTCTTAAAACCAAGTTTAAAATTTTAATACCAATTTTCTCAAAAAGGGCATTTTTTAAAAATTTTATATATATTTTTTAAAATAGGTCATACTGCCAATACCTATACAGTGTTCTATATCATATGAAACGCCATTGAATACGCTGTTAAACAACACCAATCTCATGATCCTAGTCAAATTTGGAAAACATCTGCAACTATATTTAATCATAAAAATAGATTTATTGAATTTTATCACTAGTTTTCAATTTTTTTAGTAATAAAGGAATTTCCATCCCCCTTTTATATTTTATTATATGATTAGATATACTAATACCTATTTTTTCTAAAAAATGTAAAAATGTTAAAAGATGCCTTTTTTGAGAAAAATTATATTAAAATTTTTAAACTTGGATTTAAGAAAATTTCTTTAGTACCAACCTATACATTGCTGTTTATCATACAAAATGGCATGGAATGCGCTGTTAAAAGGCACCAATCTCATAGTAATGGTCAAATTTGGAAAACATCTGCAGCTATTTTTAATCATAAAATGCTACATTTATGAAATTTTATCACTACTTTTTAATTTTTTTATTAATGAAGAAATTTTCATCCCATTCATATATTTTGTTGTATAAATAGATATTTTCTGATGAATAGATATTGTATTATATATATAAAAAATACATATACAAAATTTTAAGAAATGCCATTTTTGAGAAAATTGAAATTAAAATTTTACATTTAGTTTTAAGAAAATTTCTTTAGTACCAACCTTACATTGTTGTATGTCATATGAAGCGGCATGGAACGCACTGTTAAAATACACCAATCTCATAGCCTTAGTCAAATTTGAAAAACATCTACAGCTATTTTTAATAACGATTTTTTCTGTTTCTGGACCTATGTTTGAGGGCTTTAGACACCAATAATTCGAAAACGGGCTTTAGTAGATACAAGTAGTACACATATACCAAAATTTCAAGAAAATCTGAAATGGTGAGGCTCAAGCCTTTGTTGAATTGACGTTGAATGACACTAATATATATATATATTTTTTTTTTTATCCTCATTCGTATATCCGCGCCTGTCAACAATATATCGACAATTAGCAGATGTGATGGCCGTATACAATTGCAAATGATGACATGTCAGGCATGGGGAAGGATGGCACCCAACAGTACCTCTTGTCTGGCTTCATTCAGTTAAACAGGTCGTTTAAAGAAGGAGATCTCTCATCCAACGCCTTGTTAATCCCCTCCTCACATTCGTGGGCATTTCATCAGTGGCCATATCTCTTATTAGTAGGTTTATATGTTCAAAGAGTCTTTTACGTTTGTAAAGAGTCTTGATGTGTTGGTCGACTGTTGGCATGTGGAAGTCAGTATGTAAGGTTTGATTAGTAACATACCAAGGTGCTTTTGAAATGAGTCGTAATAATTTTGATTGAAAGATCTGGAGTTTCTGTAAATGTATTTTTCTTAGCAATGCCGTAAATCTGTGAACAGCATATCCATATAGGTTTAAGTAAGTATGTGTAAGTATTTAGTTTTTGTCTCAGTCTAAATTTTGAAGAATAGAAAAAAGTGGTTAAAGAAGGTTTAGTCGTTTGTTTTGAGTTTCCCTTTTCATTTTAACGTGCGGGCCCCATGTCATCCTTCTATTGAGGGTTAGTCTAAGATACTTTAGGTGTGTCTGTTTGGGGAAATTGGACATTTTCGATAACAATAAGCTGTGGAGTTATAAAAGCTATATTCAATGTGGAATATAAATGCAAGACACGATATAAATTTTCTGCTACACAGCTAATGGAGTATATATAATTATTTTTTTACAGCATAACTTCTTTATCGTGTCGAGGTTGTGTCCCTATTCTCAAAACACATATTTGTCAATCACATGATTAAATATCTTGTATTTAAACAATATAATAAACAGGTTTTTTATTGTAAAAATTTGACACTCTTATAATCTTATGTTATTTAAATATAAGAACAGGGACACAAACTCAGTTATGTTGTAATTAATAACATAAAATCTTCCTACTAAATTACTAGATAAAGATAACTATTTTAGTTTTGATGAAAAAAGATTGATCTCTTCA
Organism: Aelia acuminata; assembly: GCA_911387785.2. Taxonomy (NCBI): domain Eukaryota; kingdom Metazoa; phylum Arthropoda; class Insecta; order Hemiptera; family Pentatomidae; genus Aelia; species Aelia acuminata. The sequence continues at coordinate 171,072,418 of OU426979.1, forward strand.
ATAATATATTGATACTCAACTAAGTTCAGCTAATCACTAATTAGAAAAAAAAAAAAAAATAGGACGCACAAATGTGATTTCCTGCAAAACAGCAACAGTGCCTTCCTAATTAGTCGAATAATATCAAGATTAATTAGACTATATAAATAAATATAATTGTATCTATTTTTCACACTAGGATAGTTCTGTTTAAATATTTGACTTCAAACTAAACTTTATTCAAAATTGGGAAATGAGATTAAATTACCGGGATTAATTGTTACTTTTTTTTATAAATTCATTATTGGTAGTTTAGATAAAATCTAATGATAAAAATCTGATTTATGCGACTAATTTAATAGGATGCTGAAAAATACTCAATGAAAATATGCACGAGAAATACATGTAAATGAAATAAATTAAATATTTAATATTAACTTTGAATCTTTTAAATTTTTTTTTTACAGATATTACTCATATCATTAAAACATTATAAATGGATGATTTTAAGGTTTTTTATTAACATGATATGATGTTTTTAATGAAGATATATTAAAACGAGCTTTCAATAATTACTCCTTTAATTAGAAGCACATTTAGATTTTTAAAAAATATATAAATAATTAAAACGAATATATCGGAGATAATAGAATATAATTATTTATAAAAGTTATTTTGGGAATAAAATAAACTTCGATGGCCGAGTTATAATCCTGTTAAGCGGATGAAGCTCAGAGGGTTCTTCACGCTTACCTTTACGATTTTGCCGCCGCGCGCTGCTTGAAAATCTACAATTTTCTATGCCTATCAAATCTGATTTGTGAGCCACAGAAAAATAAAGTTGAAATTAATATCATTTTTATTAAATTTAGTATATTATCTATATTTTGGAACTGCGGCGCTAAAAGGAAAAATATTAATAAAAAAATATCTGGTGCAATAGGTTAAAAATTGACGTGTTTTGATAAATATGTAACGCTATTCCAAAAAATCACATTTTTTTTTCTACATTAATTTACTTATATTTTTTAATTGTTCTCAAAATTGTTTATTGTTAAATTGTTAAACAAAGGTTTTTACTTGTTTTGATTCGGCAAGCAGAATACTCCATCGTGTCTGATTTTATAATCTCTATTTAATTGCTGAAAACTTCATTTAGTTAACTTGGAAACAAGTAATTTCCATTAATTATGTACGATCCAAAGCACGTTGAAAACATCCCCATGAACAAAACGTATTTAATTAAAATAAATTACCCCCTCCGTTTGACCAATGTTAATGAAATTTTGGCTGTCACATTGCGGGCATTTACGTACATAAAATACCCAGTTTCATTAAAATCGTTAGAACCGTCTTTGAGAAAATCGAAAAAAAACCTACAAATTAGACGAAATTTAATAAATAAAGTACCCCCTCCGTTTAACCAATATCAATGAAATTTTGCTGTCACATCGCTGGCGTATACATACACTAAATACCTAATTTCAAGCTCTTACGGTTTATAGTTTTTGAGCTAGTCTGTTCGAACACACACTGACCATTTCGCGGTACGAGAGCCCCAAAGGTGTATTTCCGTTGAAAATTTTTCATGACCGCAATACTTTCCCTTACTTTATATTTCAAATATAGGTAATTGAAAGTAAAACTACAAATATTTTCGATTCGAAATCGGCTAATTTAACACTTTCGCTGTTTTCTATAATTATAATCCTTGAGAACATATGCAATGTCAATTTATTTAATGAAAAAAAAAACATGTTCGGTAGCAAAAAATGAAAATATATCTTGCATATATGCTGTATATCAATGTTTGCGCTATATTTAATCATTTAAATATTAAATGTCTTTTAATATTAAAATACATGCTTTCAAGTGCGAATCGGGTTAGCCAGCATAGATAAATAATCTTATTTCATAATCATATATATTTTGGATAGGAAACATTGGATATAGGTTCGATACCTAAATTTGTATCTATGAAAATTTTTTAACAACTTTTTTATTTATATGTGCGAAATAAATTATTTCTAACCCAAAAAAACAAGTCCTTTTTTTTTATTAACTATTTCGTAATCCATTGGTTTATATTAAGAAACTAAATATACTTATATATATATATATATATATATATATATATATATATATATATTTTTTTTTTTATGACTTTCATTATTAATCCGCACCTGTCAGCAGGGTGCTGACAATCAGCGAATGAGATGGTGGTAATAGGTTATAATGACATGTGAGGCATGAGGAGGGAAATCACCCAGCAGCACGCCCTTCCTGGCTTGAGTCAATTACCTCGGTTGTCTAAGAGAGCAGATCTCTCATCCAGCGCCTTTTTAGTCTTCTCGTACCGATGCTTATGTCAGCCATATTAATGATTAAAGTATTTGGATGTCCATTTAAATTAGTAAAAAATTGTTTGTATAGCGTCGTTATGTGCTGGTCGACTGTTACTACATGGAGGTCTGTATGTAAAGTTTTGTTAGTCACGTACCAAGGTGCTTTTGTAATGAGTAGTAACAATTTTGATTGAAACGTTTGAAGTTTTTGTAAGTGAGTCTTTTTAGCAATGCCGAAAAGCTGTGAGGAATATGTCCATATGGGTTTGAGTAAGTAAGAGTACGTATTTAGTTTTTTTTTCAGTTTCAGTTTTGATGATTTAGAATGTTTAGAAAGGTGGAGTTAGAAAGATGATGATTTTATATACTTATATAAAATAATTGTTGTATAATAATTGTTATATGTATAATTTTTTGTATGTGTATAATAATATTTTTGAAATAAAATTCAAACGATATCTTATCATTTTCACTCACATAAAACATTTATTTAAATCAAGGAGTTGTCAATTGACATTTACAACACTCAACACAAAATTAATGGAAGTTACGAATTTTAAATTAAATCTGAAGACGGCAGTACGAACAAAAAAAAGAAAAAACTTCTTTACTTATCAATTCTTGTACTTCTAAACTTCTTAAAAAAAATGTTTTTATGGTAAAAAAAAAATTTCATCTTCATAAAAAAACTGGTGAGGAAGCAGGCTGTTTTAATCATAATCCAGAAATATTGTAATTCAAAGCACAAGCTATAACGAAAGGAAATAACAAAGATAATTCAATCAATAAAAGCATCTTTAAGCAGATACAGGTGGACGAACCTGGAATCTGTTTTCATATTTCCATAAAGATATCTTAAAAAAATTATGTTTAATCAGCCCTCGGTTCTGCTTTAAAACTATGGATTACCGAAAATCTTCAGAATGTGTCATTTATGTGGAATGTTGCATTTATTAGTAGTTCAAAGGATAAAATATTTCCAATACCTTCTTCTTTTTTTTTTTTTAAATCAAGGTCTTACACTTAAAACAAGTCCAATTTTAAAAGTTCCTAACTTTTTTAGACAATTTATCTTTTAAGCGTTCAGTGCCGACGGCACAGAGTCAATCGACCCCGTAGTGCAACTATGTCCCCGTAGCGTCACGGAGCTAATTGACCCCGTACTTAAGTGGCCATTTAAAACGCTAAAATCTCTAGAAAAATGAACTAAATTGGTATAATTGAACATTTTCCTATTCTTTGGACATCAAAAAATATATGACAGCCGCAGTCCGTGTTTTCATCCATATTTTGAGACATGGCGTAGAATTGAATATTTAACTTTCACTTGTTACCTTATTAGGAACTTTTTATGCTTTATGCGATCATTTTGATGGTCAAGATTTGAAATTTTTTCAAGTATAAATAAAGATGGGTGAGTATGAATTATCATTAAATTACGACTCATAACAATCAAAATTTATTATACAGTAAAATGAGAAAAACATATTAGAACCGATAGCAAAAAGTAAACTGAAATGACGTTTTGTTATTTACAGAGGTTGGGAATATGTGATTCACAGATAAAACACGGGACTTGATGACTTCGTGCCGGACTGCAGCCCAAATATCACTCTCTACGGCCGGCACGGAGTCATTATCAATGATATACGATTTATTGACTTTGATATGTATAAACATACTTTTATCAATTAAGTATATTTAAAAGTATAAAGCAAAAACAGTCAAAGTGTTTTTTTGAAAGTTTACTTAAAATCTCACCCGTACTGGGAGATAGTTATGCATGGGGTCTTTTGTCCCCGTGTTAATAATCAATTTCATTAATCAATGAAGAATAAAAATATGAGCCAAGCACAAGTGGTGTAACTCCAATTTTCGTTTTTTTTTTTGTTAGGCATTGTACTGTGTAGGGAAAACTGTGTCATGTTTAATGCACTAACAGTGTAACTCCTAGTTTCCCATGTTTGGTCATTCATTTGTGGTCTGGTGAAACAAGTAGTAACTAAACGGCTTAACATAACAAAACCTTTAATATCTCAAAACATAAAAATTGGAGTTACACCACTTGTTCTTTAAGGGGCTCATATAAAAGATGTACAATTGTAATTAATATATTAGGATAAATTGATTTAATACCCTTGACAATTATGCGGTTTTTAAATGTTTTTTTCATTGATTAATGAAATGTATTATTATTGATGAATATAGCGCTTGAAATTAAAAGATAATGTAAAAACTATTTAGGAAGAATTACGTTTAAATAAATTTAGACTTCTTGATTGAAATTTTTAAACTGATGGAATATTCATTAGGTAATGTAGCCTCTATTAAAGATGACGTTGTCCAATTAAGGTTTATAACAATGAATCAAGGATTAAAATGTATATAATTAAGCACTAATTAATTAAGGAAAAGAAGTGGTTCATTAGCAGACTTTTTTTTATATTATACGCAACTTTCAAACTGCCTACTTTGTTTTCCTTCCTATTATGAAGAGGAAATTATGTCAATATAAACTTTATTTTTATATCCTTTTTCAAGTCAATAACTTTCTCTTGATGGTGTAGAATAAACTTTACGTTACTGTATCTTGCCTGAATAAGGGTACCAGGGGTTATTTGCAATCAACATGTCGTTTAATCAAATCTATTAATGAATATAAGATGAAAACTTATACTAGGTTACTTGTGGTTAAGAACACATACTTCTGAGTTTGTGTTCTTAGCAATAATTCATTAATATTTTAATACTAGATGTATATACCCCTCTGGTATTCACCCGGAGAATTTCATTTTTTAAATCTATAAAGTGAGACTTTTATCGACTCAAACTGTCGATTTCGTAGAAACCAACGTAAAGCGAGATCAAAACGATTTTTATAACAATAAAGAATATACCCAGAGATTGGTTGAAGTTATGCAATTATAATAAGGACAGGTGTTCGCACCTGGTATCAAAGAACCACTAAGCGAAATTTGAAGAATTTAGGACAAACGGCATAGATTTCTATAAAGAACAAACAAATAAAGAAACAAACAGAATTTCACCTTTACTTATATAGATTAAAGAAATTAAAGAATAAGAAGAAATTTTTTCTCTAAGGTTTTGAATAGTAGCTGTATACATTCTTCGATGAGCAGTATTAATAAAGTCCTTGAACAGAAAAAGTAATAATGTTCAATAAAACACCTAAATATAACATTAAAACGTCTTCTGAATGGTTATTTTTATCTAGATTTTTTTTATTTCTTCATCGCATTTCGATAATTATTAATATAATAATGTATATTGGGAGTTATCATGATTTTCAATCAATTTCAACAAAAATAAAATATCGAGTTAAAATTTTAGGGATTAATCAAGAATGATATTTAATTAAAAATCAACTATAGAAATTATTATATTTTTTTTTTAATAATTCGATTTCAAACCATATCCTTTAAATATTAAAAAGAAGAAAATCGGTGCGGGTTGATCGCCAAAAAGATTTCATGCCAAAAATCAACTATTTAATTAGTATTCTACCAACTAATGCTGGTCTTCATCAGGGCTGAATTAACTGGGTACACATAGAAAATAGTTATGAAAACTAATAATTTTTTTATTTATTTAAGAAATTAAAACCGAAGATGAACCGATAAGATGTAAGTTTCCTTATTTTTAGGAATAAAAACTTTTTCCCCATCTCATGGTCTTATATTATCAACCCAAAGCTCTCACTTGTTTATCATTCAAATCACACTTATATTCATACTAGGTTTGAAAATATAATTGAACATTTTCTATGTGAACTATCTAAAACTGAAAAAAAAAAAAAAATAATAAAACGGCCTGGAGTAGCATACATAGTGAAAACAGTAATGAAAACATATTCAACATTAATCTCAATTAATGTATCATTCTCATGTTTATGCCAGTTCAATAAATAGTAGGAGTTATCATTGAGCGTCACAATTTTTCTTCTATAACTGTTTCATAAAATAAAAATCCTTTAATGCTACTTTTATAAAGCAAATAAAAATATATAATGACTTTTATGTCGCATAACTGTGATCATTGCCTGTAAAGCATAATGATACTTTCATTTTATATGGTCCTTACCATTCGATATCGAAAATTTCACGCCTGCCAGTCTCCTAAAAATAAAAGGCACCTGCGACATTTTAAGTTAAAACTTATCAATTTTTCTAAAAAAATAGATGGGTTTTCTTACAAAACTTCATAAATTTTATTATTTTTTTTTTTATTTTTTTTTTTTGGTATAAACTTTTCATGAAATTATACATTTGTAATTTTTCGATTACTGAATTTTTTTTCGCCACCTAAAGTCATAAAATAACTTCATAAGAACAAAAATGAGTGCTCCTGGGCACTATCGAAATCCTTATGACTAAACAGCTAGCTTCTAATTTTTATTCATATACCCTGAGAGCTAATAGTTTTATTGCAACTGGTCGAGAAGAGGAGGGTTTTATGTAACGAAATATCTATTTTAAAGCATCTACATACCGACTTAATTTTACCAACTATCTATCAATAAATAAGAACCTCTATTCCAACTTCCATATCAAATTGCACGGAAATATCATCAGACTTAATAATCAACATGGCCACGACTGTCATGAGGTGACTAGAAAGGAGTTGAATGAGAGACCTCCTCTCCTGAACACGACAGTAGTTGTGGTAGGTGCAAATAAAAGTTTTAAAGTTGCGAATGGAGATTGATTTTGAATCTTTTGGTTATAAATAATAACATCTAGATGTTTTAAGACCTTAAAAACTAATTTGATTGATTAAATAACAACAAACTACAAAAATTCTTAATATCCTGCCTCAAAAAAAAAAAAAAAAAAAAAAAATTCAACCCTAGCACAAATTAAAAATCTGGTTCGTGCTCGTAACACACACTTTCACTTACCAACTTACTTAGATTAGAAATTAATGCGATTTGTTAATTGCCTCTTCTCAAATGAACAGAACGCCTTTAATTATGAACAATGGTCTGTCATTAAAGGCGTACTCCGCATGCGTGGGCTCAACGAGTTTTATGAGTTGACTGAATATTTTTCTTTTTTTCTCCTCTTTATGTTTTCTTTATTTTTATCATATCTCATATTAAGCCATTTCTTATTTTTAGGCGTAACGAGAGACAGTTAATTTCTCCATGTAAATAAAAACAATGGTACTTTATGAGAAAGAAACAAAAAAGGCCCCACCCCAAAAAAAAGCCCCCTAAGAACATTTTAATAATGATAAAGCTTACCTGATATTAAAGAAAATCTAATTTTCATTAAACATGACAAATTTGATAAAAATCGTTAAAGCCGTTTTTGAGATAATCGAAAAAAAGGTAAAAATTGGAAAAAAAGTCATGAAATGAAGTGCTCCCTCAGTTGAACCAATTTTGATGAAATGTTGGATTTTACATATTTGGTATATACATACATCAAATACCCAGTTTCTTCAAAATCGTTAAAGCCGTTTTTGAGTAAATAAGAAATATGTACACGTGAAATTGGTACAAAATTTATTAAGTAAAGTCCTCCCTCCGGTTGATCAATTTTGATGAATTTTTTACAGTCGTATCTCGGGCATATACATACATCATATACCCAGTTTGATCAAAATCGTTAAAGCCTTTTTTGAGTAAATAAAAAAAAAAACACGTGAAAATGATACAAAATTTATTAAATAAAGTACCCCCTCCCTTTGAGCAATTTTGATGAAATTTTTGCTGTCACATCGCGGGCATATACCTACACTAAATACCCAATTTAAGGTTCCCACGGTATATAGTTTTTGAGCTAGTCTGTTCACACACACACACACACACACACACACACACACACACACATACACACACACACACACACACACACACACACACACACACACACACACACACACACACACACACACACACACACACACACACACACACACACACACACACACACACACACACACACACCATTTCGCGGGACTTGGTTATTTCGACTCAGGTGGTCCCAAAACGTTTATTTCCGTTGAAAACCGGAAGTCGAAATTTTTCACGATCGCAATACTTCCACTTACTTTATATTTCATATATAGGTAAGTGAAAGTAAAAATTAACATACACTGCATTCTATAAGCCTTTTTTAAGGACTCGACAGTATTCCCATGTTGTAGCAGCGCTAAACAGAGGCAAACCTTGATATTCTATATTTCGGTACTAGATTCCAAGATCCTCTTTTCTATGAATAAAAAATAATAATGCATTTGATATAACTGAGGAAATTAATTTCATATTAAATAATAATAATTTTATTATAAAATTGATGCGACAGTTAGCATGACAGCCTACTTACCCCAAGATTTCAGGTTCGTAGCAGATGGTATACAAATCATCAAAATTGTTCTAAAATAAAAAAAATAAAAAAGATAAAACATTGGTTATGATTTTGTTTTATATCAAAATAGTCATAAAATAACTAATTTTATATTTAGGATTTGTTTCTTCTGATAATTTTCCTATCATATTTATTTTAAATATTTAAAACGTTTTTGGGGATCACCCGTGGTGTAGTGGTTAGCATGGCAACCTACAATACTAAAGGTTCGCGCCCAGCGGTGGCCCTAGGACTTTTTAATGGGAGTAAAAACGTCCTTAGCCATGCCGTCCCTCGGATAGGACGTAAATTGTAGGTTACGGGCCTGTACGATGTCAGGTACTCATTAAAGATCCCTATCCTAATCATACCTGAATAGGAAAAACTTAGAACTCCCTCTGTAATATTTTCCGATTAGCCTTAGTGGCACAAAGTGATGTTAAACAAACAAACAAACAATTTAAATGTTTATGTTACATTTTTAAAGGAAAGAAAAATCTATATAGGGCTCCAAAATTTTTAGAATGTTTAATTTTAGGATTGTTTTAGAAAATTTATATATTTCAAGTCAAAGCCTGATTATTTCATTGGTATTTTTATAAACCTTGAGCCTTCTTTCGCTATGACACCTGGACATCGACGGCGCTTAGTACCAACTATTCCGCAATGCTTTACTGCCTTGCCGGATCTAATTTTTTACTTTTTTATCATATGAACGTACAGGCAAAGCAGTTAAGCGTTGCGGGATAGTATATCATACGTTTCAGCTACTACTTATTATGATTTTCTGTTTATTGAAAAATAGTAAGCTTTAGTTTTATAAAATTAAATTAACAATTAATTTAAATAGACCGCTTTTTATCCGAAATTGCCAAAAAAAAATCATGTTCATAGTCGAAGATTTGTTAATTGATTTTTTAAAGAAAACTACATTGCGTATAATATAAATAAGGCATGAAAGTTTCCATTTATATTTATATTGAAATTAATACATATTTATGATAATATTAATACAATTACTGAACACTCTGAAATTCTAGATTTTCTAAACTGAAAAAATATTTCTTATTTTTTTATGGACACTTGTAAGTTACATAAATTACATGCACTTTATTACAATAACAGTAATTCATTACAAGCATTTGTAAATATTGAGGGTCACCATTCAATATTAAAGAACTCTGCTTTTGGAGATTGAATATCTAAAAATGGAGAGGGTTACATAAAACCATGACCATAAAAAGTGCAACTATTGGAATGCCAAAAAAAAAAAAAACACTTTAACACAGAGAAAAATAAGAGAATTTCACATTCAAGACGGAAAACCTGATGACAACGGAAAGATATGAATTGCCAGAAAACTTCAGTTTACATGAAAAAGTGAAATTCATCATTTTCCGGACGACGGTACAGAATGGACGAAACAGATTAGCCTGAAGGATTCTCCATTACTTGTGGAACAAGGCAAAAAAACAATGCAGTATACAGGTCCGAAATCCAGGAAATTCAAATGTATGTAGGAAATATTTTATGTGAACATTCGCTTTAAGTCTTACATATTTCTCTTAATTTCATTATTAACCCATTCAGTTTGTTTTTTTAATTTGAGTGATTTATTCTCATATGTTGAGTTAATTAGGTACCATAATGGCCAGTCCTCCTTGCCGTAAATGAGCGGAGAAATCCAATTCAATTGATGTTTATCAACAGGACAAAATGATTCCATAGAATATCATTGTAGTATATGTTTTAGTATATTTGAATTTTAAAATTCACTAGTACTTATTAGAGCGATAGAGTAACGCGCAGGCCGGGTGTAAGAACAGAACTGAATGACCTCAAGTTAAAAAACTTGAGAAAAACAATCCTCGGTGCGTAAACAAATCACGTCGTTGATACTTCTCTAACGTAAATTCAAAAATAAATTTGATCTAGTTAATAGAACAATAATGTTTATATTGTACTAATTGAAATAAAAAAAAAATCGTTTACGTAGTAAACTTAAATGTAACTTTACATAAAATAAATGTAAACTTAAAAATAAATCTCAAATGACAGACTAATTAAAATAATGCGATTCGGGCCCGAAACAAACAATCTATAAAATGTTAAAACGATTGTTTGATGTTGTTTTCTTTCCCCCGCTTCCCAGGACTACCGCGTCCAACTTTGTCAATGCTAGGCTCACGAACTTAAATTTTCAAACCGTAATTAATACGGCTTTTATTTCGAGACTAATTACCTCTCGCATAGGTAATTAGTCCAAAAATCTTTAATAGGTAAGACTATACATTAGGGAGGGGGCGGGTTTTCCCCGATCCCACCAGGAACCACCACTACCGCCAATTCGTCGCCCTCGGGCTCAAGTTAGCTCTCGCACATGTAAATTTTCATTAACAAATTACTATGTTTTTTTTTCTTTACTAGCTAATTACCTGTCGCAAAGGTAAATATTCAAAAAGTCTTTATTATGTGGTGTATCGGTGGGGAGGGTTATGATAGGAATTGATAATACTGATTTAAGTTATATTATATATTGATAATTATATTTATGTATTTTATTATTATGTTGTACCAATTTGCATTGTATATAATCAAGAAGTTTTATTGCATCATCTGTTATTATGCATCTGTTATAAATGTACTGCAAGTTTGCTTTATTGTGCTCTGTAATTTCCATGTGAGTTAATAAATGTGTTCTGTTCTATTGATTCCTAAATTCTTTTCACCCAACAAAGGTTATGGGCCCAGCATGGACAATCTGGTTTTGTTTCGATAAAGTTCAAAGCTAACTAACCCCCTCACCGCTATATTGGAGTGCTTTTTCTCATTGTGGAATAGATTTCAGTTCAAGATGACTCAGAATTCTTCCTGTTAAACAATCGCGTAAACCCCGTTGCGTTATTTTAATTATGCTAGGAAAGCGGAAATTTATTTCGAGAGTCCGCCACGAAATAAATGTCGAAAACCCAGGGTGGATTCGAATCACCACTGTTAGGCCCAAGAATCCTAAAGCGGAACGCTCGGCCATCCCGGTCCTAAGTTTCTAAGTGTTGTCACGAGTTTATAAATCATTATAGCGAAGTTGCGTGGGCGGTGCAATATTAAGTTCAATCCAAAGTTCTGACAAGATCATCCTCCTAAACTATCCAATTCATTTCCTTGATATATAACTTAAGCCAGAGCCCTCAACTTATCTAAGAAGCCAATTCCTAAGAAGGTGCTTAGCGACCATATTATAACATGTTAGGAACTTACGTAACTGAGAACGTTATTTAGTTATTTTTTCTTTTTTTTTTTGTACTCAGGTAAATTTATTACATTAGGTTTTTTTATTGGATTAAATCTATAACAACAACATTAATAAATTTCATACGACACTTAATATTTTAAATTTTCGTAGAGTGCATTCCTGAAATATGACACCGACTCTTATATTAAGAAATGTGACTGACTGAGTGTTATCTTTCCTGATTATCTTTATTATTTTTTAATATAATTAACACGTTGAGCGCCAAGCGGTACGATCGTACCGCTGTTGGACTATTGGCTGGGGCCGAGGCGGTCCCCAGGTACCGCCCGCTCCCGCCAGCTAAAAGATTGTTCTGGGCCAGGGGACCGCCTGCCGAGCGTGATTTCAAGGCATATTGGACCGCTCCGGCCCCGAACAATTCGCCAATGCAATTGGCCCAAAGGTTTTTTTTTTTTTTTTTTTTTTTTTTTTTTTTTTTTTTTAATTTGGGGGGTATAAATAAATAAAATAAATTAATTTTATTTATTTTTTTACAAAACAAAATATCTCATTTATTAAAAAAACATATTTTAAGGGGACAAGGGTTGACGTCGCGGTCATAACCGGGCAGCCCCCGTACTACTATAGGTAGCGGGCTTTACCCTGGGGCCGGGCGGTACATACGTACCGCTCACAAAATTATTGTTTAATTGCCAAAATTAAACTTTTTATTTATTTCTTTTGCAATTTTTGTATCATTCTAATCATATTAAAGTTATAAATTAGGAAAAATTGCTTTGGCCCCAGGCAAAAGTACATCATCTTTTCCCTGGCGCTCAACGTGTTAATTAAAGTTTAGCAATTAATTATATAAAGAATAATAAATATTGTCAGAAAACATAGCACTTAGTGTTTAAGAGGTCATATAATCTATATACTTAAATAAAGATAAAATTCTGTTTGTTTGTTTATTTGTTCATAGAAATTCATACCATTTGTCCTAAATTCTCCAAATTTCGCTCAGTGGTTCTTTGATACCAGGTGCGAACACCTGTCCATATTAAAAGTGCATAACTTCAGCCGATCTTCAGCTGAAATTCTTTATTCTCCAAATTTCGCTCAGTGGTTCTTTCAGACCAGGTGCGAACACCTGTCCATATTAAAATTGCATAATTTTAGCCGATCTTCAGCTGATATTCTTTATTCTCCGAATTTCGCTCAGTGGCTCTTTTAGACCAGGTGCGAAGACCTGTTCATATTAAAATTGCATAACTCATAACATAATTGTTATAAAAATCGTTTTGATCTCGCATTACATTGGTTTTTACGAAATCGACCGTTTGAATCAATAAAAGTATCACTTTATAGATTTAAAAAATGAAATTCTCCAGGTGAAACCGGTATATACAGCTAGTATAATATATAGTTGCATAATTTTACAAATGCCTTTTGTGGTATATTGTAAATTGGATCTTCATTTGATAACCTTCCCCAGGGGATTATCTTGAATTCTAGAGAGTAGAACCTCCCAGTGGAGGCACTACTATGTGATACAGATATATGTCCTGTTCTATATCATGATTACATGATATCATCTATATCATGATTATATGAATTGGAGATACAAACCAATTAATCTCCATCGAGGCTAACATTGACGCCCTTATTAAATAATGACCAATCGTATGTGATTGATTCCCATTGTCATAGATTCAGTTTTTTTTATATATTATATCATTTTGTTATAAAAAATATATTACGAATGAATTGTTTATGCGAATATTGTAAACATTATTTAGTAATGTAGTTAAGAATCAAAGGTAAGCCTCAAAGACTAAAACTTCTCTATCCACTATTGAATGAAACAGAAACTAAATGCCAGCGCATACTTATTCAAGCCCGCCTGGCATACTCCTCACAGGTATTCGGCATAACTAAAAAGACTCACCCACAATCAAAATTGGTACGATTTATTACAAAAGCATCCTGGTATGTCATTAACAAAACTTTACATATAGATCTTCATCGAGTCGACCATCACGTACCGACTTTTCAAACGAGTTTCTATTGATTTGAATGGACATTCAAACAGTATGGTCAGGAATATGGCATACATAGGCATGGGTAAGAAAAGACTGAAAAGGCGATGGTTGAGAGACCACGCACCAATATGCCTAAGATATAGTAAAAAAAGAACAGAAGACTGCTTGTATCAACTGGAGAGACAACGATGGTGCTTCTTTAAATTTTCCTAACTATAGGGTACGCCTAACTCTTAAAATCCTGACGAGAGCTATTATTCACATAAGTAATAATATTTGTCTTATTGAAATTTCAGATTTTTTGTTTGAATAATTGGTTGAAGTTTTTTCTTTTGTAGTTTGTTTTATTTTAATAGGTTGTTTTGTTTGGTTTTTCTGTAAATTTTGGCTGCTGTTTATTTTGATTTCTACTAAATTATTGTATTTGCTCCTATTACTGGAAGGCTGAACTCTATTGTACCTCATACTAGGCAGCCTTTTCTCATTTCATAATGATGTCAATATACTTTTATAATAATATCTATTTGTGTATTACAATACAACTATATTATGAATATTCAAAACTAGCTGTATATCCCGGTTTCACCCGGAAAATTTCAATTTTTAATTCTATAAAATCTATAAACTGAGACTTTTATCGACTCAAACGGTCGATTTTGTAAAATCCAATGTAAAGCGAGATCAAAACGATTATTATAACAATAAAGAATATACCCAGAGATCGGCTGAAGTTATGCAATTTTAATATGGACAGGTGTTCGCACCTGGTCTGAAAGAACCACTGAGCGAAATTTAAAGAATTTAGGATAAACGGTATGGATTTCTATAAAGAACAAACAGAATTTCACCTTTTTATGCATAGATTATAGCTGTATATCCCGGTCCCACACGGGGAATTTCATTTTTCTAAAGAAACGGTCGATTTCGTAAAAAAACATTGTAAAGTGAGATCATTATGATTTTTATAACAATAAAGAATATCAGCTGAAGATCGGCTGAAGTTACGCAATTTTAAAATGGACAGGTGTTCGCACCTGATATCAAAGAACCACTGAGCGAAATTTGGAAAATTTCGGACAAACGGTATGGATTTCTATAAAGAACAAATAAACAAACAAACAAACAGAATTTCAACTTTATTTATATAGATTGTTGCATTAAAAAAATATAGTACTTGTAGGTACTGTGAAAATCCAAATATTAAGTTATCTGCTATAAAAAAAAATATATAAAATATAAGTTTAACCAGCATGTTAAAGTAAAATAATATCGATTACTCATGCTGCAAAAAATATCACCATCAAGTTACTTTGAATGTAAGCATTAGTGGGAACTGAGATACAAGATTATTTTCATCTTCAACCATCCTTATATTTTTACGAAGAAGGTATTCCAACAGGCGCTCGTAAAAAGGTAGAGCTTAAGTTTAAAGTAGCGGGGGCTTTATGAAGCTATAACTTGGTGACTGCCGGGAGTGCTGGAATTACTTCTGGGCGGAGGAACTTGGAAGGGTGGGGAGCTGGATCGTCGTCTCCAGTTATATTCCAGTAAAAGATAAAAACCTTACATTGGGCATCTCTCACTGATTCGGGGCTTTAGCATTAGAACGGCAAGATTTATTTGCTAACTTAAGTCCCCCTGGAATTATAATTTCAGCAACCGACTTGAACATTTTTGTGCTTAAACTATTTCCCTGCACCGATCAGTAATCGTATGAAATTTATTAATGGTGTTGTTATAAGTTTAATAAAATAAATGGTAATAAATTTACCTGAATACAAAAAATAATAATAAAATAACGTTCTCAGTCACGTAAGTCCCTAATATGTATCAACTTATAATATAGGCGCTAAGCACCTTCTTAGGAATTGGCCTCTTAGATAAGTTGAGGGCAATGGCCTAAGTTATATATCAAGGAAATGAATTGGATAGTTTAGGAGGATCATCTTGTCAGAACTTTGGATTGAACTTAATATTGCACCGCCCACGCAACTTCGCTATAATGATTTATAAACTCATGACAACACTTAGAAACTTAGGACCGGGATGGCCGAGCGATCCGCTTTAGGATTTTGGGCCTAACGGTGACGATTCGAATCCACCCTGGGTTTTCGACATTCATTTCGTGGCGGACTCCCAAAATAAATTTCCGCTTTCCTAGCATGATTAGAATAGATTGTTTTAACCTCTATTGTCCGTGCCCGAATCGTATTATTTTAATTAGTCGGTCATTTGAAATTTATTTATTTAATTTTTTTTTTTTTTTGCTTCAAATTTCAAATTTTCAAATTTGCTTTTTGCTTCAAACTTCAATTCACACCTGCTACCCAGCGGGACAATCAGCGAATGTGTTGTTTGCAATGAATGAACTTAGGGCATTTTAGGCATGATGAAAGGAAAGTGCCCGGCATCACCACTTTCCGGGCTTGATACCTTACGCGAGCAGGTCTCTCATCCAGCTTCTTTTTAGCCGCCTAGCTACAGGCATATCAGCCGTGGCCATGCTGTTAATTAGTGTATTGTTATGTCCTTGTAATTTAACAAAAAATCGTGAATAAAGAGTTCGTATGTGTTGTTCGATAGTAGGTTGTTGTAAGTCTGTACGTAGAGTTTTATTATTTAGGTACAAGGGAGCGTTCGTTATTAGTCTCAAACATTTTTATTGAAAAGTTTGTAATTTTCGTAAGCTCTTTGTTGAGCCGAAAATCTGTGAGGCGTATGTCCAAATGGGTTTAAGTAAGTAAGTGCATGTGTTCAGTTTATGTTCTATTTTTAATTTTGACGATTTGTTAAGAGTCTGTCTTTTCATTTTTACGTGTGGGCCCCAAGTCATCCTTCTGTCGAACAGAAGTCCCAGGTAGCGTACTGAGTCCGTCTGAGGTATTTGATTGTCTCCGATGTAAACTGGTGGGCATGTGTCGCGTCGCAGTGTGGATGTTATATGTTGAGATTTGTTATGGTTTAATTCCATTTTCCAACGTGAGTACCAATTTTGTATATGTAATAAGTGATTTTGCAAATTTAGTGATGCCAATCTTGGGTTATTGTGTATTGTTAAAATTGTAGTGTCATCGGCGTAGGTTGCAGTTAAAGTCGGTTTGTCATGTGTGTATATAATGTATAGTAATGGAGCAAGTATTAACTACGAAACTTGAAAGATTTTTTTCGAAAGACTTTTT
Source organism: Aelia acuminata (assembly GCA_911387785.2). NCBI lineage: Eukaryota > Metazoa > Arthropoda > Insecta > Hemiptera > Pentatomidae > Aelia > Aelia acuminata. The sequence continues at coordinate 171,089,566 of OU426979.1, forward strand.
GAATCTTTCTTAGGTAAATGTTTATTAAATTTTTATGATATTTCATATTGTAATACTTCTGTGGGCTAAACAATTTTTATTTAATGAAAAATAGCTATTTTCAATGCCACACAAATAATCAAAATACAACTGATTGAACAGGTTACAAAAATTATCGCTTTGTAACACACAAATAATCATATAACCTGAGCTTTAGAACTAAGACTTACTCTCCAGCTTCATCGCTCCTTATCTATAGTCGTTAAGAGAACAGTGAAGAATGTTGTGACCAGGCGTAGATCGTAGTCACAAACACGTACTATTACAGTTTCTTTCATCTGATAGTTTCTACCATTCTAAACATATGTATATAGGTTAGGCTACATATGTTTTGTCTTTTGTTTTTGTTTAACGTTTAACCTTCCGGCGGGCGCGCGGTTGATACTCGCAAGAACGGGCGCGGGGCGTATATTTGGCCGCCTACGAGTTTGTTCTCTTTTCATGTGTATAAATGTGTGTTTGTCGCTGTTTTTTTTTTTTTAACAGATAAATTAGGAAGACACCATTAAATCATATTATATCTTTAAATTCTTTATTTATACAATTTAAAGGGGATAAAAATCTTGATCATCGATAGACAGTATTTCAGCCAAGTTACATCGGTCTTATTGATCTATTTATTATCATATATTGTACATAAGCAAGGTAAATATAGAAAAGAATATAGCATGTGATATAACATTTCATAATACATAATATAATATTGATTTAAGCATAGAAAAGAATACAATAGTAATCATACAATAAGTATAAAAAAAAACAAAGTAAACATAGGGAAGAATACAATAGTATTCACACATCTAGTATCAAAACAACAAGGTAAACATAGGAAATAATACAATAGTATTCACACAAGTAATAAAAAAACAAAACAATTTTTTTAATTTATAAGAATTTTTTGATGTTATTTATTTATGGTCTTTAGTTGAATAATTAAGTTATAATTTCTAAACTATTTTATTAGAAGATAAAAGTTTTTTATCTTCTAAAATAAGATAATACTTTTATCAATATATATTATAATGCAAAGTGTACAATGTGCGTGCCGAAAAGGCTCAAAAACGACTCAACGCACGTTTAAGAGAGTTATGTCAGCGTGTTGCTATAAAACCCATAAAGGAGAAGAAGGTTTCTGTTTTTCTCTTAAGGGTGTAAAATTGAAGAGAAAAGGACTGGAATTTTAAGACTCTCGCACCATTTGATTAGCCTCTCTGAGATTGAGATACGAGGTTATGGATGAAAAATGTAGTTCGAGCTCCAGGCTACCAGGAAGCTCTGGGGTGCGTTTCACTCAATGTTTATTGTTCATTCATTCCGTTCAGTTTGTAAAGGATAAATATTTTTTCAGCTGTTCTTTTTAAATTACTTTTAAAATTGTTTCACCATTTCTTTCTAAATAATATAATGATTTTACATATCTGCTATCAATTAGAAAACCGTCTGGATACCTTATAAAATTAATTTTCTCATAAGAAGGTTAATTGATTTACACATTATATTTAATCAATATATAACATCTACTTAAGTAAATTTAATGCAATATGACTGAACATTTTTTAGTAGTACAGTGAGCGAAATAAACAGACATAAAGCAAAAAAGAAGAGCTGAATTGACTGATTATAAATCGAAAATAAAAAGTTTGAAGTGTTCTTATTGTATGCAATTATGAAAAATGGTTTTATTACTATGTATGATGAGCATTCCAGTTGATAAAATGACTAACTCCAATTACAGCATCTTTTCAATAAGATTTTATCACCCCTCATAGTTCAGGATAAAAATAAATATAGGAAATATAGAAATATAGGATTCAGAATCACAGAAACCATCAAAAACGATGCATGACTCGACAAAGTTGCAGCAAAATTAATTGTTTATTCGCCATTTTCAACCCCCTTTAAAGTATATAGGGTTCCTTATTTGGGCGGACTCTGCAGATCTCGAATTTTAATATTGATAATATGCTAAAAGTTTCAAGAAACTGCTAATTTTGTTCTATATTTCCTTTAATTACCTCTATATTTCCTTTAATAACTGCGCGGCCAAAGGTCTCATTAGGCCTATGCGCCAACCGAAAAAAAAAAAAAAAAAAAAAAAAAAAAAAAAAATTCCTTTAATTGTAAAGTCTTTCTGTTATTGAAACTACCACACAACTACCGGAGCGAAGCCGGGCACCCTAGCTAGTCTTCTAATAAAATAGTTCAAATATTATATAAATTTTTGTTTGATTTTTGAGGAAAAAATTTATAAACAAAAAACTATCTGAAATTAACAATGGCCATTTTACATATTATAGTATTATATTATAGTAACTGTATTACAGTGAATATGCGATGTAATTGAAAAATATATATACTTACATTGTGGTTGGATGAAAGGAAAAAATAGTTCAAGAAGAGGCGCGCGGCGGCAACCTGACCGCCCTTACACGCCTGACTAGACGTGCTCTTCTTTGGAACTGACTCATACAGACATTTCGCAAAAAAAGTTTAATACCGACGCGTTATCTCTTGTCTAATGTGGTTATTTAGGAATACCGGTGGGTCTCGTTGGGCTGCGCTGGCTTATTTACACGTAATTGAATATTTTTTAAAAAGGCGGCCAGATTGCCGCCCGCGCGCCCGCCGGAAGGTTAACTATATATCCAATTATTACTTTTAGGCATAATGAGAGACAGTTAATTTCTCGATCTAAATAAAATCAATATTACTTTGTATGCCTTTTTTAATCTTTATAGTTTCATTCAAACCAGACCTGGGCATTATTTTAAATAAAAGTATTTTAAATACAAATGAAAATTCTTTTTTTTTATTTTAGTATTTTAGAATTAAAATAAAATAAATCACATGTTTATTTTCATTTTAATTCTAAAATACTCAAATAAAAAAAAGTATTTTCATTTTAATTCTAAAATACTAAAATAAAAAAAAAGTATTTTCATTTGTATTTAAAATAATAAAATAAAATAAATCTTAAGTAGGTTGTTTGAAGTTAAACAATTTTCGTAATAGTATAGTGTGGTATTTTGCACTAGAGCTCTCACTCCTAAATATTGAGCAAGTACATTTATTTCAGTTTGTGTTGCTGTTTTTTTTTGTTTTTTATGGGGGGTGTGCAATTATTAACTTTGCACCGCTTCATCCGATTTCAACAAATTTTGTCACATTGGTGGTTTTTGATTATCTAAATAGACGTCTAATGATTTCATTTCTCATACATGGTTTTATGCATAGATTTTGGGGTGGAGGGTGAAATATTAACTTTTTACCGCCATATTTAATTGTCACGAAATATGAAACAAAGATTGTTCATAAGCCAAATAACAAGGCCAATTCCTCATAATTTTTACAATAAATAGGTTTTTTATGGGGGGGGAGCTAATTATAGACTTTTTGCCAGTATATTCGATAGTAAAAAATCAAAAACTATGTTAGAGCCATACACGAAGGCATAAACAAGATCCCAATCTGGAGACAACACCAAAAGAGTTAGGAAACTTAGTAGAAATGTGTATGACTGATACATTCAATAAAGATATAATCGGTCATTGCGTTAGGGCTGATTTGCCGAAATTCCTATTGGAAGGAGGTCTTTAGATGGTGTATGGGTAGCGAATAGTCTAATGGGTAGCCCAATTATTTTAAATAGGTTCCGAATCAGATTGGATCTGTAGAAAAATAAATTTAATTTAATAATTTCGACAAAACGAAAGCGAAGATGATCTGAGTACCAGATACATTACACCAAGCAAAGACAACCGAAAAAAATTTAAATAAAAACTGTCGATTTATCAATCAATTGTAATATTTAAAAAAATATTTATTTATCAATCAATTTCAATGCACTAGCTAATATGTTTTAAAGTATTTTGTATTTTCATTTTAATTTTTTTATTTTAAATACAAAATACTTTTTTTATTTTGCATTTAAAATAATTTTATCGAAAAGTATTTTAAATGATTTGAGGTTAAAATGCATTTTATTCAAATTTATTTTAAATACTTGCTATTTAAAATAAAGTATTTTAAAATAAAAATTAAAATACTTTTTGCCCAGGTGTGATTCAAACCTATCAGAGAATCTCGAAAAACAGTGAATTTAAAGGCAAGAAACAAATAGTAATGGAAAGTATTTTCATTTGCGCATGAGGAAGTAAACCGTGCAGCAGTACCTCTTTCCGGGCTAGAAGGAAAGAAAACGATTCTATAACTAATAGTTCGTTGATATAAAGTTTAATACTTGCAACATGCCCATTACAACCTTTAAGTACATTGGGTGGGTACTAAGCAGAAATAATGCTCCACATGGAAGTTGGCTGAGATTAGGAAAGGTTGAATTGTTAATTTAAAAGCTTCTGGATAAATAGGACAGTTATCTGGCGCTCTGGATCTGAAATATTGTTCAATATTTGTTATCTGAGGAGGCACTGCGTGTTTTCTTAATGAGATTACACTAGCTATCCTGAAGACTTCTCTCCCTTTAAGCTTAGTGGTACAAGAGATGGCTGATAAACTGTCTGATTGCGATAAAATTTGCAGTTATATCCAGAACGTATCTAGCATAAATGATGAATGGGCAAGCAGGTATCATTATTAAAAAAAAAAAACTTTTTTTTTTAAATAATGTTTAAAAAATAATTTTTTAAACCAAATGGGTTTAAGTAAGTAAGTGCATGTGTTCAGTTTATGTTCTATTTTTAATTTTGACGATTTGTTAAGAGTCTGTCTTTTCATTTTTACGTGTGGGCCCCAAGTCATCCTTCTGTCGAACACAAGTCCCAGGTAGCGTACTGAGTCCGTCTAAGGTATTTGATTGTCTCCAATGTAAACTGGTGGGCATGTGTCGGGTCGCAGTGTGGATGTTATATGTTGAGATTTGTTATGGTTTAATTTCATTTTCCAACGTTGAGTACCAATTTTGTAAATGTAATAAGTGATTTTGCAAATTTAGTGATGCCAATCTTGGGTTATTATGTATTGTTAAAATTGCAGTGTCATCGGCGTAGGTTGCAGTTAAAGTCGGTTTGTCATGTGTTTATATAGTGTATAGTAATGGAGCAAGCATTACTTTTTTTTTTTAAATTTATTATCAATGCATTTTATTAAAATTATAAATTATATTATGATATAAAAGGGTCCATTGTGTGCTGAGCAAAAGGTGGCTGCCAGGACCTTCACAATGGCCTCCAAATTGTTTATCATCGGTGTAATTGTTTATTTTTTTTTACTTCCCCTTAAGAAATATTTCTTATATAGGTAAGTGAAAGTAAAAAAAATTTTACACCGATGATAAACAATTTGGAGGCCATTGTGAAGGTCCTGGCAGCCACCTTTTGCTCAGCACACAATGGACCCTTAGAGAGAGGGCGCGAGCTCTATTTCCTGTAAGAGAGGAGCCGAGGGCCTGCCACTGACATGCAATCCTGTTGATACTTTAAGCTTCAAGGCGATCTCGTTATAGTTCTCTGGAACCCGCATCAAAGGCAATTCCTTTTCGAGTGGTTCCTTCTTCCACTTACAATACAACCGTGTAATCGTTTGATATATCGAGTTTTGGAGCCTCGTTTCTGTTATCGATTACTAACCCCTCAGGAAAATTGTCTTCTTAGTACATATATATTATTTTCTTTGTCTTCGCCTCTACACTAGAGGGACATTGGCGGTGTGTTCAGTTATACTATATAAATATCGAAACAGAGTAAAACTATCTTAGCTTCATTATCTTTAACCCGGGAAAGGTAGCGTTCGCCTTAGTGACGAAGAAAATTTATTAACTATAAGTCCAATGAAAATTTTCCTATTATTTGTAACTCATTGTTCCTGTTTAGTTGGCAGTGTAATGTATTCCTGTTGATATGCTTTCGTAGTTTATTTATACTATATACTGCTTCATTATTTCTTTTGCAATTTTCTTTTTAGTTTTTTGCAAGAAATAATTATTCTTTCCAATAATCATTTGATTTGGCAATAATTATTCCCTCAACCCTAGCTGGCCCACCTTCCGGGATTTCTATCTCCACTTAAAACTAGAACAGATCCTGTAGGTAGAAGGTCGGTCGATTTAGGCGAGTCAATCATTTAATTTATTTTTCTGAAGTAACGACGTCCGCAAGACGAAACCCTACCTCACATACAACTTTTTATCAGTCTTGGAAACGAAGCACTAGCTAATATTCTTCTTGAGAGCTGATTCTATCTGTAGGTAGAATATTTATGGACTGTTTGGAACTCGAGAAACGTGTCAATTTTATCCTTGGAAGAAGAGAAGAGTGCTAAAATCTTACTATACTTGTGGAAAGTGCATTTATGGAGAGCATACGGTCAAGTTATATCCTGATAATAAAACCAGGCTGTGACTTATATATTAACCATAATTTATGAGAAAATTTATTAACCATAAGTCCAATGTAAATTTTCATATTATTTGTATTTATTTGATTATTAGCATCAATAACTGAATCAAATAAAAACATACGTTACAAGTATTTTAATGCTATAGTTGAGAAAGTGTTACTGCTGATTTTAATCAAAACATTACCCCTTAAATCAGTAAAGAAAATGTGAAAGACCACTTTGCGGTCGGTTTAAAATTTCATCTCTACAGCCGGCCTCCCAGGAGACTCACCTCCGGCTGACGAACCCCTTTGTTTGTTGTTTGCTGCTTCGCACCTCCTCTGTTTGCTCAACCCCAACAAACCGAATTAACTACCCCATTTGGTCTTGGCAATCGCCTTGATTCCACTTTATCTACATCGAGGTCTTTATTGTTTGAATCAACAAACACATGCTTGTTTGAAGCGATGAAAATAGTCAAGATTTAATTACGTTCGTAAGGAATCGATGAAAAAAAAAAAAAAAAAATTCATATTTGCAATATGTTTATGGCTTATTACATGTCCGTATGTTAATAAGAAGCAAGAACAATCTCGCGAGTATATACGATTAGATATCTAGGAAATATACTGTAGATACATATAATATATTTAATTTATAAAGGATATTATGGAACCATATTTATTCATATAGGCAATATAATATTTGCAACTAAGATAGTTCATCCATCACATAAATTTCGTTAATGAAGTGATTTACTTACTTAAACGATTACTTAGCAGTAACAGTTTACTTCGATACTTTTCGTTGAACTTTTCGTATTGACCAATAGTATAATAGGAAAACAGCAAGTCTTGCAAATCAGCAGCAAACCATATACCCATACTCCATACTCATAATCCAGTATTTTTTTCTTTTTTAATTGCATATATAAATCTGCGCCTATTAATATATTAACCCGGCATCGGTCACTAGACCAACTTTTACATGGATGATATGGATGGATGGTGGAGAATTTCTCTCACAACAATCACTATTTTTTTTTTCATTTTAATCATACGTTAGTTAAAATTTTAACAATAAAGCTGTCCTTACTAAAGCGTCAATTATTAGTACAAATCATGAAATCTTGAAAAAAACTTTTTTATTAAGAGGATAAAACAACTATAATCATTCAAAACTACTGTTTAACATTTTTTAAAAAGAGTAAACAAATTAAATACTTAAAGAAAAAGTATAATCTTAAAGCCAAATTAATAATACAAGCATTTAGCTTAATTAACAATAGTGGTTATAATGTTCAATTAGAAATACAACGTATAATGGAACTTCCAAGTTCGAATATAAAGTAGACAGAAAATTCTACTAGAAAACTATTCTTTAGTGTAGTCATTGAGTCATATTTTCCTCTTAAAGAAAACATTTTGGAAGTTGACGCACACTCAGATGTAAGTAACACAGCCATATCTCGCAGAAGGAGGTTTATACGTCCGTTTAAGTCAGTATGATTACGACTTTTTAAACAGTCTTTATGTGTTGGTTTACTGTTCCTATTTAAGGTTTTTTTCCATCTTATCTAATTTCGTCGTCAACCTAACTAAAAAAAAAAAACGCCAACAACAAAGACGATTTTTTTTAACGGAAGTTTTTATAGGTTACATCAGGTTATAGTGTTCCTAGAAAAATATTGGGTCAGTTACCAGTAGACCTCACAAACGCAAGATAGCAAACAATGCTTAAGACTAATAACCATTTTGTTTTTTTACTATTTGTTATAAACTATAACATTAACTATCACAGATAATTGTTTCCATCCTTCTTATTGTTACATTAGATGCCCTGTGTCCTAAGACTCTCTAGGCCAACCCCGTGGTGACTGACCACTGTTGTTAGCCTCTAATCTCTACCCTGTTGGCCTCTACAGCCTTCCCTATTTTTTATTCTAACCCTTGTATCTAGTTCTTTGATATCCATCTGCTCCCTGTATTTCTAAGGACACCCAAGAAGCTGTGAGCCGAGACTTTTTCCAATACTCTATTGGATAACTTATTTATAACTCAGGAAAACTTACTAAGCTCTGTATATAGTACCGGTCAAAAGTTTAGACTCACTTGTATTTAATTCAATCTTCAAGTTTAAAAAAATAATTTTAACTCAAGAGATAACATTTCAAAATTTATATGATGGTTTCGAAATACAATCTATATAAATAAAGATGATATTCTGTTATTTTTTTTTTTTAATTAATCTAATCTTAGTTCGTGGCTGACCACCATTTTAAATTATTTTTTAAATAATTTATTTTTTGAAGAGAAAAGATTTGGCTCCGCCGGGAGTCGAACCCGGGTCTCCTGCGTTACATGCGAGGATGCTAACCACTACACCACAGAGCTCGGCTCAAGGCAGAGCAAATCCTTCCTCTTCACTGATACCTACTCCCCCTACCTCACAAATTTTGTCCAATGTTTGATATTTATTGACGTAAGTCAATTTTTTAAATTATTTTAATTAATCTAATCTTAGTTCGTAGCTGACCACCATTTTAAAAGTAGGTATCAGTGAAGAGGAAGGATTTGCTCTGCTTTGAGCCGAGCTCTGTGGTGTAGTGATTAGCATCCTCGCATGTAACGCAGGAGACCCAGGTTCGACTCCCGGCGGAGCCAAATCTTTTCTCTTCAAAAAATAAATTATTTAAAAAATAATTTAAAATAGTGGTCAGCCACGAACTAAGATTAGATTAATTAAAATAATTTAAAAAATTGACTTACGTCAATAAATATCATAAATTGGACAAAATTTGTCCACCTCCCGGTCCTACTCACAAAACTTGTGAGTTAGGGGGAGTAGGTTTCAGTGAAGAGGAAGGATTTGCTCTGCCTTGAGCCGAGCTCTGTGGTGTAGTGGTTAGCATCCTCGCATGTAACGCAGGAGACCCGGGTTCGACTCCCGGCGGAGCCAAATCTTTTCTCTTCAAAAAAATAAAAAAAATTTTTTTAGTTCTTTTATACCAGGTGCGAACAGCTGTCCATATTAAAATTGCATAACAGCCAATCTCTGGGTATATTCTTTAATGTTATAAAAATCCTTTGTGTTCTCGCTTTACATTAGATTTTTACGAAATCAACCGTTGGAGTAAAAAAAAAATTCATTTCTGTCCTAACGAACTTTTCTTGACCCACGGCTTTTCTCATTGTTTTCAAAATTCCGTGGGTGAAACTGGGATATTAAAGCTAGTTATAAATAAATTAAAAATAAAATTATAGTTGTTACGTTGTCCAATAAATAAAATGTTGTTACCTATTTATGTTACAAAATCTAAGGGTGAGTCTAAACTTTTGACCGGTACTGTATATATATATATATATATATATATATATATATATAGATAGATAGATAGATAAACAGCTTTATTTTCAATTAATATACATTTACAACATTATAAAGAAAAATATAAGCCTGCATTGGTTAAACACCGTCTGCCAAAATATATATATATATATATATATATATATATATATATATATATATATATATATCCTCTAAATTCAGACAACAGAGAGAAAGATACACAGATTCCATGTTAGACATGTAACTTATAGTTTACTCCTAGGGACTTAGTCAGTAGAAAGTATCTGTAATATAACGATTACTGTATTATTTCATGTTGTCAAAGTTAAATCTAAAGTTTTGCTCTCGTCTCAATTATATAATTCGCCCAAAATGCGCCATGAATCAGCGCATTTGACTAAAACTGAAAAAATAGATACAGTACCGGTCAAAAGTTTAGACTCACCCTTAGCTTTTGTAACATAAATTAGTAACAATATTTTATTTATTAGACAACGTAAAAACTATAATTTTATTTTTAATTTATTTATAACTAGCTTTAATATCCCGGTTTCACCCACGGAATTTTGAAAACAATGAGAAAAGCCGTGCGTCCAGAATAGTTCGTTAGGGCAGAAATGAGATTTTTTTTTACTCCAATGATTGATTTCGTAAAAATCTAATGTAAAGCGAGATCATAACGATTTTTATAACAATAAAGAATATACCTAGAGATTGGCTGTCATGCAATTTTAATATGGACAGGTGTTCGCACCTGGTATGAAAAAACCACTAAGCGAAAGTCGGAGAATTCAGGTATGTAAGCACAAACGGTATGTATTTCTATAAAGCGCAAACAAAAAAACAAACTAACAGAATTTCATCTTTATTTGTATAGATTGTATTTCGAAACAATCATATAATTTTTGAAATGTTATCTCTTGAGTTACTTACAATTATTTTTTTAAACTTGAAGATTGTGAATTAAATACAATTGAGTCTAAACTTTTGACCGGTACTGTACCTCCTTAAAATTTAAACCTAAATTCAAATTGGATTGTATGATAACAGTGTACCAGGCATAGAGGAGAGGTATTGGCTTACAGCGAGGACATCGCCTTCTCAAGTATAACACCGAGAGTTATGGAGGTCACTGCTCCTCTGAACAAGAGCCGCAAGAGTAAGGGTTCCTTCGCCTCTCAGATATCTTGACTTTACCGAAGTCAAGCTAAAGATATTAGGTTAACGTTCCTTCTCTTGCCAAGTTAACCTATAAGAAGGGAACTTAGGGCTCAAACTTTGTAAGGATTGCTCTTTATGTGCTTAGGAAACCTTTAAACAAAAAATGAACTTATATAATAAATATTTTTAAAACTCTAAGAACTTTGTGACTTATAACAGAAGCTCCTTGTAATTTAATGTGCCATCCGGAAATCATGCGGAATTACATGTTTTTGGAATATTATGTGATTTTGGAAAAGCAAAATTAGTTTAGTAGTACAAAGAGTCTTTGTTAAATATGTTTTACGATTGTATGTTACTAAATTAAATAATTGAGTTGTGAGATATCAAATCCTCATTATTTTTTATATGTTTATTAAAAAACAAGTCAAATCATTACTTATTGCAATCTACGTTGCGGAATAACTTTCCATTCAGAGGGTTTCCATTGAGGCTACAAAGAATAGACTGCTTATACAATATAACCTCTCATAAGCGGAATTTTCAAGTCCTGTTTTTTTCAGAGAAAGAATCCCCCCCCCCACCCCCACGCCCGGAAACTCTAAACAACAGAAACGGAAAGTTTTTTCAAAGTAAATGGGCAAAGATCCTCTCAATACCGGAAAAATTATGTATTTAGATCTGCGAGTCCTGGAATAATATATATATATAGGCGGGTCATTAAATAAGTAAAGAGACAAATTCTATAATTTGATAATTTGAAAACTATTCAATGAATGAATCTTTTCAGGGGTGTTAGTTGGCAACCTAGGGATAAGCTGTGATCAGCTGTTTCATCATTTTATGTGATAACCTCAAAATGTTCAATTCACCATGGCAAGTCCACTAGAAGATTGCACCTAAGAAGAGCAGCGCTCAGTCATTAGATTTTTAGTCGCAGAAGGTGTTGAACCAAGTGAAATTTTTTCTAGAATGTTGATTCAGTACGGTAAAAGTTGTTGTAAAAGTGTATGAACCGTGCGAATTTTTACAAGTGGGTTGATCGGTTTAAATGCGGCCGAACAAGTGTAGGGGATGAGCACCGATGGGGACGTCCATTGGAAATTTCTGGTCCCTCGTTGGAATCGAGGATTGACGGATTTATTCATGATAACAGAAGAACTACTGTTGAAATGATAGCATAGGAAGTTCAAGTAAGTGTTGGAACTGTTTACAATATCATTCACAACAATTTGAATTACAGAAAAACATGAGCCAGATGGGTTATAAACTAAATTTAAACAATCAAAGTTAAATGGTTGGCTTGATAAATTTAAAAGCGTTAAAATATTGGATGGAAATTGATAAGATGTTAAGGAAAAGACGTTTGTGAAGAACTTATTAGTGAGATGATATGAAATCTTGCGCCACTCACTGAAAACTATGAAAATGTAAAATGGCGATGAAATCTTTATTAAACTCATTGGTTCCAAAGAGGGAATAGTTTACAAGATGGAAGAATTGTTGGCGGTTGAACAGTCGGCTGACTGTTTTGTTTTGTGGGAATATAGCTGGCGAACTAAGAAAGCCCACAAAAAATATATATCTCGTGTTTATTTTTGTTTTTTTTCAGGTTATATTGTTATCTTTTCAAATTATTTCAGTTTACTATGTACTTATTGTACTCCTTCCGAGTACGTAGCTTTGACCCATGTCTTCTCTTTCTTACTTTTTATTTAATAAACCTCCTTTTAACCGAAACCTCCGTTTACCGGAAAAATAGCCTAGTCACCAAAAGTTTCGCTTAATGGAGATTATACCGTTGATATTACTTGTAGATCATATGGTTTAAGAAACACAAATTTTAATAGATTAAATTTGGTTCATAGATATTGGGCATTGCTAAAAAGACAATTACGAAAACATGTCAATCAAAATTGTTACGACTTACCACAAAATCACCATAGGACGTCAGTAACAAAAATTTACATACAGACCTCCATATAATAACAGTCGACCAGCACATAACGACGCTATACAAACGATTTTTTACTAATTTAAACGGACATCCAAATAAATTAATCAGTAATATGCTATACCAAATGCTGATATAGGCATGGGTACGAGCAGACTAAAAAGGCGCTGGATGAGAGATCTGCTCTCTTAGACAACCGAGGTAATTGACTCAAGCCAGGAAGGGGGTGCTGCTGGGTGCTTTCCCTCCTCATGCCTCACATGTCATTATTTCATATTATCGCTATCTCATTCGCTGTTTGTCAGCATTTTGCTGACAGGTGCGAATCAATATTTAAAGTAAAAATCTGGTGCGTGCGCGCAACACACAACTTTCACTTACCAACTTATTTAGATAAGAAATTGACGTGTTTTGTTAAATATAATTTCCCAAAGTCACACATTTTTCTATATCCATATCTTATTTTTGTTAATCGTTAAAGCCGTTTTTGAGTAAATAAAAAACCCCGTGAAAATGATACAAAATTTATTAAGTAAAGTCCCCCCTCCGGTTAATCAATTTTAATGAAATTTTAACAGTCATATCTCGGGCATATAAATACATCAAATACCCAGTTTTATCAAAATCGGTAAAGCCGATTCAGAGGAAATAAAAAAAACACGTGAAAATGTTACAAAATTTATTAAGTAAAGTCCCCCCTCCGGTTAATCAATTTTGATGAAATTTTTACAGTCATATCTCGGGCATATAAATAGATGAAATACTCAGTTTAATCAAAATCGTTAGAGCCGTTTTTGAGAAAATCGAAAAAAACCTAAAAAGTTATTAAGTAAAGTACCCCCTCCCTTTAAGTAATTTTGATGAAATTTATGCTGTCACATCGCGGGCATATACCTATACTAAATACCCAATTTCAGGATCGCACGGTTTATAGTTTTTGAGCTAGTCTGTTCACACACACACACACAGACCATTTCGCAGGACTTGGTTAATTAGACTCAGGGGACCCCAAAACGTGTATTTCCGTTGAAAACCGGAAGTCGAAATTTTTCACGATCGCAATACTTCCACTTACTATATATTTCATATTTAGGTAAGTGAAAGTAAAAAGGTTTGTGTCGTCAAATAAAAAATAAGTAGAGATAAACCAAACTTTTATTGATATGACATTTACCGATAGTCACCAATTAGCTGAGAGGAACAAATAGAATCATGGAGAGAAAAAATATATGTGTAACTAATATTATATTTATCTTCTGAGTATATGATTTTAGAAAGTAAAGGGACAATGTTTTGTGACAAAATAGTAGAGTTTCGAAAAATATTGCTCTGGTAACGGCTAGCGAAACGATGATTTAGTGGGAGCGCCTAGTGCTAATAAATCCTGAGGCAGGTATTATATTCCCCGAAGCGAGGCCCCTAAACTGCCACCCTAAGACTCTGCCGAAATATTAAAGCCGTCCTCGTTTTTCACCCTCAGTCCCCCTCATCACATCCAACACTGGTACAAACCTCGAAGATTATCAATGTGGATTACCAATCTTATTCCAGATCTTATCCTGTCTATTTTATTTCCTGTATTTCCCGAATTTCATGGTCTTAAACTGTTAAATCGGAAATCGAGAAACTAGCGTTAACTTTTTTCTGGAATATTCCAGTTCTGGAACGGATCGGCAACTGTTCCATATCTCATTAGGAAAATATATAGACTTTCGCCCCCCCTCCCTAGACTGCCAAGACCAACTTTGTCCATGCGAGCTCTAGTTCGTTCTCGCGAACTTAAATTTTCAAACCGTAATTAATACGTTTTTTTTCGTAACTAGTTAGGTACCTCTCGCATAGGTAATTAGTCCAAAAATCTTTATTAGGTAAGACTCTAGATAAGGGAGGGGGGGGACGGGTTTTTTCCGACCCGATCAGGAACCCCCTAGCTAATTACCTCTTGCAAACGCAAATATTCAAAAAGTCTTTATTAGGTGGTGTAGTAGTGGGGGAGTGGTGGGTGGGGCTTTCGCCCCCCTTTCTTGACTACCACGACCGACTTTGTTCATGCGAGCTCTTATTTAAACGGACATCCAAATACTTTAATCAGTAATATGGCTGACATATAAGCATGGGTACGAGAAGACTAAAAAGGCGCTGGATGAGAGATCTGCTCTCTTAGACAGCCAAGGTAATTGACTCAAGCCAGGAAGGGGGTGCTGCTGGGTGCTTTCCCTCCTCATGCCTCACATGTCATTATAACCTATTACCACCATCTCATTCTGGAAAAAAGCACCTTGCTGACAGGTGCGAATCAATAAATACAGTAAAAAAATAAACTTTGAAATGCTACATTTTTATAAATCAGAATGTCAAACAGAGAAATTCTTACATAATATATTCCGGGTCACCTGTGGTGTAGTGGCTAGCATAGCAGCCTACAATACTAAGGGTCACTGGTTCGCATTTCGCGGTAGCCCTAGAATTTCTTAAAGTAAGCAAAAACTCCTTGGCAATACCGTCCTTCGGATGGGACGTAAAATGTAGTCAGGTATGCGTTAAAGATTCTTATCCTAACTATACCTGAATAGGCAAAATTTAGTACTCCCACTGTAGCATTGTCCGATTAGCTTGAGTGGCATGAAGTGGTGTTAATGACACAAACAATCCTTACATATTCGTAAAAAACCCTATAGTTACTGCAATGTAAGGTCGGTTGATAATTTTGATTAAATATTGGGTCGGATACAAATGTTTATCATACATTGTTAAAAAAAAAAATCTCTCTCATACAATAGAGTCGAAATAAAACAGGGCAAATGTATGATACCTAAACATAAAACAAAAACAATTAATATTATTTTTAAAATATAAAAAAAATATAGAATAATATAAAATTAAAAATAAGGTGGCTACCCACAAAAATGTAGAATATAAAATAATTAATATACGATAATATAAAATAATTAATAATTATTATTAGCCCCTGCATCGTTTAAGCGTGGCAGTTTGTCAGCGCAACTAAGTATTGCAAAATAGTATAACTCAGAAATCTGCGATAATCAGTGAATGTGATGGCTGCAAAGTGTTACAATATACAACAATCAACTAACGAACAACTCATACACACTCTTTACTCACGCTTTTTTGTTAAATTGGGAAGTCGTAATAACGGATTAATTAACGATATGACCGTTAGAAGGCGGCTAAAAAGAAGCTGGATGAGAGACCTCCTCTCCTGAATTAGTGTCAAGTCCGGAAAGGGGTGCTGCTAGGCACTTTGCCCTCATGCCCCTCATGCCTTGCATAATTAATTCGTTGCAACCATCACATTCGCTCATTCTCGAAGTTTGCTGACAAGTGCGAATTAACGATTGAAAAAGAAAAAAAAAATTCTGTTCAGAAAAGTGTGCGAGTGTTACTTATTCATGACTCAAATAGGTTTTTAGCTTTTTTTTTTTTATTTAAATTTCAATTTTGGCACTTTCCTCTTCTTCATTCTTCATCCACGCCTATGTTTTTAACGTGGTTCATTTTATTCTTTTCACATGCTATATTTATACCTTTGTTTATGGTATATTGAATTCTTAACCCTTTAGCGTCTGAGCAGTGCTAGTGTATTGCGGGCCCTGAGACCTTAGACCGACTGCCGTGCCCGCTGGCCTCAATACTTTTTGCTACGTTTCTGGTCTACCGCTTTTCTAAGGCGGGTAGGGGTTACCAGAAACGGCTTATATCAAGCTAATATATGAAATTAATATATTTACTTATGTATTTATGTACATTGGATACTTTTCTAAAGGTGACGTGTTTACCAATTTATTTTATTTTAAGAAATCTGTGGCATGGGGTTTATAAAAATAAAGAAAGAATAAACTGAATCTGACTATACTATTTAAGTTTATTAATAAGAACATACATCATAAATACCCCTTTTTGTAAAGATTATAAATGTCTATAAGTAATATAAAAACGACCCCTAAAGACTGGTTGCTGCCTGGTAGTGGGAATAATGTTAACCTAATCTACTGGATGGTTGACCACTCAATATTATTACAAGTACTGAACTGCATAGACATTATCTCTAACACTTAGCTGATGTATGGGTAGTCCAACTCCGTCCACCTCCTTCCGCTCTCAGTTCCTCGCTCCAGTCTCCGGCACTCCTCTTCCTGACTCGGGCAACTCTCCTTTAGGGCTTCCTTCCAACCTCACACTTTTCACTCTTCCCCGGGACTCTGTACTCCTCACACTTCCTACTCTCCCCGCACTCCACACTAGACTCCTCGAATCTCCCCCCAAAACCTCACTTCTCTCTTCCATACCAATATTCTTCCCCCACTCTATTAATACTTCTTTCCATTGGCTGGTCATCCTGAAATTTCCACCCCACTCTATTCAGACTTGTTTTTATTGGTTGGCCACCCTAAAATTCCCATTCCGTGCTATATTTCTACATTTCTTCGGCGGTGTCTTTGCCGGGGTAAAACCCGGGTTTATGGTCCAAAGTTTCTCCAACCACCTTCTTAGGAATTTCCCTGAGTCAGTATCGGCAGCCTTGTCGGTCCTTGGCTTTACTTATTTTAAATTTCCAACAATACGTTTATGGCCCGGATACTTTCAAGGCGGTATTCCCCGGACCTTGCCGCCTGCTGCCTTCAGGTAAAACCAACTACTCGGTTCGAGCATATTCAGTACTTTGAAACGATGAACATATTCTATTAAATTATTAATGCAATTAATTGCCCTCTCCAGGCAGCATCCACGATACATAGCATTCTCCTAGTGTCAAGGGAAAGAAAAATTAATAAACGTATGTTTATTGATTTTTCTCTTAACATAATCTTAAAACCATAATAAGGTAAAAACCTATCTTCCAAATTAAATGTTCAGCATCAAACAAAATTATTACAAAAAATAAACAAATTCATTGGTTAAAACAAGTACGATCATAAATTTACAATTGCTACAATTTACAACATAAGGAAAACTAAAATAAAGCAATTTTAATCTAAGTTTTACGTGTTCTAGTTACAAACATTTTGACTCATCAATCAAAACTAAACTATACAAATACTAAAATATAGACATAACAAAACTTATACTATTACATTAAATTACACTCTTATTTTACAATATTTACAAATTAGTTTTCGATTTTTAGCATTTGGAATTACCTATACTACCATTAAAATTTAAAATCTATGGTATTCATATGATTTCTTCTTATTTGTACCCTATCTTATAGTAAAGTAAAACATACATACGTAAATTAGTTAATACTCCTGTATGTAGCTTAAAACAACTTTTATACTTTGATTAAATATATAAAAATAAAAAATAGTAAGAATAAAATCCTAATATTAGTTAGAGAGGGAGCTAATTAAAATGATTATTCCTAAATTTACCCTAATATCCTTGATATGAATATTTACAGTGCATATTATTTTACAATTATCTCCTTTTACCAGTTTACAATTTTACTAACACTTCTTTTTTTTTTCTCTAGATAATGTCTTTTTTATAACTAGGGGGAGCAAAAGTTTACATCCTTGAACTTTCTTTACTGCACGTTGTTTCCTCTATACCTTCAGAAGTCGTGCTTAGACGAACCAGTAATCTCTATGCAGTAATATATTATTGAGTGGCCAACTTTTAGAACTAACATGACTTGCTTATTAGATTTCTAAGTTAAAATTCAAAAAAGGGAATTTCGCATAACCTTTAGTGTCGACAGATTATCTAGTTAAAAATTTTCTTTCTCATCTGCACAACCAACCCAAAGAAGAAGAAAGACAAAAACAAAACTAAAAGAGGAAAGAAAAAGTTAGTCTTCATTTTTGGTAGGAAGTCATTTCAATCCCTTTAACTGAAAAACGGCTTAAGAAGAGATCCGTGGAAGGTACCCCTTATGTACCTTTTTAATTCTTCTTCTGTTCTCTCCTTCCAGTCTGGGTCGTGTTCTACCTTAGCTAACCGGTAGGTGGTGTTACCATATTTTTTAACTATTGTGTAAGGGCCCTCGAATAGTTTCAGGAGCTTCACGGACTGTTTAGTCGGGTCCGTTACCATAGGCAAGGTCCGTATCAGGACTTTATCTCCAATATTAAATTCGTAAACCTTATGAGTTTGGTTGAACCTCGCCCGGGTGCGCACTCCACCTTCATTAATTTTCTTTTTTACCTTTCCTCGGAGATAATTGCTCTCCTTCTCTGTGAGCTTTTGATGTAAATTAGGTAGGTGTTGTCGGATGATCTCATCCCAGGGAGTGGTTCTTCTACATGCGAAGTGAACTTCTATGGAAACTGCGCCGATTGCGGTGTGGTATGTATTATTAATAGCAGTGTTGATGACTTCAGTATATTTTGACCAATTTTTGTGATTAACACCCACTAAGGTCCTATAATAATTTCCTAAGTCTCTATTCACTCTTTCACTGGCATTTGCCTGGACATGTCTTACAGAGCAGAATACATTCTTGACCCCCCAAGTTTCTAGCGTTTCCATCCACCTTTTACTAGTGAATTGGCTGCCTCTGTCCGTCAATATCCTTTCTGGGGTATCTATGCCTACACGCATGGGAGGCCTGGGTAAGTGGATAGTGGCCATCATCTGTTCAACCTTAGCTTCAACAGCTTGAACCTTCTCCGTCAACCGGGTTTCTTGTTGAATTTTTACTTGTTCGATCTTATCTCCGAGCTCCTTTATTTCATGGGTCATCCGCTCTTCTATTTGATCACCTCGGTCACTACATGCCGCATGATGCTCTTGGCAGCTCTGTTCTAATGTGTTTACCCTTTTGTTAATATCTGATGTCAACTTATCCATTTGGTTTTTGCTTTGATTCATTAACTCTATTAATGCCTGGTGATCTTTCTTCCTTTGTTCATCCATCCTTTGTAGTAGCAGCATCAATCCTTCTAGACTGAGACTTGAGTCTATTGTAGGACGCTCCTCTTTATTTGCCCTATCTGGCTGAGGCAATGCGGAAGCCAAATTCTGTGGTTTTTCTATTTCCGGATGAGGTCGTAATACAGATTCATGTTCCGTCTGTCCTGATCCGGTAAGTATCTTTTTTTCTTCTCCTTTCCCCCTCGTTTCAGAACGTGTGCGTCTATGTTCCATTTTTGGTTTTAATAAAATTTCGGCCGTCAATAACCCTTATTTCCAGAGATGTCTTCACCAACAAACTAATCGAGCAAAACAACGGATTACCTAAAAGATCTTTACCTATCAATTCAACTCCCTACAATCGTTAGGTAAGCTTGAAAACGCATTGATTCCACCATCATATATCTTAAGCATTAATATAAATAATAATTTAATGAAAAAATGGTCATACCACTGGAACCTCTAATTAAATTGTATATTGATAAGCCCTCCTTCAAATTAGAATAACCCGAATGCCACATATAGCAATTATCTTAAAGAAAATTAGGAATCTTAATCTTATTCATATTGACTGTAGTAAATTGGTAAGTACGTCCCCACAAGGGATGCCATTTTAATTGCTACGTTTCTGGTCTACCGCTTTTCTAAGGCGGGTAGGGGTTACCAGAAACGGCTTATATCAAGCTAATATATGAAATTAATATATTTACTTATGTATTTATGTACATTGGATACTTTTCTAAAGGTGACGTGTTTACCAATTTATTTTATTTTAAGAAATCTGTGGCATGGGGTTTATAAAAATAAAGAAAGAATAAACTGAATCTGACTATACTATTTAAGTTTATTAATAAGAACATACATCATAAATACCCCTTTTTGTAAAGATTATAAATGTCTATAAGTAATATAAAAACGACCCCTAAAGACTGGTTGCTGCCTGGTAGTGGGAATAATGTTAACCTAATCTACTGGATGGTTGACCACTCAATATTATTACAAGTACTGAACTGCATAGACATTATCTCTAACACTTAGCTGATGTATGGGTAGTCCAACTCCGTCCACCTCCTTCCGCTCTCAGTTCCTCGCTCCAGTCTCCGGCACTCCTCTTCCTGACTCGGGCAACTCTCCTTTAGGGCTTCCTTCCAACCTCACACTTTTCACTCTTCCCCGGGACTCTGTACTCCTCACACTTCCTACTCTCCCCGCACTCCACACTAGACTCCTCGAATCTCCCCCCAAAACCTCACTTCTCTCTTCCATACCAATATTCTTCCCCCACTCTATTAATACTTCTTTCCATTGGCTGGTCATCCTGAAATTTCCACCCCACTCTATTCAGACTTGTTTTTATTGGTTGGCCACCCTAAAATTCCCATTCCGTGCTATATTTCTACATTTCTTCGGCGGTGTCTTTGCCGGGGTAAAACCCGGGTTTATGGTCCAAAGTTTCTCCAACCACCTTCTTAGGAATTTCCCTGAGTCAGTATCGGCAGCCTTGTCGGTCCTTGGCTTTACTTATTTTAAATTTCCAACAATACGTTTATGGCCCGGATACTTTCAAGGCGGTATTCCCCGGACCTTGCCGCCTGCTGCCTTCAGGTAAAACCAACTACTCGGTTCGAGCATATTCAGTACTTTGAAACGATGAACATATTCTATTAAATTATTAATGCAATTAATTGCCCTCTCCAGGCAGCATCCACGATACATAGCATTTTGAAAGCCAGAACAGACTAAGGAATTCGCCCTATTTGACTAAGGATTAATGTGCAGATAAAATTAATATGGGAAAACCCGAAAAGAACCCCATATCAATTAGTTTACAACCCTTGGAAATTTTTGAAGAAACCATTAACCTCGTCACCGGGAAATACCGGAAACAGGGTAGGAAAAACGCGAATGCCAATTATGCAAAAATAATTTTATCATATGTCCTGCACTCATCCTAAATATGAATAAGAAAATTATGACTATTTTGTCTGCTAGCCATGCTCCTCTAATATGCATGAAAATAAATAAATTCGTGTAGGAACGTCCCTAAGTAGACACAATTGGATATAAATTTTAGAACTATTATATTAAATGTTTTATATATCTGTTTATTTTAAAACACTTTTAAATTATATACTGTATATATTTTATGAGTTGTTACCTACGATTTATGAATATTGCATTCCTAAGTAATGATCCAATAAATCCGAAAGCGAAGAGTAAAAATTCAATTTTTGTTTCAAAAGAAGCCACAAAAACATCTCTTATGGTGCTGACTACTGGGGTTTTTTATTATAGTGCAATAGTAAAATGAAAAGAGTTATGAAATCAATTAAAATAAGTTCCGCTATTTCAGTCTTCTAACGTTAACGCGGGCGGAACTGATATATCCGTCTATAGGCCCCAGGGACTGCAGCTCTCGAACTGATATATCAGTCTACAGGCGTTAAAGGGTTAATTCCAATTCATTATATTGAATTGCGATATATTGTTCTTGTATTTATATTGCAATTTAATTTACATCCAAAACATATTGATTATTCACAGTGTACTATATTTAAATATATGAACATAATAACTAACAAGGGGACGTTCTGAGTTGTAACTCACAGATTTAATTGCCGATTTTTGTGTGGGTAGTAGGGACCTATAATAGAGCAAAACTAGAGTTATAGCCGCCCATGAGCATTGGGAGCCGAGAAAAAAAAAAAAATATAAAATAAAAAAAAATCTCGTTTTATTTTTTTTCTCAGCTCTCAGTCAAGATAAAGAAATAATTCTTTCATGTAAAGTTGTAGTTTTCTATGCTATTTGAAATAAAAATACTTTCGTTATTCTCAAGAGACGACCCAGCTTCAGGGTGCTCAAAAACTCCAAAAAAATGACGAAATCCACTGTAACTCAGTGGGAATTTTTTTTCGTTGAAAACTGACCTCAAATATCGATTCAGCAAACCGAAAAACCCTTCTGTGTGAAATATTATCAAAATCAAAAAAAAAAAAAAATTTCCCCCTTTGGAGGACGTTAAAATTTTAAAGTTGAGATTTTGTCAAAAACATCAAACAGTCATAACTTTTGCTGTAATCAACCGATTAAAATAGTAATGGCATCACTAAAATCAGCGTGCATTCTGCTTTCTATCCATCTATATAACATAGCGTTTAGTCCAGATTTTAGTGGACAAAAACTGGCTTGAAAAAAAAATTCCGAGGTCAACTATAACTTGAGATATCTCAATAAGGGGACATCCTACGTCCTCCGCATTTAGGCTAAACGATTCAGTTTTACAGCTTCTAGGGGCCCTTAAAATTTTGTCTCAATCGGTTGCAAAATCTGTGAGATAGCACGAATTATTTACGTTTTTTAAAAAATTGATAGCGTCTTGCCTCTAAAATTCTACCAAATCTTAGGGGTAAATTTTTTTAATTTTTGATTTCGATAAAATTTGGTTACTACGAGGTTTTCGAGATGAGGAATCTCAAAATTATACCAGTTTTTAGTTTAAAAAATGTCCTCACCTATATTTTTGAAAATGTCTTCCAAAATTTTCGGAGTAAAAAACGCCTAATTTTTTATTTCGGCCGAATTCGCTATTTACATCTTCAGGTCTAAATCTAAAAATAATAACAGGTTTTGGTTGAAAAAAATCCTCTCCTTACCTATATTTTTTTTTTTTAAATGGCCTTATTTAAAATTTAGTGTGTAAAAAGTAAAATAATAAGTAGAAATAGATAATTTTTCAACGTTTTATTTATATAATACAAATGTTATGTTTAATTACTTCTGCAGGTTTTTGGGTGGTAATCATCATAAAAACATGTAAAGCACAAAAATATGTTACAAATAGAACATTTAATTGTACAAGTTTTTGTACATTTGCATTTTTCTTTGACAACTTCTGCGGGAAAAAACACTTGCTGCACGTTCTTAAAAGTTGGTTTTTCGGTAGATGGGACCAGTCTTGCTGCATACCATGCGTACCGCAGCATAGTTGGTGGTGGATCAAGGAATGAATTTTTATGGCATCCTCGCGACTGCTTAATTGACGTCCAGTTCCTAACAAAGAAGGGTCGTTTTGTATTTTTCTAATAAAAATTTTTACTTGTCGGTAAAAATACACATCACACGGTTGACACAAAGGAGTGCAACCTGGAGGAATGATTTTTAGGGTGCACGTAGAGTTTGAGTCCCCATCAAGAAATATTTGGTCGTATATCGATTTGTTTGTTTATCCCTTCCACGAATCAATTATAAGCAAAAATTCATTTTCCCTTGTGTAAGGCACGATGATGGTTTTTAGAAATGACATATATATATCAGTGGTTAATTTCCCGGATTTGGAGCTACTTACTACCACATTTTTATAAAGCATTTCAACTTCGTGCACTTTTTCTTGCACTCGTGGACCAAACGAACCTTTGGGTTCCTGCAAACATAAAAAAACTTGAGGTAAAAGCTTTCCAGACGCGGTCAACGAATATTGCTCTGTGTAACTGTGTGTAACTTTGTTCAAGTCTCCTATACAGACTTGGACTTTTTTTTCACCACGAAAAGTGACGGTACCTTTCACATCTTGTCTGTACTCACATCCAGTTTGATCCGTGTTTATAGCCATATCGTAGTTCAAGTTCGAGCTCGTGAGAAAGTTTCTTACCTGTGTTGAAAAAGTTTCAGCGGCGCTATGTATTTGGTCGAAATCAGAAATTAAAAAATTTTACCCCTAAGATTTGGTCGAATTTTAGAGGCAAGAGGCTATCAATTTTTAAAAAAACGTAAATAATTCGTGCTATCTCACAGATTTTGCCACCAATTGAGACCAAATTTTAAGGGCCCCTAGAAGCTGTAAAACTGAATCGTTTAGCCTAAATGCGGAGGTCGTAGGATGTCCCCTTATTGAGATATCTCAAGTTATAGTTGACCTCGGAATTTTTTTTTCAAGCCAGTTTTTGTCCACTAAAATCTGGACTAAACGCTATGTTATATAGATGGATAGAAAGCAGAATGCACGTTGATTTTAGTGATGCCATTACTATTTTAATCGGTTGATTACAGCAAAAGTTATGACTGTTTGATGTTTTTGACAAAATCTCAACTTTAAAATTCTAACGTCCTCGAAAGGGGGAAAAATTTTTTATTTTTTGATTTTGATAAAATTTCACACAGAAGGGTTTTTTGGTTCGCTGAATCGATATTTGAGGTCAGTTTTCAACGAAAAAAAATTCCCACTGAGTTACAGTGGATTTCGTCATTTTTTTGGAGTTTTTGAGCACCCTGAAGCTGGGTCGTCTCTTGAGAATAACGAAAGTATTTTTATTTCAAATAGCATAGAAAACTACAACTTTACATGAAAGAATTATTTCTTTATCTTGACTGAGAGCTGAGAAAAAAAATAAAACGAGATTTTTTTTTATTTTATATTTTATTTTTTTTCTCGGCTCCCAATGCTCATGGGCGGCTATAACTCTAGTTTTGCTCTATTATAGGTCCCTACTACCCACACGAAAATCGGCAATTAAATCTGTGAGTTACAACTCAGAACGTCCCCTTGTAAGATTAATAGGCAGTCTTAGAAAAGTGATAATATTGAAGCACTAAACTATTAGAACAAAATTTTAGCAGGGCTCAGGGTTATCGTGCACGGTCGTGATAAATATCGTTCTGTAATCCATTTATTCGGAAGGGAAATAGCTACTAGATAAGTGGATATCAGTAGTCGCCATTGCTATCTATGGCTCAGAGGTCATTGCTACCGCAAAGGTCATGCATGCTATACCGTTTACTGGATATGGCTTCCAGTCCAAGTATTTATTACTCTTTGCTATCCTGAAGTGAGGATGCGAAAAAGATAAAATTAGTAAATACTAAACGGGACAAAAATATGAAATTAATTTTTTCCGTGATTTTTTAGTTACCAGGGTCATTCCGCGTCAATTCAACACAGGCTTGAGCCTCACCATTTCAGATTTTCTTGAAATTTAGTATATGTGTACTACTTGTATCTACTAGAACAATTGTGAAATATTACTGAGATATGTGTACCTGTTTTTGAATTATTAGTCTCTAAATCCCTCAAAAATAGGTCCAGAAACAGAAAAAATCACGATTAAAAATAGCTGTAGATGTTTTCCGAATTTGACTAGGAATATGAGATTGGTTTCGTTTAACAGCGCATTCCATGCCGTTTATTATGATATATAACAATGCATAGGTTGGTCCTAAAGAAATTTTCTTAAAACTAAATGTAAAATTTTAATTCCAATTTTCTCAAAAAGGGCATTTTTAAAAAAGATTATACTTTTTTAAAAAATAGGTAGTATTATATCTATTCATACAGCAAAACATAAAAGTGGGATAAAATTTTTTCCTTACTAAAAAAATTGAAAACTAGTGATAAAATTCCATAAATCTAGCATTTTATGATTAAAAATAGCTGTAAATGTTTTCCAGATTTGACTAGGATTATGAGATTGGTGTAGTTTAACAGCGCATTCCATGCCGTTTCATATGATATAGATCATTGTATAGGTGTAGGCAGTATGACCTATTTAAAAAAAATATATATATATATAAACATGCCCTTTTTGAGAAAATTGAAATTAAAATTTTAAACTAGGTTTTAAGAAAATTTTTTAGAATCAACCTATACATTTTTGTATACAATATGAAATGGCATGGAATGCGCTGTTAACCGACAACAATCTCATAGTCCTAGTCAAATTTGGAAAACATCTGCAGCTATTTTTAATCATAAAATGCTAGATTTATGAAGTAGTATTAACAGTTTTCAATATTTTTAGTAATGAAGAAATTGTGATCCCACTTTTATATTTTGCTGTATGAATAGATATAATAATACCTATTTTTCAAAAAAATTTAAATTAAAAAAAAAATGCATTTTTTGAAAAAATTGGAATTAAAATTTTACATTTAGTTTTAAGAAAATTTCTTTAGTACCAACCTGTACATTGTGGTATATCACATGAAACAGCATGAAAAACGCTGTTAAACGAAACCAATCTCATATTCCAAATCAAATTTGGAAGAAATCTACACCTATTTTCAGTGATGATGTTTTCTGTTTCTGGACCTATTTTTGAGGGCTTTAAAGGCCAATAATTTAAAAACGGGTAGACATATCTCAGTAATATTTCACAATTGTTCTAGTAGATACAACTAGTACACATATACCAAATTTTTAGAAAATCTGAGATGGTGAGGTTCAAAATGATATATTTTTGTGTTGATTTAACGTGGGATTGCCCATCAGTAATATTTAGCTTGGTATAAGAACAGCGAATAGTTTTAAAACTTACCGGTGAAATGTTATTTTTTACGTAATATCACTCTTATCAGGTTCTTTGATAGTTCTGTTGTTGACAAGACCATTATATTACAGTTTGTAAGGAAAGTTACTAAATTGACTTCCATTGATCAAAAAAAAAAAAAAAAAAAAAGCACATTAATTAAAACCAACATAAAGAAGGTACCTGATGTAACAAAACGACGTTCAAGTAAAATCCAAACGTATTATTAGAACATCCTTCACAATGCAACCAAAATCACATGATTACCACTTATTTAATAGGGAACGTAAATATTGTAACAACTAGGTGGGTTATACAATTTGAATTTAATGAAAATAATCATTTTCAATGCCATACAAATTATGAAAACACAAACATCTGAACAGGTTACAAAAATTATCAGTTTGCAAGACAGATATAACCATATGGCTTGAGCTTCAGAACAACACTAACTCTCCATTCCATCCCTCCTTATATTTAGTCATAAGAAGACTAGATTCGTACCTTTTGGGCCAGCGTAGATAGTACTCGAACATTGTAGTCACAAACAGGTACTATGACAGTTTGTTCCAACTGTTATTTCGTTCCAATAAAAGGTCTAGAACTATTATAGACAATATGTTCTTTTGTTTAACGTTACATTACATTTTTGATTGAAAGGTTTGAAGTCGGTGTAAGTGGGTCTATTTAGCTGTTCCGTATATCTGTGTAGAGTATGTCCATATTGGTTTTATCAAGTATAAATGTGTATTTAATTTTTGTCTCATAGTTAAAGCACCGTGCTACGTCACTAACAAAACACTACATACTGACTTACAAATAGAAACAGTAGACCAACATATAAAAACACTTTATAAACGTTTTCACAATCACTTACAAGGCCACTTAAACCGACTAGAGACATGGCAACAGGTGATATACCAATAAATAGGAGATTAAAAAGGCGTTGGATTAGAGATCTCCTTCGTTAACAAACTAGATTAACTGACACAAGCAAGAGAAGAGGTACCGCTGGGTGCCATTCTTCCCCATGCCTAACATGCCCTTATTTAAATTAGTGTAGCTCTCAAATTTATCAAGTTGTTGTCGAAGTTGTTGACAGGTGCAAATCAAGATATGAAGACAAAAAAAAAACAAAAACAAAAACTTTACACTACAATCATTAAATTTAATTGCACTTTACGTTTTCACTGATGTCATTACAAACGCTAGGTTCATTGTATGAGGGTTGAAAGGCTGAACGTACCGCCTCCATGTCTAAAGCAATCTCCATGTTATTTTATATTCAGTGGATTTAACACACGTCTCACGGGCCGGGATAGCCGAGCGTGTCGACCGCAGTAGCTTGCTCGAGCCGAACGATGGCGGTTCGAATCCGCCTTGGGATGGTTGACTTTTATTTAGTGGAGGCCCCACGGAATAAAACTCGACCTACCCACCATGGTTGGAATAGGTTGGTTACACACCTCTAGACTAGAAAAAACACTCGTCTCATCTCCAACATTTCAATAAGCAATAAGTAGTTAGCACTTATTTCTATAAAGGTAATTACTCTTTTATAATACCCATTTATCAAGAGGGTTGCCGAGTGCTATGATAATATCCACCAGTAGCACAATATCCCGTGATCTCACCTTGGACCTCTCCATTAAATCGACTTTCAATTAGTTCTTCAAGGGGGGGGGGCGTTGACTGTTGGGGCAATTAAGAAAATTGATTGAGGATTAGACGCCCCCTTCTTCGGCTCCTCGACCTGGCCCCCCCGAGATAAGAAGATCCTTTTATCCTCCGCTCCGAGTCACGGCTCTCAATAACTCCTAACTTCTGAAATTGATAAATTTCATCTTTAAATTTGATTCTTTTATCAAAGGTTTATTATAATATTTTTTTTTACTTTCACTTACCTATATATGAAATATATAGTAAGTGAAAGTATTGCGATCGTGAAAAATTTCGACTTCCGGTTTTCAACGGAAATACACGTTTTGGGGTCCCCTGAGTCCAGATAACCAAGTCCCGCGGAATGGTCTGTGTGTGTGTCTGTGGGTGTGTGTGTGTGTGTGTGTGTGTGTGTGTGTGTGTGTGTGTGAGAACTAGCTCTAAAACTATAAACCGTGCGAACCTGAAATTGGGTATTTAGTGTATGTATATGCCCGCAATGTGACAGCGAAAATTTCATTAAAATTGATCAAAGGGTGTGGGTACTTTATTTAATAACTTTTGAAGTTTTTTTCGATTTTCTCAAAAACGGCTCAAACGATTTTGATTAAACTGAGTATGTGATGTAGTAATATGCCCGAGATATGACTGTAAAAATTTCATCAAAATCGATTAACCGGAGGGGGGACTTTACTTAATAAATTTTGTATCTTATTCACGGTTTTTTTTATTTACTCAAAAACGGTTTTAACGATTTTGATCAAGCTGGGTATTTGATGTATGTATATGCCAAGGATGTGATACCCAACATTTCATCAAATTTGATCAACCGGAGGGGGCACTTTATTTCATAACGATTTTCCAATTTTTCGATTATCTCAAAATGGGCTTTAATGATTTTCATCATATTCGTCAAGTTTAAAGAAAATTAGGTGTTATTTAATATCAGTAAGCGTTATCATTATTAAAATGTTCTGAGGGGATTATGGAGCTAATGAAAACAAAAATAAGAAATGAATGTGTGGCATTAACAAAACGCATTAATTTCTTATCTAAGTAAATTGGTAAGTGAAAGTTGGGTGTTGCGCGCACGCACCATATTTTTTTTTTTCTAAACAGGGAAATCCTTCAAACCTAAAGATAATAATACTCTATCGGCCCCTTGTTGTTGTGGTTCTTGATTGTTCGAGAGTTTTCCTTCTATACTCCGTTCCACTTGGTAACGGGAATCCGAGATGGCAGTAGATCCCGTGCGCTGTTTCTTATGTTACTACTAGCAAAGCTTCAATGTATCATTAACATCTCTTTAGCGTGTTAATGTAACTGACTATTTTTGTCTGATCAATTTTTGGACCGGACTAAATGTAGGCTTTGATGGTTAACTGAATAAAAAAAAAAATTTAGCTCTTTTGTGTTCTGATATTTCTGTAAATTTAATGTTTTTTTTAATTAACATCATTTAATTTTTTTGAATAAATAGTTTCTTTAATCTTTTAACGCCTGTAGACTGATATATCAGTTCGAGCGCTGCAGTCCCTGTGGTCCGTAGACTGATTTATCAGTTCCATCCGCTTCAGCGTTAGAAGACTGAAGCTGCGGACCTTATTTAATATATTTCTTAAGTCTTTCAATTTTACAATAGCACTAGGATAAAACCTACAGTAGTCAGCACCTTAAGAGATGTTTTTGTGGCTTCTTTTAAAACAAAATTGAATATTTACTCTTCGCTTTCGGATATATCGTATCATTATTTAGGAAATCAACATTCATAAATCGCAGGTAACAACTCGTAAAAAAAAATTTTATATACATAATCTAAAAATGTTATGAAATAAACAGATATATAAAACATTTTTTTTTTTTGTTATTATTACGTTCTCTCTCATTTCGAGAAAATAAAGCATTTAATATAATATTTCTAAAAATTATATGTAAGAATGTCGTTCCTACACTTTCATTGTAATTATATGTAAGTTAATAAGCAAATTATATGTAAGTATGTCGTTCCTATGAAAGTATATACGTTCCTACACGTATTTTATTAATTGCATGAGGAACATGGCGAGCAGACAAAATAGTCTTCATTTTCTTATTCATATTTAGGACGAGTGCAGGACTTATGTAAATTGTTTTTTCATAATTAGCATTCCCGTCTCTACAACCCTGTTTCAAGCCCGTCCATGTATTTCCCAGAGGCAAGGTTTGTGTTTTCCTGAAACATTTCCGAGGGTTGTAAACAAATTGACATGGGGTTCTTTTCGGGTTTTTCCAAATTAATTTTACGTGCACCTTGTTCCTTAATCAAATAGGGCGAATTCTTTGGGGGTAAAAGTGAGTCCCAGATAGTGTACAGTGTCCATGTGTGGAGTTTGGTTATTGTCAATATAAACTGGGGGCAGGTGTGTTTTCTAAGCGTGAATGTAATGTGTTTTGATTTGTCATGATTGATTCTAATTATCCGTAGTTGAAACCAATCGGGGTCAAAGAAGCCTGTGTGTATCATCAGCGTAGGTTGCAGTCAATGTCTCGTTGTTAATAGATATGCTGTGCGTGTATATGATGTAGAGTAAAGGTGCTAGTATTGAACCTTGGAGTACTCCCGCCAAGATGGGGTAAATTGAAGAAATTTCCGAACCCTGCCGGACAGAGAAAAATGTATCGAAGAGGAAAGATTGTAGGACAAGATAATAAGTGTACGGTAATATGGTCTTGAGAACTATTTTTATGGGTTTTTTTTCTATTTTCGTCACGGATGCGGTCTAACTAGGTCTATTGAGATTTTTTTTTAAGCGGGGTGACGTTCAAGCCGACGATATCAAACTCAATCAATCAAAGTAAATTATTATATTGTCAATCATATATACAACACTAGTATTTCATAAAAAAAATTAAATAGAAAGGGCTATTATACAAGTTAAAGATAATAGAAAAGATAGTAGAGAAGCGGTATCAGAATTATCCTCGGCGCTCCCAGGACTAGAAAAGAAAATAATTTTTACCACCGTCTCCCTCAACCCTTTCCATTTAGCAGAAGATTTTTATCAACACTGTGGAAATTGATTTTGAACTTTATCATGATAATGTTCAGTGTTCAGGGGAGCTTCCTTATTTTATGTCGGTTACGGCTCCCTGTTCGCGGTTTAATTTCTTCATTTTTACGCTCAATCTTTTTCTTTTCTTTTTTTTCAAATAAATACTTATTTTGGTAGAAGTTTTGAAAAGAAAAAAATGACTCTGAATATTTGAATTTATACTTGCTATTTAACCTTGCCTCTTTTTTGAACATACAGAACCACTTACTTCAATTACAAAAATGGTACTCACTATGGAAAATGAAATTAAATTCTGACAAATCACAACACATAACTTTCACGCTCAGAAGAGATATCCACCAGTTTATATCGGCGACAACCAAATTCAACAGACAGAAACTTTACGTTACCTGGGACTTCTGTTAGACAGAAGGATGACTTGGGGCCCACATGTCAAAATGAAAAAAAAAAGACCTTGAAGCTTAAAAATTCTTTACTCTCTTTTTTGAATTGTAGACAAAAACTGAATACATACACCTACTTACTTATACCCATTTGGACATACGTTGCACAGATTTTCGGCCTAGCAAAAAGCCATATTTACAAAAATTACATATTTTTCAATCAAAAATTTTAAGACTGATTACGGACGCTCTCAGGTACGTAAGTAACTAATCTCTTCATAGAGACTTACAACAACCGACTATCCAACAACACATACGAACGCTTTACTCACGCTTTTTTGTTAAATTGGAAGGACATAACAATAGATTAATTCACGACATGGCCACGGTTGACTTGCCCGTTCGAAGGCAGCTAAAAAGAAGCTGGATAAGAGACCTCCTCTTCTGAATTAGTGTCAAGCCCGGAAAGAGGTGCTGCTGAGTACTTTCGTTCCTTCATGCCACACATGCCTTACATATTATTGCGTTGCTGTAACCGCTGACAGGTGCTAAATCTTGCTATTGGATTAATTAGCGATCATTTATACATGAGCTAAACGTAATCCTTTTGGTTGTTTAGATAGAAGTATTTTTAATACAAGGAAATAATATTACGAAAAAATGTTAGCGTGCAAAAGGCAACAAGTGATTTTGAGACCGGGGAGGGCCATGACCCCCCTCAGATTTTTTACTAAATCCGACACTTCTTAGCAGGTTGCTGATGTTAATCGCACAGCTCAGCTAGTACCATGCTTGTCAACCAGGCAGCGAAAAATTTCAGTTTCGGCTCTAATAGAAAGAAAGTTTACTTTTAGAGAGTGATTATGTTAGGTTATCAAAAGCCTGGAACTATGCTAGCACATTATGTAATGAGAAGCTATGATATCGAGAGAATTATATCCTTTTACAGGTCGATATCAATTCCTTTACGCCGGATTGGATTCGGGACGATATGTTTCCTTAGTAACTAAGGAAACATTAAGACTAATTAACTAAGGCTAAGTTACTACAAATTAGTATAGCATTTTAGTTCCATTCCTGTCATTGCTCTACAAGGCAAACTAATATTAGGCAGCGAATTGGGGTTCTTGTAAATTTCGCCAAAATTTATACTGTTAGATAATCAGACTTTTGTTGGTTCCGAAATTAAGTGATTTTTTGTATTTAAATTATGCTTTCTTGCTGAGCTGTACAAATACGGGAAACTGGAAGCACTGTTTTAACAGGCAATTTCTGATTAAGTCTTGTCCTTTAAGTAACAGAACTACAGAATTTGTAAAAGCTAAAATATTATTAATGTATGTATGTATCGTTCATTAATGTATTCCTCTACATCATTTACACACACGACATACCGATTAACAACGGGACATAGACTGCAACTTACGCTGATGATACAGCAATTATAACGAAATGTTAGGACACAATACTGGCTTCATTGACATAACAACATCACTTACACAAGTTACACGACTGGTTTCAATTATGGAAAATTAAACTCAATCATGACAAATCAAATCATTACATTCACTCTTAGAAAACATACCTGCCCCACGTTCATATTGACAACAACCAAATTCCACAGGCGGACACAGTACACAATCTAGGATTCACTTTCGACAGAAGGATGACATAGGGCCCACATGTTAAAATGAAAAATTGGGACTCTTGACAAAAGACTCTAAATTCTCTAACCGCTACTTTCTAAATCATCAAAACTAAAACTAAATACGTACAATTACTTACTCAAGCCCATATGGACATACTCATCACAGATATTCGACATTGCTAAAAAGACTTACAAAAACTTCAAACATTTCAATCAAACGACTTATTTCAAAATCACCCTGGTACGTGACTAACAAAACTTTACGTACAGACCTCCATATACCAACAGTCGACCAGCACATAACGACGCTATACAAACGATTTTTTACTAATTTAAACGGACAACCTAATAGTTTAATCAGTAATATGGCTGACGTTCGCATGGATACGAGAAGACTAAAAAGGCGCTGGATGAAAGATCTGCTCTCTTAGACATCCAAGATAATTCAATCAAACCAGGAAGGGGGTGCTGTTGGGTGCTTTCCCTCCTCATACCTCACATTTCATTATTTCCTACTACCGTCATCTCATTCACTGATTGTCAGCACCTTGCTGACAGGGACGAATCAATTATTAAAGTAAAAAAAAAAATTAATGTATTCCAATATATATCTTTTTTTTTTTTTAAAGCCTTAGTGTTAAGGCATTGTAGGCATGAGGAAAGGAAAGGGCCCAGTAACGAAAACTCGCTTTTGGTAGGTTTTATGAACAATCCTTTTTATAGTACTGCTCATACTTGAGTATATTACAACCTTTTTTCAAACTTCAATTATAACTAAAAGTCTGTAAGGTACATCAGTAAGTTATATATATAATATAATAAGAAATTAATGTGTTATTAAACATTCGTTCATTAACCTAGAAGTAGGTAGAATCCTTACTATTCATAATAATAAACCCTTTGTTTGACACAGCCTTATGGAGTACCGAAAACGTTTCGTTTACTGATATATTTTTAATATATGGCTGATTTCTAAATATGTTGTCAACTGCCCAAAAATCTTCATCCTCCCGAACAACAGACATTGACGTAATAATACATCACAAGACCCTTCAGTGCCTTTCTTGGTATTTGCATGTTATTTTGCACTTCAAGCATTCTACTTTAAAAGAAACACAAAATTACTACATGTTATCTCTTTAAGGTAGATTTTTATTAATACGTATTATTAGTAAGTGAGGTTAGCGCACAGAAATGATTTTTCAGGCCTAGGATTTTTCTGCCGAAAAGCACCACATTACGGATTCAAAGCATGTATTGAAAACACATGCTTTTGATGCAATATGATGACAAATATATTAAGTACCTCATTTATTCACGAATTAGCATAATTATTAACTTTGGAGTAGGCTGTACTAAAGAAAAAGCTTATTAGGTAGGCGAGAGATGAAGGCCTCATAGAGTTGTTGGAGTTGGTATGCAAGGAGTTGGGAGATGAGACTTGGTTAAGATAATAGCGTTTGAGGAAAAAACACTTGAAGCACCAGCACCAGGAGCAATAAGCCCCACAATATTGTTAGTGAAGCATGGTACAATGTTCCCCACCCTTGAATCAGTTTCCAGCTCAAAGCCTCCAACCATCCATAAATTATATCATAGAGGATGAATAGAGCCACATGCAGGAGGAAAATTACATAAGAATGCAGCAATCATCTATATTAACTTAATGGGGAAAATT
Organism: Aelia acuminata; assembly: GCA_911387785.2. Lineage (NCBI taxonomy): Eukaryota > Metazoa > Arthropoda > Insecta > Hemiptera > Pentatomidae > Aelia > Aelia acuminata. Next base: position 171,124,996 of record OU426979.1, read on the forward strand.
ATGTAAGTATCTATTGCTAGTATTTTTATTATTGACTAGCTGTATGTCCCGGTTTCACCCGGGGAATTTCATTTTTCTAATGAAACGGTCGATTTCGTAAAAAAACCATTGTAAAGCGGGATCATTACGATTTTTATTAGGATAAAGAATATCAGCTGAAGTTACGCAATTTTAATATGGACAGGTGTCCGCACCTGGTATGAAAGAACCACAGAGCGAAATTTGGAGAATTTAGGATAAACGGTATGGAATTCTATAAAGATCAGACAAACTAACAGAAATATTGCCCTGCAGTTTCAGCTTCTCGCAAATTGGCTTGCCTAAGCCTCGTATTCCTGGGCTGACTCAGTTTCCCGCGATTCTGTCTGTCTAAGCCTCTGTTGTTCAATCCTATTTTGATGTTCGTCGAGAGTTTCAGCTGCTCGTATTTGACGTTGTTTTTTAGCTTTTGAGCTCACTACTCCTATTGAAGCTCGCTTCTTAGGAGGCATTTTTAAAAAATAAATTCACCATAAATGTAAATAAACGTATTGTAATGTTAAAAAAAAACAAAAAACATATGGTTTAAAAATCCCAGAACTCGACGCCTGCCTAGGGACGGTCTTACCTTGTTGGCCTCTTCAAAATCTATAGAATGATTTTTTAGGCCGTTTTTTCGACTCAAACTGTCGATTTCGTAAAATAAAAAACATTTTAAAGCGAGATCATGACGAATTTTATAATAATAAAGAATATACCCAGAGATTAGCTGTTATGCAATTTTTATATAGACAGGTGTTCGCACCTGGTATCAAAGAACCACTGAGCGAAATTTGGAGAATTTAGGACAAACGTAATGGATTTCTATAAAGTACAAATAAACAAAAAAACAAACAGAATTTCATCTTTATTTATATAGATTGGAAGATTCCTAATTAATAATTAGGATTTTTTTATTTATTTTTAACTTCATTCGTATATGAACATGCCTGTCAACAATATATAGACCATCAGCAGATGTGATGGCCGTATACAATTGCAAATGATGACATGTCAGGCATGGGGAATGATGGCACCCAACAGTACCTCTTGTCTGGCTTGTGTAAGTTATTCTGGTCGGTTAAAGCAGGAGATCTCTCATCCAACGCCTTTTACATCTCGTCCTCACATTCGTGGGCATTTCATCTGTGGTTATATCTCTTATTAGTAGGTTTATATGTCCGTTTGGGTTAGTGTGGAAATGTTTGTAAAGAGTCTTGATGTATTGGTCGACTGTAGGCATGTGGAAGTCAGTATGTAAGGTTTGATTAGTCACGTACCAAGGTGATTTTGAAATGAGTCGTAATAATTTTGACTGAAAGTTCTGGAGTTTTTGTAAATGTATTTTTTTAGCAATGCCATAAATCTGTGAACAGTATATCCATATAGTTTTAAGTAAGTATGTGTACGTATTTAGTTTTTGTCTCAGTCTTAATTTTGAGGATTTAGGAAAAAGTGGCAGTCAATGTCTCATTTCTTTCTGGTATGCCGTGGGTGTATACAATATAGAGTAGGAGGGCCAGTATTGAACCTTGTGGTACCCCCGCTAGGACTGGACGCATTCAAGAAATTTCTGATCCCTGCCGAACGGAGAAAAATCTGTCGTAAAGAAAATTTGTGAAGAATGAGATAGTAGGTGTACGGTAGTATTTTCTTGAGTTAAAAGAGAAGACTCTTTTGCCAAACTTTGTAGGAATTTAGTAAAAAATTATCTTCCCTTATATTTCATTGTCATTGCCTGATCTTGACAAGTTTTCACGACGTTTTGGGGTCCACTCCACTCTTCACTATACATTATTGCCACTCTCGACTGTAAAAAAATTAATAATTGTTTAATTTTTTATATCAATTTGTCAATATCGTTAGTCGGATTTTTTTATCCATATTTAAATAATCATCACTATGGAAGTTGAGAGTGGCAGTTATATATAGTGAAGAATGATGAGGTGGTGGACCCGAAAAGTCTTGAAAACTTTTCACAACCTGAAAATAATAAAGAAATATAAAGGAAGACATTTTTTCACTGAATAGAACTCCTACATAGGTGACTTGCAAATATGTATATTTTGATATTCGAGTTTTCCATCTTATAAATTTCAGAAGTTATTTAAAACATTTATTTTTAAAACCGTATCTTACCATCTTAAGGCATAAGATATTGGTTAGTGGAAGTAGAAAAAAAATGAGTAAAATAAAAAATGAAACAAACAGTGAGGTCTGTATGAAAGTTTTAAGATTTTCCTTACATTACTGAATTATTGTTTATGGGGCTAGAATTGACGCTGCAGTTCATACAGAAAGAAAAAAATCTAGGACTCTGTCTTGCCTGTTTGCGAATGCAATGTTTGAAAATTTTTCATTAGTACATTCCTCTCAAGTAAAATCTTTAATATTCCTAATGTTTGGCCTTTTTCTCCCTATTTTCTGGACTTAAAATTTTTATCTATGAGTTTAATTATCAATAATAACAAAAATTAGAAAATTGTGAATAGAAAACGCTAATAGTGGTTGCTCTCTGGTACTTAATTAAAAAAAAAAAAGTCAAAATACTGACTTTAAGATGTACATAATATTAATTCTCGATTTCGTATCAAACACTTGTCAAATTAATAACTTATATTTATATTTATATATTTACTTATACTTATATTATTAATACTTATATTTAGATATGCCGATTAGGAGACGAATAAACAGAATTAGGTTATATTTACTTCTATCCTAAATTAAGAGGGATCTGTCCAGGCTTAGTATAGGCTGGGAACTATCATTCCTCAAGCCTGAAATCCCCAAGTTATATTCTATTATCACATTTGCTGATTTTCGGTGGTGTTGATAAGTACGGGCTAAAATATGAAAATTATTCAGAATGAAAATTATTCAGTATGATAGTAATTATTCTTTTAATTATGTGTAATTGGTCATGAACTCAGCATTAACCAAAATTCAGACGAAGTGAGTCTGCATTTAATCAGATTCCTCTTAAATATTTTAAACTGATATTTGATATTATACTGTTGAGGTTTATGGAAACAGGTTTACTGAATTTCCACTAGAGCTTAACCGATCCGCTTAAAACTTTAAATGGAGACCTAAGCTCCTTTAAGTTTTAAAGTAGGGGATAAAAAGTAATGTAATCTGTAATACCAGAAACATGAACAGTTAGCTAACCTGTCTATATATAGCATTGAGAGTTTCCTACAGCCTTAGGATAAAGAATCAAAACCAAATATTGCTGCTTTTTACAAGAGTGGTGATATCGATAAACTATTCTTTTTTTTTTTAACCAGACAAGTGAATCACTTGTAATTCACATAGGTTTTAGTTAGGAAACTATTAATTAATTAATTAATTATTTAGGTAACTCCTAAATGGAGTTAACTATAGATACCAATTCATGTTACGTTAGGTACATGAATAGGTAAACTTGTTACCTTTCTATAATCATACCGTGCAACATTAACGTGTCCACAAACACAAACCTTTTCCGAGTCCCTTTTTCCTGAATAATTAGCTGAGCCAAGAAAAGGGTTCATTAATCCTAAACGATGTGAAAGGATTACTGCAGGATCTTGGAGAAAACGAGAAGCTACACTTACAAGATTTTAGCATAAAATCAATTTTACCATCAACATGCTCCTCAATGTTGTCCATAAGATATTTATGTAATCTAAATATTTAGTATTAAATATTTTTTTACTTAGAACTCTTCAAGAAATGGCTGACGTATATTTTATTTCCTTAAAATATTTTTCTTTTGTTACTCCGTTATCTTCTTTTTTTTCCGCACCTGTCAGCGAATTGGACAGTCAGATAATCTGTTATTAGTCGTCTAACAACTTTTGTGATGGGAAAGTAAAGTTTCTAGCAGGACCTCATTTCGTACATGAATGTATTTCATATTTCAGAAGAGGTCTCTCTATAGTATGGTCTCTGTATAGTATGGTATATACAGAATAAAAAAAAATAAACTCCCTTCTGGCAGGGTTACTGTGGGAAGGAAAAATAAAAAAAAGAGGTCTCTCATTCAGTTTTTTTTTTTTTTTATAGTAAAATGAAATGTGCGGTATGGTAAGTGCAATTTCGTTTTTAACGTTCCAGAGAGCTTCTGTAATAAGTCTCAAAACTTTTAACTGAAAAGTTTGTAGTTTTGGTTAGTTTGTTATTTTTGCTTTGCCGGAAATTAGTGAAGTGTATTTCAATATTCATTTCATACCACACATTCCATACTTTAAGTGGCGTTCTCATAGTTATTCATTATTTACCTAGTTTCCAGTTTTGATGATTTGGAATAAAGAAACTAGAGTAGAGTAGTAGAGTAGAATATTTAAAGCTGATTATTTAGAATATTTATATTACATAAAATAGTTTTTTTTTAAATAATATGTATCAATAGGACAATATATTGAATATATTGAAATGACCTGTAGAACTAAGAGAGTATCTTCACTCCAGTTAGGGGCTATCCTACACTACCACAAGACTGATCTGTCATGCGTGTAAGCAGGCATTATTTAATGAAGGAGCAACTACCTGGATAAAAAATTGTATCTTCTATATTTTAGTGACAGTGTTGATACCATAGTACTATATATGCCATTTTTTATTTTTAAAAATATAGTTTTTTTTTTCGTATAACTCAATTTTATATCAGATAAATTAATTAGGCTAAAGAATTTTTTTATTGAACCGTGACTTTTCAAAGAATTTTTTTTCAGTCTTTTACATTTTCAAAATGCTTTAATCTTACATCTTTAGTCAGATATTTGCCGTTGTGGTAATGATTATAGTTAACAGTAATAGTATTTTCATGACATAATTTATTTAAATATTATCTTTATACACTTATATTATCAGATCACATTAAAAAAAGATAAATAAAATAAAAAAGAGAAAAGGCTGAATCACAGTTAGAATGTGCGTTAGAATGAACGATTTTACATGATTCCTTTTTTTTCATAAATTTAAAAATGTGTGTCTAATAACAATTACATTGCATCAAAAGATTTTTTCTAACCTACGAAATAATTGACAGAATCCTAAGTTGGGTCAAATACAATACCTACACCTTACCTTCAAACAGAAACTTGGAAAATTAAAAACATGGATGAACAATAATAATAATAAATAATAAGCGATTAACTTCGTTTATGAAGAAAAAGAAATTGATAGGAACCCAAAGCTTTCTTTTATTGTCAACTATCTCAAAGTATTTTTTTTTTATTTCATGAGAATGCAACATTTGAATATGTTTAAAACATTGGATCTAAAAAAAAAAAAATTAGAAACGTTTTTTTCATGTTAGCTAAAATTCATCATTCATGATATATAAGTTATTTAACTAATTTATACTTTTGAAAGTTGTGTTTTCTGGTAAAATTAATGGTAAGAAAACTATAATTGTCTACAATTTACTATCGGCGCCTTATTAATTTTAATCAATTAAATTATATCCGCGAGCCCACAACCTTTATTTTTTTCAACCAACTATTTTTTGAGGATATAAAATGTTATTAATTAAAACAATTTCGATGTAATAGTGACATTATTCTTAAATTTTTTTCTGACATCTACCTACTATTTTTTTTCAGTTTTTTTTTCGGTAATAATTTAGGTGCTGAATAGGTTGGAAAAATATTAATGGGCTCCAAGACTTTGTAATCCTAGGGTTAATGTTACATACCAAAGTTAATTTCTTTTAACAGCATATTATGTACTAACGTATTTTTAGAAACTTCTTGAAAGATATTTTTTTTCTTTTTTAATCATGTAGAAACGAAATAGAATATGAAAATGCAGTAGAAAATATTGATTTTGATGTGGAAACTGTAAAACGTGATAATCTTAAATAACACTTATTAGATTACTCTTTTGCTGAATGTGTAGGTTTAAGAAATCGATATATATTCGCACAAGCTTGGGATTGTGTAGAAGCCCCGTAAGTTCAAATATAATGTTTCCTCCAGGTCTTTTATTATTTACATTGACTGAACAAACGCACAAAATTATGTGTTTTTTCTTCTTTTTTTTCAGTTTAGCCATATCGTTAAATACGGAGTTCCTTAGCAACATTCTGGCGAATAATAGTGAGAAAACTAAGGTTTTACTTCCAAATTATCAGATATTGTAATATTTCAACACTAATAAGATTTTAAATATGAATTCAATTATTTCTGTCGTCATGATAACATGAGTGAGTGTTGTTATTATAATTTTTATTTTATAAGAAGAGAAAAGATCTGGCTTGGCCGGAATATGAACCCGGATTTCCGTATTACTACTGGTGCGGTGCTCTTGCCACTTGAGCTACTAGGCACATATCCCGGTAGATTCATTATTAAGGGTAATAATAGTAATCCTTAGACAGTAATCCTTTCTCTTCATTGACTTCTTTCCCACAGACCGCGCAATTATATGGGGGAGTGGAAAATTTTGATCCAATTAAGATATCATTTTTTTAAAATTATTAATTCAATTATTTCTCTGCCATGATAATATGATATTTATTATATTATCTTGATAGACTGCTTCATTCATTTACACCATTGAATTGATACGTATACACTAAAAACAATAAAATCTGGCATACTGCACTGAAAATACACCGAATCAGGTTAAAAAAACCTGATACAGCAATGCAAAATTATCAATCCTAACCTTAACCCAACACAAAAAAAATAGATAAATTTTTTGAATCCCTTAATAATAAGAATTTCAACCTAATTAATGAAAATAGTCAACCCAACATTAAAACACAGGTCTTTAACATACATAAATAAATTACTGCAACTCGTTAAAAAAACACTAATAGAATATGATATAACTGACAACTTAATATCCTTTAAACCTATCAATAAAATCCAAAATATTACAACCAAAACTAAAGATAAAATCCCACCAATAGAACAAAAAGACCTAATTTATAAAATTCCATGCAATGACTGTATAAAATCATACATAGGCAATACATCAATTAATCCCAAACAACGAATATACAACCATAAAAATAACCTTAAGGAATCCTCTAAAACCAACACAGCTCTATCAATACATTCTAAAAACACCAAACATAAAATTAACTTTGAAAACACACAAATTTTACACAAAGAAAATAATACACTTAAAAGGAATATCATTGAATCTAAATATATAGATATATAGATGTACATGATAACATGTAGACGTATATGTTATGAGACTGCATTGGGTTGCTATCAATTCAATAACTGAAATTTATTATTATAATTTTTAAATATATTTATTATACAAGAAGAGAAAAGATGTTGGCCAAGATTCGAACCCGGATTTGCTTAGCAATATTAAGGCGCTATTCCCACTTGAGCTGCTAGGCACATATCCCGGTTAAGCTTCTTATAATAAATATTTAAGAGTTGAATAAAATATCAAGTCAAACTTACATTAAATATTTCAACTATGTCACAGAAACTCGTGTCACGTTTTGAGGATTAATTTCTTTGTATGATTTTTTTCATTCCCCGACAGAATCCCATGCGACAGAATGGATTCAGGTTTTGAATTATAAAAGAAAAAAAAAATGAAAGGTCAAACAGCACTAATAATTTCATTGCTTGGAATTTGCATTTATATTTCCATACAGGGAGAGGCGGCTCATGATGAAAAACTCATATCCCTGCTAGGAACAAAAAACGTAAGGGGCAAAACAGGGCTGCGGAGAACAAATTGAATCCTAGAGCTCAGCTGATAAAAAATTGACAACGTTCTCCGTCCTAGTTGTTTTTGATCGATAGGTCGTCGTTCTTCTAAGAGGATGTCCGGAATGTTCGTGGTATCTTCCATGTTGGGGAATAGTAATAAAAAACTTGTATATACAATATATAGGATCATAAGATATAGCATACCTATGTTTGACAATTAGCGTTATCGATTCTCGGAGAGTTGTCAATCGATATACATATACAAAGGAAATAACGATATTCACGTTATTGTAATATTTTTAATAATAAATAATGTAACACTTATGCGGGTTAAAATAATTTTATTCGAAGAAAATAATGATTTACAACACCACACAAACAAGGTAAACTGAAACAATCAAGAAGTTTACAAGAATTGTCAACATAAACGAAAAAATAACACTAAAGTAACCCTATGATCTGAGCTTTAGAACAAGACTAACTCTGCAGTCCATTGCTCCTTATATTTAGTCTGTATCAGAACATTCTGGAATGTTTCAGACAAGCGTAGAACAGTCACGATCGTGTGCTAGAATAATTTGTTCCAACTTGTTTGTCCAAATTTTTTTCATTTTTTTTTTTTTTTTTACAATAACATGTCGACTTCCGGTAAATTCATATCAACAATCACAGACCATTACTGATGAACTTACATGACGCACAGACATATAAATTATTAAGAATATTTATGGTCCGTGGGCACAATTGGCCGGGAATTTCAGGAGTTTTTAGGTGGAATATACCACAGTAAATTATGAGAAATAGATTGAATAGGAAACACTAAATAGAACATCATCATTCAACCATATTTTTCGTTTTCGTTTTAATTATTTATATTTTTTTTTATTTCATATCATTTTCTATTTTGATATTATTTGAATTGTATGTTCTATTTATTATTTTATTGTAATGTATATATTCCGGAATACTAAAAGTATTTTGTAATTTTGTATTTTGTTTTTGTATTTTGTATTTTGTACTAATACTGAAATAGTATTTAAATTATTTTCCTGCACGCAGTATCACCCGATGGAACGTGCAGGACTTTATGTAACAATAAAACTCCCCATGCCCAAGGTTAGTGGAAGGGAGAAAAAAAAAAAAAAAAAAGAAAAAAAAAGAAAAGGTAATGACAATTATTGTCATTTCTATAAAACAATATACTAATTTAATTAAATTTGAAATAAATAATTTCGTTTATTTCTGAGCTCAACTGGACAACAATACCCTGAAACGGAAGATGTCCTCTTAAATGAATAAGAGATGCCCGTATGGACCTAATCAGGCTAAAAGCAACACCACCAGAATTCTATTCATTTAACTTCTTAGAGAGAAACAATGCAATATTTGTCAGGTATCTAAATGGAACTAAAGTAATCACCAATTTGTTTTTATTTAATACGAAATAAAGGATAAATATATAGACGATTGCTTAAAAAGTAAACATAATCATTCAGTTGCCTTAACCAACTTGGATGTATTAACTTTCCTAAAATATCCTCTTATGATTAAAGTTTCTAAACGTTATAGGAAAAGAAAGTAAAATAAATATCTTATCTGAAATTATGTCTCACTTTTAGACAAATTAAATTTATGCAAGAAGTTATAAAATATGTATTAAAAAAAAAAAAAAAATTATAACTGAATTATCAAATGGAGAATAATATCATTAGGAAAAGTAAATTTCTAACTATACAAAGAAATTGTATGTACCTACATTCAGATTAATCATTTAGTTTAAAACATTTAGATAAAATGTATCCTTTAAAACTGCTTTTATACCTAATAATCAGCAGTTAGAGATTAATCAGTATAGATACCTAACTTTTCTAGGTAACATGTTTTGTACAATGTATATGTATATGTACAATAATTTAGTTCGGGGCACCAAAAATTCCCTTTACTTTGATTTAGTTTCCCATGTGCTTTTACTTTAACCGGAAAGTTACTCGTATTAAGTAGATTTTCGCATTTTAGGAGCTTTTCTGAATGGATATCGGAGAAAACTTCAACTAAAAGGGTCCCATTTCGTACTTTTTTTACTGTTTTTACTTCTCCAATTAGATTTTTTATGCTTTTATATATACTTATATTTTCTCGCTCTCAATAATTGTAAAAAAAAAACTTTATTTGTTTAAAAAGAGTACAATGAACACAAATATAAAACTTAAACTTTAGCAATAACACTATAAACAAAATATACTGGAACAATGGCTAGAATGGTATGTACTGATGACTGTAACAATGGTTCGACTAGACTCTCTGTCTGAGACTGGGAAGTCTGGGGGAGGGATATATAGGGAATGGAGTGCCGAGTCAGGTTTCTCTGGAAATCGGTGCAGGTACATATGGTGTGATCTGCAGGTGGTCTCTTAACTTATAATAATGATAATAATAAAATTATAAAAAAATATATAAAATTGAAATTTTTTTTTAAATTAATATAAAATTATAAAAAAAAATATAAAATTAAAAAAAAAATATTTTTTTTGTAACTATGTGTCCTTGAAGCTTCACAAATAAATATAACCCAAAGTTCATTACAATTCCTTTCTTGTTTCTAAAATTTTACTGAATAATATTACCTTTTCAGGGTGTACGTTTACGCGAATAAGTTGCGTCGAGTTGCCGGTAGGTAACGTCCGAAACGGTGCCGAGTGCAAAGGGTTAAAATCCATTTATTTGCTTATTTAAGATTGTAACCTGAAAACAAACATATGTTTTTATCTGTTACATTGAAAAATGTTCTAGACCTTCAGGTGAAACAGTTAGATAACTGTTTCAGTACATGTTCTGAATGTTTCGAGAATGTTCTACGCCCTTCTATAATGTTAGATTTCGGACTAAATATAAGAAGAAATGAACTAGGGGCTTAGTCATGCTCCGTAAATCTTAGCATATGATACTTTAGTGTCACCGTATTGTTACTAGTAGTTAATTTTTGTAACGTAAATAATTTGTGCTTTTATTGTCTGTCTGACGTTGTAAATTATAATTTTGTGTAAATTAAAAGTAATTAAACCCTCACTAAATTACAATATTTTTTTATTTCATATTTATATTGGGAGTATCAAATTCATCAGACATTCATTTCGTTAATCTTCGACAGCAGGATGGCTTGGGATGTCCAACTATTATGTCAGGGTCATTCCATAACAAGTGGTCCAAAGTGGTTGCTCGATCATTTTAGAAAAAAATTATAATTTTGCCAACAATTACGTATGGAATCAGTAGTTCAAACAGTAAAATTTTAATGAAGTATGATCAAGTTTACGCATTGTTAAATGAGCACGAAAATGACTATTTTCAAAAACCAGTGTACTCAAATATGCAGGTTAAAATTTCTTGCAGTTTTATGTTGCATGTAAGCATAACATGTAAAAAAAATAGATTTTTATTAACTGGCCCACCAGAGATGCTAGAGCCTAAAGTTAACAACGAATATATGATAAAAAATAAAAAACGGATAATGAAAAAATCTGAACTTTAAGAATTCATTAAAAAAATAATGTAAAGAATATACGGGTAAGAGTACTTTTAATGAAAGCTAGTTAGTTAGCTTTATTATCATGCCAAAAATCAGCTTTGGCGTACATGCCCTTATAACCAAAACTTACCCTCAAAAAAGGTGTTTTGAGAATTTAAAACAGTTGTTTTAAACAGTACTTTTTAAGTATTAGATTTCAACATATTCAAATACTAAAGAGAACACGAAATATAGAACAGACTTTAAGGAAAATAATTGTGTTTGAATAATTAGTCTATGACCTACCAGTATTGAGAAAATGAGTTTTCTGTGAGAGATTAAAAACTCAAAAATCGGCCTGAAACGTGAAACAAAAATGGCTGCCAGTTTAAAACGGTTGGTCCTATAATTTTTTTAAAAATTGGATTGAACTACTGATTCCATAAGTAATTGGTGGTAAAATTATATTTTTTTTCTAAAATGATCGAGCAACCACTTTGGACCACTTGATATGGAATGACCCACCATATTATTATAATTAAAATAACTTGGTTGGCTGCTATACATCTTTCATAAAGTTGAAACCTACTAACAATCAACAATTATTATAAGAAATCGATCGAAAGGAATAAGAACAGTAATATATCAACGTTTAGGATAAGTGATTCTATGTAAAGTTTAAACAATACAATCCCTACAAGATTTGTATAATTTTCTCAAAAAATAAGCAAACAAAATACAATAGTATCGGAAAGAATATCTGATTTAGGATCCGTTCCGGAAATATTGCAGAAATACAAATATACACATTGCACGTCGCACAGTGGGAATATTTTGTCTTTTAGCGGCCAAAAATCTGTAACTCTAATTAAATGACGATAATCGAATAATTCTTTTTTCATAAAAGAGCATGGGATTCTCTTTATCAGTGAGGATAAAAAAAAAAAAAAAATACCATCGCTCAAAGTTAATTAATTTTTAAATAAATTCTTTCTTCACTTAAATTTAAATAAAATAGTTTATTCGGTACAGGGTTATAAATAGGGAATGAAATGAGTCAGGATTATTATCTATTGAGCTTTCTGCTTATATACATGTCTTTCTCAGGAATTTGCTACTTTTGAAAAATTTTAAAATAATTATTGTCTAAATAAGAAAAAATCCAAAACTATAATAGGAAAGCAAATTAAATTTATTTTAAGCAAAATCTATGCTCATTTCTCCGATATTATTTTTTTTTTTCTATTGAGCTTTACTTTTTATATTAATGCACCGAACATATTTTATAGATAAGAAAAATGGCTGTAAAATTATTGGATAAAAAAATGCGTTTTAATTTCATCCACGTTGACTTTGTAATTTATGTAAAAAAATATTTAAATTGATATAACTTCTATTATTGGCAATCGTTGGTTCTAATTTTTTTCTACTGTGGTAGAGGGTGACGTGTGCTAAAATACCATAGTAGAAATGGATCGATCAAATGCGATCGATCGGCGATATATCGATTTTAAGATTTAAATTCCTACATTTGAACTTTCATTATATATTCGGCCTCGAATTAGGCTAAATCATAAGACATACTTCTCGTTGTATTATATGACAGCATTTTATTCCGTTAAAATTCCTAAAAAATATGGTATTTTTGATTTATTTTTTTTGATTTTTTCTTATTTAGACAATAATTATTTTAAAATCTTTCGAAAGGAGGAAATGCCGGAAAAAGACATGTATATAAGCAGAAAACTCAAAAGATAATAACACTGACTCATTTCGTTATCCATGTTTAACCCTCTACCTAATAAACTAAAATTAATTTGAAATACTTTGAACGATGTTATTTTTATTTTTTTTATTTTCACTGATAAAGGGAATCCCATTCTCTTTAATGAAAAAAGAATTATTCGATTATCGACATTTAGTAAGGAGTTATAGATTTTTGGCCGCTAAATGACAAAATTTTTCCACTGTGCGTCGGCAAGAAAATGTTTAAAACTCAAAATTTATCAATTTCTAGTTATGCATACTGTTGAAATCAGAAATACTAAACCTACCTTTATATAGTCACATATACATATGTATCGTGCCAGCACAGGTAGAGGGCTACTTTTGAGCTACAGTTAGTAGCAGTGGCTTCTGCCCAAATTTTAGACTAATTGTGATCAAAGACTATTTACATACTAAATAGAGAAGGAGACTTAAACTTCACATGTGGTCATCCAAAACATATTTTTTTGAGTTTTAACCATCTTCTAGCCGAAGTGCGATATTATTTTTGTTTTTAATAATTTTCACTACTTAGTCATCAAGCAGACCAGGAACAATCGCATGGAGATGCCATGTATGGCGGTTTTGTCTTAGTTAATTAAGGAGCCAGGAATGGTCCATATTTTATCAAGGTAGAAGCAGCCTCTCCTTCCAACAGTTCTTTTTTTTTTTTTTTTTTTTTTTTTTATTTTAAATGCCCTCTTTCTGTAATTTTCCCACTTTGTTCCAATTAATTTTCTCTCGAGCTTCAGGTCGGAGTCAGGTAGTCATTTAGCAAGCCCTTAATTGGAATTTTTTGAATGTTTCAACAAACAATGCTCTACAATATTTCTGAAGAAGGTATAGGTACTAAACTCAAGTAATTAAACCATCAGTTTAATTATTTAAAATAAGGAGTACAGATGAGATTCAAACATTGCTTAAATATTTTTGCGTTAAAATACTTCTAGATACACATTCGAATGAGTATAAAAATATTATTTATTAAACGGTTATAAAGGAGGTTTTAAAATTACAGCCCTCTTTCAGATAGAAAATTTTAAAATAAATTCTTAAAAGAAAAAAAAAAAAAAATTTAGTGATATGTAGTATTCTTTCCTAAATTAATCAGCTATAGATAAGTTACAGATTTGCTAACAAAAATTTGCGTTGAGGTTTCCACTTCTAACAACAAATGCTTGAAATGTAAATGCTTGAAATGTTTAAAGTATTTTTTATAAAACGAACTGAAACTTCGGGTAACTATTAGCTCGACAATTTTTAACTTAGTTCTGAATTTAAGAAAAGATAATTAGTGTTTTGCAGGATTTAATGGATTAAGGAATTTATTCGTTCCTAAATCAATAAGATTTTTTAGTTTAAAAACCATATAAGTTTAAATATTGGCTATAGGAAGATAAAAAAAGTTTAGACGTTGCGAACTTTTTAAATTATATACGTTATCTTGACTACTATGAATGTTTATAAAATTGTTGTTATACATATTTTTAAATAGATTGAATGTTTAATTAGGTCAAACTGTGTTAACACGTTAGGTGCGGCAGCGTATTTTACGGGTACCCTGAATTGAACGGTATCGGTCCCCGGGGTGCAACTTCTGGGATGAGCCACAGACGATATCGGGCGTCGAGGTCCGATATACTTTGACGAAAGCGTTATGTTTTGATTAAGAAGGAATTAAATGAGCGCCTCAAGGGCATTATCTCTTGGGAAGGGTTGGAACTAGACCTAAAAGGTGTAGTATAGGCCGATACAGGATTTACCCTTTTGTTTACGGAAAATCAAACCTCGGAGTCCGTTTCTAAAAAACAACAGAATTTCAGCTGTTGGGAACATTTTTTGCACTAAAATGCAAAAATCTCATTACAAATCGACTAAATTGAGTGTTAGAAGTGTATAGTTGAAGTCGGCCTTTCGGAAACTTTCATGTGAAAATTTGACCCCGCGGACCGATGCCGCACCTAGCGTGTATAAAGAATATGAGAACCTGATTGGGTTAGTTTCAATACTTGTTTATTATTTCCATATGACTGATTCAAGCCTCTGAGAACCTTTGGGATTTTAATCCATCTGGGCTTTAATTTGAGACTGATAAATATTCAACTTATAATTTGTAATTATAAAAAAATATAACATATTTATGAATCTATAAAGCATTTAATCGTTGGATTTCTTTCATAAGCATTCCCTTTTTTTCTATCCCCCCATAAGAGTGAGAAGGAATTGGAACTGCCCAAGAAATTTAACACAATTTTTTTTACCATTATGATACGAATCATATGAGCAGAGCAACGAGCATAAATGGCATGTAATACGAAAAAGTGTTGGAAATGATTTGCTGGGACCATAATCAAAGAACTGAAAGCTCATGAAGAAGCTAACTAACAGTTTATTTAACTTAAAATAAATTTTTCGTTATCTAAATACTTTTATTCACACCTGTCAGCCATCAGCCATAATCATCCTATGTAGTGATGTAAATGAATAAGTTGTATACTAATTTTAGACATGGCCCAATTATATCTCTTTCCGGACTTGACTATTATTCATGGGAGGTCTCTCATCCAGCTTGTTTTTAGCCGCCTTCTACAGGGCATGCTAGCCCAGCATGTCGTTAATTAGTCAGTTATTACGTCCGTTTTTTTTTATTGTGACAGTAGGTCTTAAGTCATCTTTTCGTTTCTGTCGAACCGTAACGAATAAGAATTTCAGGCGACTTTTTTTGTCCCAATATACGGGTCTCGTGTTCGTGTGAAAGTAATGTGTTCTAATTTGTCCTGATTTAATTTAATTTTTCAAAATGAGTACCACCTTTTAGTACCAAATTCAATGACGCTAGTCTAGGTCCATGCTTTATTGTTAAAGTTGCTGCATCGTCAGCATAAGTAGCAGTTGTATATGATGTAAAGTAACAGAACCAGTACTGAACCCTGTGAAATTCCTGTTCAGATTGGAGAAATCTCTGCGCTTAAAATAAATTAAAAAACAAATCACACAAATATCAATTATTTTAATATATTCCCGATAACATATTTCTTGATGTCATAATTTAAAAACAAAAAATTATGTTTTATTTTGAGTTAGTCATAGCGATTCCGGACTGATGCGAGCTCAACCAATCGATGTTAAATAACTTAGCCTATCTAAATGGAACTTACTCTCTTATAATGCACACAAGACCCATCCATTATAGTCTCGGGAGGACCTCATCTAATTGCAGCTAAAAGGTTTCAAAGGACCGTAAACGAAGTTGTCAGCGCACTCCGTTCAATATTTCTCAATAAATTTATTCAATAAATCCCCACTTTTCTGTTCCTCGTGGCTCACCAGATTCTGTTTTGCTGTGCCTGTTTTTTTTACAAGACCCATATTCTTCCGAGGATTGAACCTAATATGTTCTGCTAGGAGATGGTTTTTATTTCCCTTTCTCTCCCGGACAGATGTGGATAGGGTTTTCGCTCGAGGACGATCAAACCGGAAGGGAAGTTGTGATGACCGGATGCGCCTCCCCAGATGTCGGGCATTAATATCGCACTCACTCCAAACGCCTAACTTTGCCAAACTCGATAAGAGGCTTGTTGTTTGAGGATTAGTTTTATTGCGACCTAACGTTCTCTCACTCCCATCATCAAATTTTCAATAAATAAGTCGTGGAATACTACTTTCACTCTCTGACTGCCTGCTTAGTCTAAAATTGATTTAATTCAAGGTTTATTGGAACAACAGTTTAGACTACTATTAAATTGGTGTATGGGCAGTAAGGGCTGCCCCTCAAAAAACTTATCCGAACTTAAAGGCTAAAACCATACTGAAAATATTATTAATATGTATGCCTTCCGATGAGCCATAACAGCATAAAATATTAAACTACAAGCGATGCTGGGAACTCCATTTGTAGAGCTTCCTACTTGGGCTCATTTAAATACAATTTATTTTTCCATCTTCTAAATAACCAATCGTAGGTACATATACTTTATAAATATATATATATATATATATATATAAATATGTTCTAATCTTAATCAAAATTTTAATCTTGCATCTATTTCGTTCCTTTATCACTTCGAAGTAACTCTCAGGAGCAATTTTTTTCATCAACAATGTTTAAGCTATTCGTTACTTGACAACTTTGCAAAGAGTACCGAGAAATAAAAACTCTCCACTTAATAAAACATAAACCTCGTTGTTGCTGTCAGCAATTATATTTCTTAAGATCGGAAACAGTTGTCCTTATATATATATATATATATATATATATATATATATATATATATATATATATATATATGTATATATATATATATATATGTATATATATATATTTTTTTTTTTTTATTGATCTCTATGTACTGATGTGATTTGTTCTGAGTAATAACTGTTTACACAGAATCAAATAGTAAAATATTCAATTATTCTTTCATTTCTATATATTTTGTCCATCTGTAAAGAAGCTACCTTACATGAGTCATCAAGACGGACTCCTATAGAGTTTGACCGGTTAGAGGTATTACCAATTCAGGCCTGTTTTCACTCATTTTTTTTTCTTATTGAACTACACAATGATAAGAATGAGTAGACTCCAAAACAGGCTTTGGTCTCCTGGAAGAAGGCGGAATAGAAAGATGGCCATTTTCACAGTAAGTCTACCAAATTAAAATGATCATCTGCTCGCCCATGAATTTCATCATATGTCTCCTTAGAGTACCTTTCACCACTTAGTACCTGCCTATCATCAATCAAATTTTCTATTATTTTTTTCCATCTCTAAATCAATTCAGAATACTAACAAAGAATGTTCTATATATTAATCTCCTTTCATCATTCATTGCACATAGTACAAAGGATTCTATAACTAAATCAGTTGCATATATTTTCATTTTACACGCAGTCCACTACTCCAGATCACATTAAGGGTTTGTATCACCTCACAAGCTAAAGTGAAGGCATGACCCTGCTAAATTAAGAAGAATAAGAGAAACGCAGGGTAGCGTGTAAAACAAAGTTGCTGGTCGATAGTATCAAGAGACCCGGAGCGTTGAAATGTAAATAGGGGTCGAGGGGTCGGGGAATGAGATAGATCCGCAAGCAGGCAGCAAACAAAGGGTTTCGTTACACGTCCGGGGATTCGGGGTCCAGGGTCGCAGAATTATTCAAGACTCCTAATGCGCAGCGGTTCTGGCGTGAACGGTTGTGGCGGACACGAAACTATTTTGAACTCGGACATCGCTTGATAGCCATTAGTACGAGGTCTCGGAGGTTTGTATTCATTCGTAAAAGACTCGCGGAGACTCATTTATAAACAAGAGCCCATTTAGAAAAATAATGAAGGAGTTGGTTATGGAAAACAAAACGAAGAGATTCTTTTGAATTTCATCTGAGAGGTCATTACACTGGAGCCGGGGAAAACATTTCTTTTTCAATTAACGACCCCTCGTATCTGTCCTTTTTTCGTCCTGTGGGTGTTTAATAAAAAAAATAAATAAATAAAAAAAAAATGTTTTCATTAGTTTATTTAATTTTTTTCATAACAATACATTCAAATTTAATTTCGGTTTATTATATTGAATATGCTCTTCCATGATACTGCCCTGAGGACACATTAAATATACATCCAACATTAGAACTACAGAGAAAAGAAAAAACAATATCATTATTTTACTAACTGTATACACCGGTTTCACCCGGAGAATTTCATTTTTTAAGTCTATAATGTAAGACTTTTATCGACTCAAACTGTCGATTTCGTAAAAACCAATGTAAACCGTGATCAAAACGATTTTTATAAAAATAAAGAATAGACCCAGAGATTGGCTGAAGTTATGCAATTTTAATATGGACATTTGTTCGCACCTGTTCTGAAATAACCACTCAGCGAAATTTGGAGAATATAGGACAAACTATATGGATTTCTTTAAAGAACAAACAGAATTTCATCTTTATTTACTTAGCTTATAGCTGTACAGTCTTTTTCACATGGCGAGTTTCATTTTTCTAATGAAATGGTCGATTTCCTAAAAAAATCATTGTAAAGCGAGATCATTACGATTTTTATACCAATAAAGAATATCAGCTGAAGATCGGCTGAAGTTATGCAAATTTAATATGGACAGGTGTTCGCACCTGGTTTCAAAGAACCACTGAGCGAAATTTAGAGAATTTAGGACAAACGGTATGGATTTCTATAAAGAACAAATGAACAAACAAACAGAATTTCATCTTTATTTATATAGATAACTAGCTGTGTGTCCCGGTTTCACCCGGAGAATTTCATTTTTCAAATGAAACGGTCAATTTTTTAAAAAAAACTACTGTAAAGCGAGATTATTATGATTTTTATTAGGATAAAGAATATCAACTGAAGATCGGCTGAAGTTAAGCAATTTTAATATGGACAGATGTTCGTATCTGGTATGAAAGAACCACTGAGCGAAATTTGGAGAACTTAAAATAATCAGTATGGATTTCTATAAAGAATAAACAAACAGAAATATTGCCCTGCAGTTTCAGCTTCTCGCAAATCGGCGAGAGAAAGAAAGAAGGATTGCCTAAGCCTCTGTGGCGCAAGGCGGGCCTCGTATCCCTGGGCACACTCAGTTTCCCGCGATTCTGCCTGTCTAAGCCTCTGTTGTTCATTCCATTTTGATGTTCGTAAAGAGTTTCAGCTGCTCGTATTTGACGTTGCTTTTTAGCTTTTGAGCTCACTGCTCCTATTGAAGCTCGCTTCTAAGGAGGCATTTTTAAAAAGTTATTTCACCATACATGTAAATAAACATTATTATTGTAATGTTAAAAAAATAAAAACATATGGTTTAAAAATGCCAGAACTCGACGCCAGCCAAAGGATGGTCTTACCGGGCCTTGCTGGCCTCTTCAAAATCTATAAAATGATTTTTTTGGCCGTTTTTTCGACTCAAACGGTCGATTTCGTAAACCACTGTAAAGCGAGATCATTACGAATTTTATAACACTAAAGAATATACCCAGAGATTGGCTGAAGTTATGCAATTTTAATATGGACAGGTGTTTGCACCTGGTATTAAAGAACCACTAAGCGAAATTTGGGGAATTTAGGACAAACGGTATGGATTTCTATAAAGAACAAATAAATAAACAAACAAACAGAATTTCATCTTTATTTATATAGATAACTAGCTGTGTGTCCCGGTTTCACCCGGGGAATTTCATTTTTCTAATGAAACGGTCAATTTCGTAAAAAAACTATTGTAAAGCGAGATTATTATGATTTTTATTAGGACAAAGAATATCAGCTGAAGATCGGCTGAAGTTAAGCAATTTTAATATGGACAGATGTTCGTATCTGGTATGAAAGAACCACTGAGCGAAATTTGGAGAGTTTAAGATAATCAGTATGGATTTCTATGAAGAATAAACAAACAAACAGAAATATTGCCCTGCAGTTTCAGCTTCTCGCAAATTGGCTTGCCTAAGCCTCGTATTGCTGGGCTGACTCAGTTTCCCGCGATTCTGCCTGTCTAAGCCTCTGTTGTTCAATCCTATTTTGATGTTCGTCAAGAGTTTCAGCGGCTCATATTTGACGTTGTTGTTTAGCTTTTGAGCTCACTGCTCCTATTGAAGCTCGCTTCTTAGGAGGCATTTTTAAAAAATAATTTCACCATACATGTAAATAAACATTATTATTGTTATGTTAAAAAAATAAAAACATATGGTTTAAAAATGCCAGAACTCGACGCCTGCCAAAGGATGGTCTTACCGGGCCTTGCTGGCGTCTTCAAAATCTATAAAATGATTTTTTAGGCCGTTTTTACGTCTCAAACGGTCGATTTCGTAAACCACTGTAAAGCGAGATCATGACGAATTTTATTAGATTAAAGAATATACCCAGAGATTGGCTGAAGTTATGCAAATTTAATATGGACAGTTGTTCGCAACTGGTATCAAAGAACCACTAAGCGAAAGTTGGAGAATTTAGGACAAACGGTTTGGATTTCTATAAAGAACAAATAAATAAACAAATAAACAGAATTTCATCTTTATTTATATAGATGTAAGAACATGTGAATATGTTCATATTCATATGAATATATGAATTCATATGTAATATGAATGAAGAGAATGCTTAACAAGTCTCTTAGCCACCGTCCGTTAGTCGGGGTGGGCACTAAGGATACCCTGAACATCTTAAATGTTCTGTAAGAGGGTTTTTATATTCAGAATTCGTACTTTGGTGAAAGTAATAATATTTATGTAAAAATATTATTTGTCTGTTTCCGATTATATTGTAACAATAATTTGGGTTTAAGTAATTTTCGAATGGTTAATTCGAAGAAAATAATAATTTCAATGCCACACATAATATAAACTCTAATTATCAAAAAGGTCACAAAAGGTATCAACTTGTAACGACAATGTAACAGAAACGTAACCATATAATTCGAGCTTCGGTGCAAGACTAACCTTCACTCCTTAGGCTGAATCAGTAAACTTAGAATGTACTTGATCAGTCACAAACATGTTCTATAACAGTTCATTCCAACAAAAAGTCTAAAACTCGTTTAAATTATATTGTTTGTGTTTGTTGTTTTGTTTTTTTCACGTCACAATGTCATTGCTAATTTAAAATGTTGCATCGACTCTTTTTCTCAACATTTTGTACAGGAAAAATTGCGTTCTTTGGATGCTGGACGATTTTGCAGAGCTACACAGTTATAACCCGCTAGTCTATATAAATAAAACTTTATTTTAAAAATCTGGTGCGTGCTCGCAACACACAACTTTCACTTACCAACTTATTCAGATTAGAAATTAATGCGTTTTGTTAATTGCCACTTCTCAAATGAACAGAACAGCATTAATTATGAACAATGGTCTGTCATTGAAGGCGTACTTCGCGTGCGTGGGCTCAACGAGTTTTATGAGTAGACTTAATATTTTTCTTTTTTTCTCCTCTGTATGTTTTCTTTATTTTTATCATATCTCATATTTAGCCATTTTTAATTTTTAGGCGTAACGAGAGACAGTTAATTTCTCCATATAAACAAAAACAAAGGTATTTTATAGGAAA
Organism: Aelia acuminata; assembly: GCA_911387785.2. NCBI lineage: Eukaryota > Metazoa > Arthropoda > Insecta > Hemiptera > Pentatomidae > Aelia > Aelia acuminata. Next base: position 171,147,005 of record OU426979.1, read on the forward strand.
CAAAAAACAAACAAACAAAAAAGGTCCCTTCCCCATTTAAGCCCCCTCAGAACATTTTAATAATGATAAAGCTTACCTGATATTAAAGAACACCTAATTTTCATTAAACATGACGAATTTGATGAAAATCGTTAAAGGTGTTTTTGAGATATTCGAAAAAAAGGTAAAAATAGGAAAACATTTATGAAATAAAGTCCCCCCTCCGGTTCATCAATTTTGATGAAATGTTGGCTATCACATCTCTGGCATATACATACATCAAATACCCAGTTTGATAAAAATCGTTAAAGCCTTTTTTGAGTAAATAAAAATAACACGTGAAAATTATACAAAATTTATTAAATAAAGTACCCCATCCCTTTGAGAAATTTTGATGAAATTTTCGCTGTCACATCGCGGGCATATACATACACTAAATACCTAATTTCATGTTCGCACGGTTTATAGTTTTTGAGCTAGTCTGTTCACATACACACAGATCATTTCGCGGGACTTGGTCATTTGGACTTACGGGACCCCAAAACATGTATTAACATTGAAAACCGGAAGTCTAAATTTTTCGCGGTCGCAATACTTCCACTTACTATATATTTCATATATAGGTAAGTGAAAGTAAATAAAATTAGTATAAAATTAAATTAGTACTTTAATGTAGTATCTTTTTTATAAATTAGTGAAACTTTTTAAGTATAATGTCAGTTTATTGACTCAAAATTATTTTGAACTCTTTAACTGTTTCCTATCGGTAATAAGTATAACACAGAAATAGTTTCTAAACCTATTCGTAATAGTTTATATGAAATAACCAACTTATAGACATTTTAAAATATTACTGGATATTTATTGTACGTTCGGGAAAATAATATATTAAACATTTTATGATTATTAGCACAGTACTATTCGAGGGATGGGTGGTCTTCCTGAACCTCACATGGATTAGGAATAAACAGAAATACAGTTATAACCATACACTTAATCAAAGCATGGTACAAAGACATATGCCAGCCATATATTTTTTTAAAAAAGTAGATTAAACATTTAACAATACTCGGCATCATTCCCCCACCCACTCCCCTGGCCCTGGAAACCCCGTATAGCCTTAAAGGTGAGGAAGGGGAGGGAAAAAAAATGATAAAACATATTCTAGATAATATGGTTAGGGTGCATAAATACAGAATTTACACTAGTATAAACATATTTCAATGTGTGCAAACATTCTAAATCTCATACTTTACTGAATCGAATCATCTTACAAAAAAAACTTGTTAACAATCTAATCTTATTTACATTATTTTAAATATTCATGGTATACATAATCATGGACAGACAAGATAATCCTTCTATAATTAGAAAACTAAATGCAATCGGTTATCGAGTTACAGTTCCGCTGTCAAATCGAGTTAGTTAGCGAGTTAGCTATCGGTTTATGGCCTCCCCTGTCTTGCTAGTTAGTGTCTTGTCTATTTGCAGCTGATACGGCGTGGCCCTAACCTTGTCCTTGTCTCTCTGTATTACGCTTATTGCTATGCTTGATTGATTGCTATAATCCATGGATTTGAGAGGCTGATACATTGTGGGGAACTAGAAGAACAATCTGCTATAATATGGTGACACGGGAATAATTTGAAAATAGATATCTGGGAATTCGGATAACATTTATATGTCTAAAATTCCTTAACCCGGCATTGGTCGCTAGACCAACTTTAACATGTATGGTCGCACATGAGAATTTCTCTCACAACAATCGCTACTTTTTTTTTTCATTTTAATCATACGTTAGTTTAAATTTTAACAATAAAGCTGTACTAACAAATGGGTCAATTATTAGTACAAATTATGAAATCTTGAAAAAAGCTTTTTCTTAAGAGGATAAAAAACCTATAATCATTCAAAACTTAATTAAAAAAAATTAAAAAATAAATACATAAAGAAAAAGTATAATCTTAAAGCCAAATTAATACTACATTCATTTAGCTTAATTAACAATATTGATTATAATGTTCAATTAGAAATACAATGTGTATTGGAACTTCCAAGTTCGAATATAAAGTAGACCAAAAATTCTACTAGAAAACTATTCTTTAGTATAGTCATTGAGTCATTTCTTCCTCTTATAGAAAACATTTTGGAAGTTGACGCACACTCAGTTGTGCGTAACACTGACAGTCGCGCGTCAGAAAAACTCTCAATTAAATATATCGTTGACAGTCGCGCGTGAGAGAATCTCTCATGAGATCGGATTGAGCGGAGTAGAAGGAAGCTGGAGCAGGTATAAGGCTTGGTATTGGAGCGGGGAGAGTTCAGGGAGGGCCGTGAGTCTGTGAACTACAGATAGTAAGGAGGGCAGGTTTTCAGAAGCACCAAGAGCCGTTTTCTGCCAAAAGAACAAAATATGTGAGAGAAATTCTCACGCAGCGACCAATGACGGGTTAATGTGAGCAAAATCCGAGGGGTCGAACTGTCTCAAAAATGACGGATGATCAGATGCGCATTACTCCCCTAATTTTTGGTTTTTCCAATTTTTATCGCTAACAGTGAGCTTCTTACCCTTGAGCTATAATTATGATCGTTATAAATTACTAGCTAAGGTGCCCGGCTTCGCTCCGGTAGTTGTGTGGTAGTTTTAATAACAGAAAAACTTTAAAATTAATGGAAATATTGAACAAAATTAGCAATTTTTCGAAACTTCGATTTTAACTTGGTATCAATATTAAAATTCAAGATCTGCAGAATCCGCCCAAATACGGAACCCTATATATGTACTTTAGAGAGGGATTGAAAATAGTGGATGAACAATCAATTTTGCTGCAACTTAGTCGAGTTATGCATCGTTTTTATGGTTTCTGTGATTCTGAATCCTATAAGCTCATTCCAAGCAGTCAGCAGATACTAAGTTATTCGATAATAGTTGAAAAATTATATTCCCAGTACAACCTAAGCGCCGACTACAGTGATGGTCCTATTATATCCAGAAGTATATAAACCTCCCTTAAGTTATCCCTCCTTAATTTGGGCGGACTCTGCAGATCTCGAATATTACTGCTATCACAAAGTGAAAACCAAAATTTCATGAAGTCACAATTTTTTCACCATATTTCTTTTTATCCTGAACTATGAGGGGTGATAAAATCTTATTGAAAAAAATGGTGTAATTGGAGTTAGTCATTTTGTCAACTGGAATTCTCATCATACATAGTAATATAACCAACTTCTTTTTCATGATTATATACAATAAGAACACTTAAAACTTTTTATTTTCGATTTATATATAGTCAATTTATCTCTTTTTTTATGTATGTTTTTATTCGTTCACTCTACAACTAAAACATGCTCACTCATATTGCATTAAATTTACTTAAGTATATGTTATATATTGATTAAATGTAATGTGTTAATCAATTAACCTTCTTATGAGAAAATTCATTTTGTAAGGTATCCAGTCGGTTTTCTAATTGATATGTAAAATCATTATTTTATTTTGAAAGAAAAGGTGAAACTAATTATTTTCGCTTGATTTTTTAGTAATTTAAAAAGAACAGCTGTAAAATATTATAACCTTTACAATCTCAACGGAATGAATGAACAATAAACATTGAGTGAAACGCACCCTAGCGCTTCATGGTAGTCTGCAGCTCGAACTAAATTTTTCATTCATAAACTCGTACGTCATTCTCAGGTAGGCTAATTAAATGGTGCGAGAGGCTTAAAATTCCAGTTCTTTTCTCTTCAATTTTACACCCTTAAGAGAAAAACGGAAACCTTCTTCTCCGTTAGGGGTTGTATAGCAACACGCTGACATAACTTTATTAAACATACGTTGAGTGGTTTTTGATCCTTATCGGCACGCACATTGTACACTTTGCTTTATAATATATATTGATTTTTTTTATTCTTTCGATTTTATTCGTATTTACTTAGGTACATTTATTTATTATTTATTTTTATTTGTTAGGTTAAATAATGGTCAGGATTTTCAGTTTACAATGATATTTATTATGGTAAGCCAACGTTTCGATCCAGCTTGTGGATCTTCATCAGGGCTAAAAGAAAACAAATATATGAGTATCTATGCTAGAGGGTGACAATAAATGGATACATTACAGAACTGATAATAATATAAAAGATGGTATACATAAATATTAAAATAAGAGGCTGGTTAACAAGATAAAATAGAATATGATATTTACCTACTGAGTCCAGGTGGATACTAAGACTAAAGGTAAAAATAAGGTGAGAGGTAGTGGTAGGGGGTAGGTTTGCCGACTTCAAAGGTTTATGGCGGGGAAATCCAACGCTTTTGAAGTGAAGGCACATGACAACTGAGTGAACAAAATATTTAAAAACTAACAAAATATATGGTACTGTATACAAATAGTTGTGTCTGGACTGAATAATAACATAAAAATGAGATAATACATAATGTAACAATGCATACAAATGTGGAAAATATATAGAAAGAAGCATACAATACAAAAAATAATAAAAGTATAAGAGGTACAGAGATAATTGCAGGTACCTATGAAATCAAAACTAGGATTTGAGGATGCGGAAGATGTTAGAATAAGTGGATGAAATTATCTCTTTATCTGTTTTGTGATTTACCGGGTTATTAGTTTCTAGATGGATGAAAATGGATTCTGAGAGGAGACGTTTGTCGTGGTTAGATACAGTTGCTAATATGGAGGGGTTCTCAAAGTCGAAGGAATGGTTGTGGGCAATGGCATGTTCTGCTAATTTAGATGTAGACGAATTACGCGTGGAAATAATGTATTTATGTTGATAAATTCGTTTTTTTAAATAATTTTTGGTTTCACCTATATAGCAACTGTTGCAATTAAGCGTGGAGCACTGGATACGATAAACTACATTACACTTGTCTAGGAGAGGTACAGGGTCTTTGAGTTTTGTATAAAGATTTTTTAATTTATTGTTATTTTTTAATACTAGACGCATGTGTGGGAAACTCGACTGGATCGAAACGTTGGCTTACCATAATAAATATCATTGTAAACTGAAAATCCTGACCATTATTTAACCTATCGTAATTGAAGAACAGTTGACCATCTCTCATCTCTACTAGTATTTTTATTTGTATTTATTTAATGATGAAATTTCGATTATAGTTTAGAGAGTAATTGCGTTGAAAAAGAGGTAATGCAAAAATTATTTAATACAGTTTTTTGGAATGGAAGACAAATGGTTGCCGGTTTTTGGAAAGACATTGTAAAAAACAATTAAGTTTCGATTTACTATGAGCCCTATCCGTGGCTTATGCCTTGCCTCAGATAGGACGTAAGATGGATGTCCGGAGTCTCAACACAATGTCAGGTACTCGTTAAAGATCCCTATCCTAATTATACATGTATAGGCAAAATTTCGGACTCGCACTGTAGTATTGTACGATTAGCCTTAGTAGCTTAATGGGACGATAAAGAAACCAACTACGAACACTTCTATCGATTTCCCTTCACGACATATTTAAAACAACTCGACAATTTACGAAATTAGGATTTTTTTTCAGGCCACTTAAATAAGCAATAAAAAATAAAGAAACGAATAATGTACTTAGGAAATTTAACACTTGCAATAACTACAACACTGGATACCTTATTGAGAATAAAAATTAAAAAAGAAGTTATATAAATGTGGAAAAAGCTACCATCTGTGAAGTTCCTAAATGCCGTTAAGAAATATATCAATAAATTTAGATTTATTCTCTATGCAGGTTGGTAAGTGAGAGTTGTGTGTTGCGTGCATCGTACCATATTTTTTAGCCTTGATATTCTCCTATATCAGGTGGTTTCTAATCTCACAAAGGTCATATCTTTCCTAAATTTCAGCAAACTTTTGAGGTGTTTAACTTTTAGAGCTCATGTCGGAATAATGGTGCTAAGTGCAAAAAGCTATTCGATGCAACCACAATTAACAATAAAAAATAACATAACAAAACATAACAACATAAAAAAAATAAATAAAATAAAAATAAAATAAAAAAAGAAGAGGAAAATTCAAGAATCTTAACCCGGGAAAGGTAGCGTTCGCCTTTACGACGAAGAGGCCGCACATTTCTGTTAATTATAGATGAACCCTCAATCCTAGCTGGCCCACCTTCCGGGAGTTCTATCTCCACTTAGTACTAGAACAGATCCTGTAGGTAGAAGGTCGGTCGATTTAGGCAAGTCTTTCATTTAATTTACTTTTCTGAAATAACGACGTCGGCAAAACGAAGCGCTACCTCATAAGTAACTTTGTGTCAGTCTTGGAAGTGAAGTGCTACCTAATGTTCGTTGGATAGCTAATTCTACCTTTAGGTGGGATATTTATGGACTATTTGGACCTCGAGAAATGTGTCAATTTTGTCCTTGGCAGAAGAGAAGAATGTCAAAATCTTATTGTACTTGTGGAATGTGCATTTGTGTAGAGCATTCGTTCATGTTATGTCCAGACTGTAAAACCATGCTGTGGCTTTTATATTATCAATAATTAATGAGAAAATGTATTAACTATAAGTCCAATGTAAATTTTTCTATTATTTATAACTCATTGTTCCTGTTTTGTTTGTAGTGTACTCTATCCCTATTGATATGCTTTCGTAGATTATTTCTTCTATATACTGTTTCATTATCATTCATTATCACTAAAGGTATAAAAAGTGTAAATTAAAATAATGCCTGTTTTAAAGTATTATAAATACTGCATTTAGATGATGATTAGGCATCCCTGAAACGATAATAAGGTCACTTCGTCTCATCGGCGAAGCGCTACCTAAATCGACCCTTCGATTAGCTCTACCTTTCCCGAGTTAAGACAAGAAAAATATAAGTTATTAATGCTAAATGAAAATGCTCCAAAAGTAACGGCTCGTGGAACATTGTATAACAGTAACAATAACTTCTGTTCCAGAATCGGAAAACTTTATTGATGAAACGTTATCAATAAGCCATTTCCGGCTTGAAGATTGAGCTAAGACACACAAACTGCCGACAGAACAAACACTTTCCTGACATTCATCCCTTGTTCAGCGAACAAACATCTATCACGAAGCTGTTTGCTAATTCTGAGTTGGCCTATTCGTGGCGAATGTTCCACAAATTGTTTGCCTTCGGATGTCGAGCTCTCTCCTCATCAGCTGCTTATTCGGCAAAAGTTTTGATACAGTTAGTTCTGTTTGCGTAAACATCAAATATCCTCAATCATTCATATTGAAAGGCAAAGGAAAATAATGTATACTCGTATATCCTAAAATCAACGATATGATTGATTTTTCATCTTTCTAGAGAGAGAAGTTCATCTTTCTATTTGTGCTAATTCTTTCATCCACGATTATTGTGCCAAAAAGCATAAGCACTCTAAAACATTTTCTCTTCTTACAAATTTATGTGCCGTAGAATTTAGTCTTTGTCTGATAGGGTCATTGCCAATGCTTAGAATATCTTTTTCAACCCGTCATTGGTCGCTGCTGAGAATTTCTCTCACATATTTTGTTTTTTTGGCGGGAAATGGCTCTTGGTGAAGCTCTGTAATTAATTTAACGCATTATAGCAACTGAGCTACAGCAACGCGTGGCCGGGAGTGCTTGTATACCATTATAAAGTTAAATAGGCATTTTGAAATGAAATAAGAGGAATATTAACATATTGACTTTCTCGATCGAAAATTTTTAAGAAGAATATAACATGTAATTATCACTAATCGAGTATAATGTTTTCAAAAATCTTTAAGAAAAGCAAAAAAATGTTCGGTTATTGTGAGTTCAAAAAATTCACATCTTCATAAATTATCAATTTGTCCAAATTTTAGCTAATCCTTGCAATATTATTAAAATTGGACCTAATCAAAATAGGTTTTTTTCCTTGGGTTTATATTTATTCATGTATGTAACCAAAATATGAAAATATGGACAAAAAAGAAATGAAAACATGGACTGACAATTAAAATATTAAAATTGTTTAATTCACAAAAAAAATAAATATACATTTGAAATATTTATAAAATATCAAAATAAAAAAATTTGTTAATACCACTTTTGGAAATGTAAAAACACATACATATTAAACGTTGCAAATAAAATGCATTTTAAGATATTGATTTCTGCGAAGAGATCACATTGACATAGATGGTCGCGGTAGTCAGGGGGAGGGGGATAAATCCCCACCCCCCCCTCCCCCACCGCTACACCACATAATAAGGACTTTTTGAATATTTACCTTTGCGAGAGGTAATTAGTTAGGGAAAAAAACCCATAGTAATTAGTTAATGAAAATTAACGTGTGCGAGAGCCAACTTGAGCCAGAGGGAAACGATTCGGCGACAGTGGTGGTTCCTGGTGGGGTCGAGGACAAAATAACAAAACAGACCTGTGAAAAAGTATAAACTCAAACACTTTCTGCCTCTTTAATGAGTAAAATCATTTCAATAATTAACACTTCCTCCATGTTTTTTGATTACCTCTAACAGTCTTTTAGGAACACTTCTTACTAAATCAATTAAATGCTCTCAGGTATGTTTTCCCAAGCTTGAGTTATTCTTTCTTTGAGCTCATCCATATTTTGGATTTCTGGCTTCTGAAGGTCGTATACTTCTCTTGCCATAATCCCCCATAAATTTTCAATCGGATTGAGATCCGGACTAAGAGCTAGCCAATCCAAAATGTTGATCCCGAAATCCGAAAACTATTGTTTTGAAGAGCGTGCAGTATGAATCGGCGCGTTATCCTGCTGAAAAATGATTTTTTCCTCTTCCAGTATTGTAATGAACGGCAAAAGAAACTCTTCTAAAAAATTAGACTCTTGAAACGCACACGCTGTCGACTCTTTTTGCACGCTCAGTACGCCTTTCCTTGCAATAGCAATTGAGCAAATCTTGTTAACAATAAAGTCGGTCACACAACCGCACCGCAGCACGGGCATGTATCGGATCTGATGCAATTACGAAGGATAGAGATTAACCGTTCACACATGCCTGACACCGGGTCAACCGACAGTAACCTGTCAGCATGTGTAACCGGGCACTATCTATCCTTCGTAAATGAATCAGATCCGATACAAGCTCGTCATGCGGTGCGGTTGTGTGACCGACTTTATTGTTAACAAGATTTGCTCATTGTTAACAAGGAAAGGCGCACTGAGCATGCAAAAAGAGTCGACAACGTATGCGTTTCAAGAGTTTGTTGGAATAAACGTAAACTATTGATTTAAATAAAACATTAATAAGTGTACATGCCTTAGAATAAAATATCTCCGTCGTTTTTTGAGTTATAAATACTAAGGTGTTCTAAATTGAAAATTTAGTTCCAATTTATTATCGACCGTTGTTATGAACTCTATCTATCGATTTTTATTTACGATACATCGTCGAAAAACATGATAGGTCAGTCTAAAACTGTATTATTTCCATAATCTAAAAAATATTGGTATAAAACAAAATTCAAAATAATCGTTGGAAAGTACGAAGATCTAGAGTAAATGGGACCAAATTTATTCTTGGTACACCACTATATGAATTACTCAACCCACTTTCTTACAAAGGGTTCTACAAAAGTTTTGCAATACAGGTTTATTTATTTAATTTTCTCAAAGTAATTTCCACCATATTTAATACAATTCTCCATACGACGAAACCAGTCATTAACCAGCTCTGCCAAGTTTCATCTGGGATTGAGGCACATTCGTTTTATATTTTATTTCTAAACTGTGAGTTATTGAACGTGTTTATTCTGCACAACAGTGGTTTAAAATGATATTTTGTGGAATATAACTCAACATATACTGCTCGATATTAAAAATCAATATTATTTTGTTTTATATAAAAATATTTATGTATATATTTTTTAAAAACGACAGAATACAATGTATCAAAAAGTAAGCAAATCTGTAGACTTGTAAGAATAACATTTACAATATTCGGGAAAAAAATTGTATGCCATGTTGTAGAAAAATAATAATTTTTATTTCATTAAAGGTAAGTATATATAGAAAATAAAATTATTTTAAAGCCTCTTACCTTCTGTTATGTACCTTATGTTATGAACATTTTTTAAAGATAAGCTAATAGATTTATTATTTTTTTAAATTTTAAACTTAAAAGAAAAAATGCTCATATTAACAAAAATTTTAAGAATGTAAATGAAATATAGACATCCCTCAAATAAACAATAACATTTTTTTAAGGAAGAATGAGTAAATCATGAATGAGTAAAAAATAGGTTATAAAAATTTGCGGGCTTCCCGAGTCCCCCCTTGGCCAAATTAAGATGGCCAATTAAGAAACATTGGTCATCCCAGGGTTAATTATTCAAATAATTTAGAGGAATCTCCATATACAATTTTTAAAACCGGATTTTTTTCAGTTCTGCTTGATGGTTACCATATTGATATAACATATTATTATTGATACAACTTATCGTTATCAGACCCTAATTAATTATACGTTTTTAACCTTAGAGAGCTAATAATTTTAAGTTCTGAAGTTAGGATTATTAAAAATTAAAATTGAACGAGCCATTAGGTCTTTAGAGTGGTAAATGATGTTGATAATCTCCCTGAAGATCGTTGGTCAAAGCGACTAATTGTGAGAGCCTTAAGCTGACAAAGCGGACGGTTGGGTCTAACTGCCGGCTCCACAATGCCTCAGATTAACTGCAAATTAGCTCCATTTCCAGCCCCACCTTAACCTAGATTTCAGGCAGCCCAGTACGCTATAACCAGGCTTAAGCCAATCTGAGGAACAGCTTAAAACGTTCTCCACTATTTTGCAGCTTTTGATTCGCTCCTATCACACATAGGCTAGCTTACTGATTCAACAGTGCATTAGAGTAGTAATATTGTAATATTTTAAGACCTCATCTAGGAATATAGACCTTTCAAAACACACTTACTATCAGTCCAATTATTTTTCTGCCTTTCCACTCATTTTCGGTTGTGCTGATTTTCCTCATGCCGGGGCATTGTTGTTTTGAATCTGAAGGTTGTTGTTTTAACCCAGGAAAGGTAGCGTTAATCGAAGGGTTGATTTAGCGCTTCGTTGAACAGACGAAGTGACCATATTATTGTTTCAGGGATGCCTAATCATCGTCTAAATGCAACATTTATAATACTTTAAAACCGACCTTATTTAAATTTACTCTTTTTTTCCTTTTGTCAATAAGAAACCAAGAATGTTATAATTTACTTACGAAAAAGGTTCAATATACGCAAAACATTTTGAATTTTTAAGTATGATTTATTGGAAAGAATAATAATTTCGTACAAAAACACAAAGAAAATGTCACAAATGAAGCAGTAAATAGAATGAATAAACTACGAAATCATATCAATATGAATACATCACGCTACCAACTAAACAGGAACAATTATTTACAAATAAAAGAAAAGTTTACATTTGACTTATAGTTAATACATTTTCTCATTAATTATTGATAATATAAAAGCCACAGCATGGTTTTACAGTCTGGACATAACATGAACGAATGCTCTCCACAAATGCACATTCCACAAGTACAATAAGATTTTGACATTCTTTTCTTCTGCCCATGACAAAATTGACACATTTCTCGAGGTTCAAATAGTCCATAAATATCCGACCTAAAGAGAGAATTAGCTATCCAACGAACATTAGGTAGCACTTCGTTTCCAAGACTGACACAAAGTGCATGAGCTTCGTCTTGCCGACGTCGTTACTTCAGAAAAATAAATTAAATTATTACTTACCTAAGTGGAGATAGAACTCCCGGAAGGATTCGGGGTTCACCTGTAATTGACAGAAATGTGCGGTCTCTTCGTCACTAAGGCCAACGCTATCTTTCACGGGTTAAATAAGGAAAAACCTATTTTAAGGCATTAGTTATATTTCGTAATTATGTTCTATATTCGCAATTATCAACATTGGATGGATCCAAGAGTAAGGATGTGGGTACTGCAGCCTCATACTTCGATTCGTGCAACCACCAACTCGATTTCGTTAAAAATCGACTTGATTGGTAACGGGAAGCTTTCTTACCGACAAATTTTTCTTTCCGACAAAATTTAACGTTGTATTTTGAAAGCAATTGTTAAAAATGATATTGAAATTATTTAAGTCCCGGAGCAAAGTTCGCTTGAAATACGGACTGCTACTCTTGCTGTGCACTAATTCGTCAACATGCATTAAGTTCAATTTTATCTAAGTGTTATTGTTGTAATGAGCAAGACAAAAAATTTCAATAACTTTTGCAGTCGAATTGGAAAGGAATATAGTAAAACATATTATCATTTTATATATTTATTAAAATATATAAAACATAGAGAGGTGTCAGTACCCCTGCAAAAAGAAGATGGTACATGGGTCGTGTCAGATAAAGAAAAATGTGAATTATTTGCTGACCACCTTTCTTCAGTATTTACACCACTCACAGACTTAACAGACACAGAGCACGAATCCTTAGTACTTAATACTCTGGACATACCATTACAATTGACTCCACCCCCTCTCTCATTTACTCCTACACAAGTCGCACAACACATCAAACAATTACCTAAAAGAAAAGCCCCAGGTTATGACTTAATAACAGCCGAGGCGCTCCAGCAAATGCCTAGAAAAGCTTTAGTGTTTCTTACGACAATATATAACTGTATACTTAGGACAACAAAATTCCCTATTCAATGGAAATATTCGTACATCAAAATGATACACAAACAAGACAAAAGTGAATACAATCCTTCCTCTTACAGACCTATCAGCCTCCTTCCAATTTGCTCAAAACTTTTCGAAAAATTAATTTACAAAAGGCTTATAGACATACTGACTGACCAAAACATAATTCCTGACCATCAATTCGGTTTTCGTACTTCACACTCAACAACACAACAATTACACCGAGTCACCGACTACATTGCTGGAGCACATAGAGGAGAAAAAATACGCTACTGGTGTATTTTTGGATGTCGCCCAAGCATTTGATAAAGTCTGGCACCAGGGGCTTCTCTTCAAACTCAAAAACGTACTACCCCACACATACTATCTCATACTCCAATCTTACCTCTCCGACCGATTTTTCTCTATCCGGCAGGGCTCAGAGATTTCTTCAGTCCGACCAATCTTAGCAGGAGTTCCGCAGGGGTCAATACTCGCTCCCTTACTATACATTATATATACACATGACGTTCCTACACACCCCGAAACATTAACTGCAACGTACGCAGACGATACAACAATTTTAACTAAACACCATGACCCTAGACTGGCATCATTAAACTTACAAAACCACTTAATACATTTAAAAAACTATTTCTCACTTTGGAAAATGAAATTAAACCATGACAAATCACAACACATAACATTCACACTCCGACGAGATACATGCCCTCCTGTTTATATCGGCGACCACCAAATTCCTCAAACAGACAACGTATGGTACATTGTACTAATATTTGACAGAAGGATGACTTGGGGCCCTCATGTCAAGATGAAAAGACAGACTTTTAATCAAACGACTTAAAATACTTTACTCACTATTCTCCAAATCATCATTGAAAATCAGACAGAAGCTCAATACATACACATACTTACTGAAACCCAATTGGACATACGCCTCACAAATTTATGGATCAGCAAAAAAGACGCACTTACAAAAACTACAAACCTTCCAAACCAAAATTTTACGACTAGTAACGAACGCACCTTTGTACGTTAGTAACAAAACACTACATACAGACTTACAACTACCAACTATTGACGAACAAATAAGGACTCTCTATTCTGGCTTCCATATCAAATTGCCCGGACATAACAACAGACTTATTAATGACATGGCCACAACTGACATGCCTTTTATGAGGCGACTAAAAAGGAGTTGGATGAGAGACCTCCATATGAGAGACTCTCCTAAAACAAGACCGGGATGATGTGCTGTTGGGTACTATCTTCCCCCATGCCTTAAAATGCCAACTTACGGCAGTTTTCATCACATTTGCTGATTGTCGCTTATTATTTGTGACAGGTGCAAATAAAAGTATTTAGTGAAAAAAAAAATATATATATATATATTTATTTATAATTATAAAGTTATCTTTGTATTTCAAATACAAAAAAAAAAAAAAAATAATAATAATCCTTTTTTTAAATTGTTTGCTCATATGAGGGCTACAAGAACATATTTCGCCGTCGTTTTTGTGTTTCTTTAAGTACATAAAAGAACAGAGTGGAAAAAGAAAATCAAAGATATAAATCAGTTAGTGTATTGTAGGGTTACTAAAAAAATACGAAAAAAAAAACTCATTGAATGTCTCTTTAAATTATAAATAATGTATAATGTAATGTTTTACAAATATTTTATGGTAAAGGTTTGAAGTAGTTTTTACAGGATTCTTGCGATTAGCTAGACAGGAAAGTATAATGTCGTATCCCTCATTATCGTTCGAGGACGATGAAATGCATAGGATAAAAATCAGTGGGAATACAGTTGACAATAACTATCTATAATAAAGGTTTCGAGCAGAATTCGGTAAAATACAATTGAATTTAGTATTTAGAAATAGAGAAATCAACCCGGTTAGCAACCGAATTCCGAGCAAAAAAAAAAAAAGATCATGTCTAGAATATGACTGATTCTATTATTCCGCCAACCCCGTGACCAATTTTCTATGAATTTATTTTAGGTAAAATGCTATAAATTAAGATGAGTCTCTTATTATCAAAGAAATTCCGCAGACTAACTTGAACCTATTGGTTAGGTTACGTTAGGATTATTTGCCTATGGGCACACAACATCGGAGGTGATTTGAGTCCTTATTAGTGATTTTTTTGTCTATTGTTATACTTTGTTGCAAAGATTTTTTTGGTTTCATAATTTTAACTTGCGCCTGTCTATAAACATCGACAATCAGTAAATGTGCGCTAATTAAAAAAGGCCATTTTAGGCAAGGGGAAGTATGGCACCCAGCACCTCTTCTCTGGCTTGTATCAGGTAATCTGGATTGTTAACGAAGGAGATCTCAAAACCAGCACCTTTTTAATCTCCTACTGATGGGCATATCAGCTGTTGCCATGCCTCTAATCAGTCGGTTGAAATGAAGTGTGTATGGAAACGTTTGTAAAGTGTCCTTACGTGTATGCAGGGGTGGTCACGTACCATGGTACTTTCACTGCGTGTCATAATATTTTTGATTGAAAGGTCTTTGTTGTTGGTGTATTCTTGTAAGTGGGGTTTTTTGGGCAGTACCGCATATTTGTGAAGAGGTCCAGATTTGGTTTCAGTAAGTTCAAATATGTATTTAATTTTTGTCTCAGTTCTATTTTTGAAGTTTTAGAAAAATTATGAGTAAAGTGGGCAGTCCTCCAATATGTGAACAATGTTTAGCCATACTAAAGTCATTCGGGCCGTTTAAAAGAGTGACATCTTATATATTATTCTCGGTTATAATATTACGTTAGTAAAAGAGTTGGAAATAGACATAATGAAGCTGAATCGAGACATGAACAACAATAGGGTTAAGAGTTGTAAGGAGTTGCTGAGAAGGGCGTAAAGTTGCCCTGTCAGCTGCAGCACGGAACTGAGTAATTCCGCCACTGTCCTACCGAGCGCTACCCTAATTCATAGCGCCTAGCTAGTGCTAACTTAACGTCTTAAATTGCCCAAAGCCAAAATTATTATCCTTGTAATTTTCGGAAACTGTCCCTGACACTTAAAGAGAATACTAAAGTAGTAGGGTAACAAAATGCCTCAGAAAATAGTTTTCTTTTGAAGTAATTCAAATTTACTGTTCACGAAATTATCCAATCTGATCATTTAAAAAGTCTATATAAAAGATATAATAAATGTTGAAGGTGTATATAAATATATGCTTAATCCGGCATTGGTCGCTAGACAAACTTTAACATGGATGGTCGCACGTGAGAATTTCTCTCATGACAATCACTATTTTTTTTTTCATTATAATCATACGTTAGTTTAATTTTTAACAATAAAGCTGTACTTAAAAAAGGGTCAATTATTAGTAGAAATTGTGAAATCTTGCAAAAAATTAAACAGGATAAAACAACTATAATCATACAAAAATACTGTTTAACATTTTTCAAAAAGAGTAAAAAAATTAAATATATAAAGAAAAAGTATAATCTCAAAGCCAAATTTATACTTTAAGAATAAGAATTTAGTTTAATTAACAATTGTGATTATAATGTTCTATTAGAAATACTACGTGGAACTTCTAAGTTCGAAAAGTAGTCAGAAAATTCTACTAGAAAACTATTCTTTAGTGTAGTCATTGAGTCATTGTTTCCTTTTAAAGAAGACATTTTTGAAGTTGACGCACACTCAGTTGCACGTAACACTGACAGTCGCGCGTGAGAAAAACTCTCAATTAAGTATATCATTGACAGTCGCGCGTGAGAGAATCTCTCATGAGATCAGATTGAGCGGAGTAGAAGACAGCTGGAGCAGGTATAAGGCTTGGTATTGGAGCGGGGAGAGTTCAGGGAAGGCTGTGAGTCTGTGAACTACAGATAGTGAAGAGGGGAGGTTTTCAGAAGCACCAAAAGCCGTTTCCCGCCATAAACAAAAAACATGTGAAAGAAATTCTCACGCAGCGACCAATGACGGGTTAAACATACTGTGATGAGAGAATATTAGGCTGGCCGGGACTCGAACCCGAGACCCCTTATATCATGCGCGTTATTGTTCCATTACAACACCAAGAGCACGAATCCAAATCAAGTAAATTCCTTCTCTTCACTAATCCCTTTCTCCGGATATCATATCTTTTTTTGCCAATTCATATCAGGGGTGGAGTATTTGTCCAAAGATAATGATTATTCCTTCTGGTTGTTATGTGTTTTTCATTACAAAAACGAGAATAATGCGTACCAATGTGTTGTTCAATAGTTGGTTAGCGTGGGTCAGTATTTAGCATTTCGTTATTCACCTACTAGAGTGATGCTCTAAATTTTTTACTGAAAAGTTTGCAGTTTTTTATAAGTGCGTAATTTTTACATTGACAAAATTCTGTGAGGATTATGCCCGAAAAGTTTTAAATAAATATGAGTTCACACTTAGTATCTGTCTGCCTGTCAATTTTGATGATTTCAAAAATATAGACTTGGGATTTCATTCTTAACAAATGTCTTTTTTTTCCTAGGTATCGTACTAAGTTTGTGTATGGAATATGATTGCTTCCGGTACCTCTCTACATCTGGCAAACGGGGAGTACCTCTGCAGGTTTAACCAACCAATTCCGTCCATCGTGAGATGTTCGAGACTTATTCTGCGGGTCCGGGGATTCAAACCGCCACAATTTGGCTTAAGATGACGGTTCTCGCTCGAACACGTTCGCCTATCGCGTATGTAGATAATACGTAAATGTATTTTTAGCGTATGTTGCAGTTGAAGTTATTGAATTAGTATGTATGTCATTTGGTTGTAAAATGTGTAGTAAGGGAGCCAGTATTGTTACTTGCGGTACTACTACTAAGTGTGGTCGGATTAAAGAAATTTCTGAACCCTGTCGGATATAGTATTTTAGTATCTTAATTTTAAAGAAAAGATTGTAGTATGATAAGGAATGTATAGTGAAGTATGGTTTTGAACAGGAACAGAAGCCCTTGGTGCCAGACCACATCAAACACATTAGGGATATCCTAAAATACACAAGAATTATAATTTCTTGTTTCAGATTTTTCACATCTTTATTTGCAACTATCACAAATATTTGTAAAAATCCGAATACTCCGA
The DNA here is from genome assembly GCA_911387785.2 of Aelia acuminata. Lineage (NCBI taxonomy): Eukaryota > Metazoa > Arthropoda > Insecta > Hemiptera > Pentatomidae > Aelia > Aelia acuminata. The sequence goes on from OU426979.1 coordinate 171,164,709, forward strand.
AAGCATTTTGAAAATATAAAAGACGGGAAAAAAATCTTTGAAAAGGCACAATTCAATAAAAAATTCCTTTAGCATAATTAACTTATCTAATAAAAAATTTAATAATACAAAAATAAAAACTATAGGATAGAGCGGGGTTGGTTGGCAACAGTTTTCACTTTTTTGATTGTTGAGTCGTTCCTGTCAATATAATCCCAATAGGGCTGATACCACTGTAAACTCCAAGTATTAGAGTACTTCAGGTATTTTTTTCACCACATAATATTTAATACTAAAATAATAGAAAATTCAAGAATTTGTCAATCCATAGTATGCCAATTAACCCCCAAGGTGGGGCAGGTTGGCCTATAAGGTGGGGTTGTTAAGCAATCTCATCCAAGTATTGCCTGACACATATTATTGTTATTAAACGCTGCACTATAATGGTATAATAATTTTGAATCGGTTTTTAACAGCTTTAAGGGAAAATTGAATGACAATAGAAGAAGATAGGAGTTTAAACTGTCGTCACTTTCCGCATAAGAAAAATTGCTCTCATCCTCCTCGCTGGAACTAAAGACAATTGGTAGTTTCAACTTTGTTTATGTTTACCTTGCTTTTGTGAATTGCTACTGCGCCAACAAACCCCAGTTGAAGAGAGCCAACTAACCCCACAGGAGAGATCATATGAAAGATGGCTGCTAGGACAGGGGAGAACAATCAAACAAGAAACTGGTTAATCGAAAGGTTAGGTTTTTTAAAGGAGTTTGTGGCTACGTGAACAGAGTCGGAGTCAAATGTTTTACCATGCTGTTAAACCAAATTTACTGAAAATATAAAAAATTACTTAGGTACATGTTGTAAAATCAATCAATGAAGCAATTAAGCAGACTCTTCTCTACACTGCTAGCATCGGATTGAAAACTCAGGACATGACTCCCGAGGTCGAGCGGGTAACATGGTACAATGGTGGGGCCTTCACAACACTTGTGACGGAAACTATAAGCCGATTGGCAACCTACCCCGTATGCCAACCAACCCCGCTCTCCCATACTTTTTATAACAAAAAATAGCATATACAGTACAATGGTATCAAAACAGTTACTGAAATATAGAAAATAATAAATTATTAGTACTTAGTTAGTCGCGCCTTCATTAGATAATGCTTACTTACACGCTTGACTTATCAGTCTTGTGGTATTGCAGGTTAGCCCCTTTCTGGAGTGAAGGTAATCTTCCTCATTTCTACAGGTTACTTCTATATATCAGACTTTATTATTAAAAACTATTATTATTTTGCGTATGTATTGTCACATTGATACAAATTGATCATTAAAAAAATTTGCACGTAATAAAAATATCCTTAATCGACTGTAAATACTCTACTCTCTTTATTCCAAATCATCAAAACTGAAAATTTCGTAAATAATGAGTAACTATTAGAACGCTACTTAAAGGTATATGGAAATACGCTTCAATAATTTTCGGCAAAGCAAATATAACAAACTAACTAAAACTACAAACTTTTCAGTTAAAAGTTTCGAGACTTAATACAGAAGCTCACTGGAACGTAAATAACGAAATTTTACTTACCGAATTACTTCAACAACGTCCTGATAAAATATAAAGTAAAAATACCACACCGCACATTTTATTTTATTATAGAAAAAAACTGGATGAGAGATCTCTCCTGAAATGTGGGATATAATGAAGTACGAAAAGAGGTCCCGCTAGAAAATTTATTTTTCTGTCAATAAAGTTGTTACACGACAAATAACAGATTTACTGATTGACCAATACGCTGACAGGTGTGAGAAATAAAATTAAAGGCAAAATAAAAAAAAACCTGAGAAACAAAATAAATAATTTAAAATAAAATAAACATCAGCCAATACTTAGAGAGTAGTTCTAAGTAAAAAATATTTAGAAAACATAAATATCTTATCGAAAATATAAAGGAGCATGTCGATGGTAAAATTGATTTTATGCTAAAATCTTGTAAAGGTAGCTTCTCGTTTTCTCCAAGATCCTCTAGTAATCCTTTCACACCTTTTAGGATTAATGAACCCTTTCCTTGGCTCAGCTAATTAATTACGAAAAAGGGTCTCGGGTCTAAAATTGTAAATGTCAACAGAGTTAATTGAAAGGAAGTAAATGTATAAATCTAATGAAGTTCATTATGAAAATTTAATAATAAAGCGTTATTTAGTTTTTGAAATATCTGTTAATTTCCGTTAGGGTATCTACTATCTTTTTTCATCATTTAGAATTAATTAGCCCAAGAACACATTAACGCACACCTACTATCTCATCCTCCAACCAGATCATTTTGACAGATTTTACTGCCAGATCAGGAATTCCATCAATTCGTCCAGTCCTGTGGGAGTACCTCAAGGTTCAATACTGGCTCCTCTTCTCTACATTATATACACACACGACATACCTACCCGTAAGCAATGATACACTGACCGCACTAGGATAAAACCCCCAGTAGTCAGCACCTTAAGAGATGTTTTTGTGGCTTCTTTTAAAACAAAAATTGAATTTTTACTCTTCGCTTTCGGATTTATCGTATCATTAATTAGGAAAGCAACATTCATAAATCGTAGGTAACACCTCGTAAAAAAATATTTTTTTTTTTTTATTTATGTCACATGTTGTAAATTTGCTATCTGCAAAAATTTTTTTTTGCAATGAGCAAATCTGTGATCTACACTTATGTGTAATAGATACATTGGCGTTGGTTATACCAATAAATCCCTAGGCCATCGCCTCAACAATCGTCGGGGTGGATTGTGTGGATTTGTGGTGGATTTAAGTGTTTCTGCTAGTGGGTTCATGTTGAGAGTTAGTCTTTGATGGAAGTTATTGTAGTATAGTGTGGCTGTATCGATTACTGTTTGGATGTTAAGGTCCTTGTGTATTAAGTCATTAGTCACGTAGAACGGTGCATCTACTATCCTCTTTAACACTTTTGATTGAAAGGATTGGATCCTTTGGATATTTCAGGGCCTTGCAGTGCCCCATAACTCTATCCCGTATGTCCAAATGGGTCTAATGAGCATGTTGTATATTGTAAGTCTGTTGGTTAGGGATAATTTAGAGCGTCTGTCAAGTAATCTTGATAATAGTCCATATCGTTTGTTTAGTTGCTTTCTGATTAGTGTGATGTGGGTTTTCCATGTCAGTCTTTTGTCCAGGTGAAGCCCCAAGTATCGTACTTCCTGGGAAGTAGGAATGGGAACATCATTGAAATATACCTGTGGACACAGCCCCTGATTAAGAGTAAAAACTATAAATACGCTTTTTAATTAGTTCATTTTTACTCTCCATCTTTTTGCCCATGCAGAAATATCGTCTAAATGATTTTGGGGAGTCGAACACGCATCGTATGGGTTTTTGTGGGATGTGAGGAGTGCTGTGTCGTCTGCAAATGTAGCTAGTAAAGTGTGTTCGTGTTCGGGTAAGTCTGTAGTATACACATTGAAAAGGAAGGGACCAAGTACGCTGCCCTGTGGAACTCCTGCTCTAATACAAAAAGTCATAATTTCTAAAAAATATAAAACTTGAGTAAGTCGAGGGAAAAAAAAAAAAAAAAAAAAAAAAAAAAAAAGGGGGGGATACAATCTAAATAAGTAAATTTACGACTTGTAAACTTAGAAGAATATCATAATAACAATCTGCCACTGTTCTTTGTGGCTGTAAATATATGTTATTTACATAAAATTAACAAATTAAGTTATCAAAAATGTAACCACAAACTATACAACATTGTTACGATAACACAAAATTGTAAAGAGCAAAATTGGCAAATAAAGTAAATATAATTCCAATTAAAAAATAAAAATGTAATAAGTCAGTACAACCGGGCATAAATAACCCAAGATGTTTCTTGCCACCAAACAACAAACAAACAACAACAACAACCTGCTCTAATACGTTTTATGCTTGATAATTCGTCGCGTACTTTTACAGTAAAATGTCTGTCTGTAAGGTTAGAAAGTAATATTAGGTAGTAGGTAGGAGGGAGCAAAATTTTGAGCTTGGAAAGCAATCCTTCGTGCCATACCTTATCAAAGGCTTGACTAACATCTAAAAAAACACCTGGACAATAATTTTTTGATTCTCACGCGTTGGAAATGTAGTCCACCAAACGATGACATTGCTGTGAGGTGGAATGATTTTTTCTAAAGCCAAAAAAAATATAGTATACAATTTAAAAATGTTATAAAATAAACGGATACATAAAAAATTTAATATAACAGTTCTAAAAATTAAATGTCTACTTAGGTACGTTCCTACACGTATTTTTTTAATTTCGTGATTATTAGAGGAGCCTGGCGAGCAGACAAGATAGTCATCATTTTCTTATTCATATTTAGGACGAGTGCAGGACAAATGAAAATTATTTTTACATAATTGGCATTCGCGTTTCTCCAACCCTGTTTCCAGCCGCAGTAGGTAAAATAAAAGCCTAAATAAATAAGGGTTTAAGAATAGTGTGCCAACCTATTTCTACCCTTTCAGATCTAAGTAAACCTCTTAACCATATTATTACTGACGGATGGTATTCCGAACGAAAGCCCTCCAAGCAAGCTAAAATTTATAAAGAAGTTAAGCCCTGGAGTACCTCTAGTAGCTGTGATATAGAGAGGGGCACATTTACAAGACTGAGAATAGGGCAAACAAGAATAACTTATTCTTTTATTTATTTGTGTTTATAAAGGGCGAAAAAAAAAGCTAGGTTTATCATCACCCATGAATTCTAAAATTGCGTAGCTCTGATATGAGAGGGTAGAATCCAACTTCTTTATTAAAACTTACGAATTTTGTGATGATCTTCGGATTTTTTAGCTTATGTTCCGGCTAGAAACCAAGGAATACCCATATCTAGCATTCTTTTTTTTTTTTTTTTTTTTTTTTTTTTTTTTTTTTTTATTTATAAACTGGGCACTCTTCTATAATGTGCCTCACAGAGCGAAGTGTTTTGCACTGTCGGTGCACTGCGAAGTGTTTGGTGCCGTGGGTGATATACAGGTTGTCCAAACAGAGTATTCGGTGTTTGAAAGTTGAATAAAATCTCAAATATATAATATCAAGTAGGATGTTTACGCTTTATTTAAACACAATTAACTGGAAATTTATTTTTAAAAAAACAATATTGTCTAGGTGTCCACCATAACGTTGCTGGCACTCCTCGAATCTCAAACGCAGATATCTAAAAACGCGTTGACACATTGTTCCTGAGATTGCCGTCATTTCGGTTTTGATATTTTGCTTCAATTGCGTTAGATTCGTCGGTTTCTTTTCGTATAACCTACTTTTTAGGTATCCCCACAGAAAGAAGTCAAGAGGACTGAGATCGGGACTCATGGGAGGCCAGTTAATGGTGCTTCAACGAGAAATCACTTTGTATTGGAATAATTCGTTTACCGTAGCAATTGATTAGTCTTAAGTATGGCAAGTGGCCACGTCTTGCTCAAACCATGTTCTAGAGTTATATCCTTTAAACTCTTGAAGTTCTTGGTCCAAAAAACCTCTTATCATTTCACAGTAACAAAAACCCAAATATTGCTGGACACCCTGTGTAATATATATATATATAAAAAAAAAAGATGGAGATAAAGTATAATTGGTACTGTAACACTTCTGTGAGTTAACAAATATTTATTAACGAAAATATAACAATATCAATGCCAAACGAATTATAACAATATAAAGATTGGAGCATGTTTCAAATAACTTTATAGCAAACAAATCATATGGCTTGAGCTTCACAGTCAAGACAAAAACTAAGACTCAGACTGTTCAGTCAATCGCACCTTATATATAGTTGTCAGGAGGGTCTAGAACGTTGTAGAATCTCGTGGAAGCTGGTGGGACGGTGTAGATGGAGCTCGAACAATCTAGATCCAAACGGTTCACTCCAACCGATAGTTCGTTCCAACAAACGGTCTAGGGTTTTAAATCATATTTTTTTTTTTTTAATTTAACGATTCAACGTTACATAAAATTGTTAACATCTAATAACTTGATATCGGAAATATTAAATCAAATAAAATATAGAAAACTGGTATGAATCAGAAAGAAATATAAACAGAACTATACAAACGAAAATAGGTGATTAAGGCATTGAATTTATGGTGACGTTGATGACATTTGCAGTTCGACTCCAATAAACTAAAACAAACTAACAAACAAACCCGGTGTGTCGAAATTCGTTGAAATAAAATAAAGTTGCAAAAAATTCTATCAACCATACTCCACCCAAAACTTACATCACCCCACAACGAAATGTGAATTAAATTTAGCCAAAATCGGATAAAATGTTGATAAATAACGTATTCTGCTCTTCGGGAAGTATACTAATCAAAGATCATAAAAATCTGTCCTGCCGTTCCTAATTTTTAAATGGAGAAACTAACCTGACTTTGTTTTACATATTTATCTACGGTAAGTTGTAAAATGCCTGAAACTGAAAATTATAAAAAGTCAGATCTGATATTGAATGCAAAAATGCTAATTGCTATATAAGAATAATAAAATTAAAAAAAAAAAAAAAATTATGCGGAAGCGATAGCCCTGCGTCCTTCACTTTCTTATTCAGTACCTAAAAATAAAGAGTTAAATAACGCAGACAATAAGGTGATTCAGATTTCTGATACTTGTAGTTAAGGATATCCATATTTAATCTGTATTTTTTTTTTCAATTATTTTTATACGAAACTGCCGCAACTCTAATCCTGCGTCATGTTTACAAGAAGAAAAGTCTTTCTGGTGTCAGCCATTTTTATTTCTATATTAAAAATATAATCAGACTGAGAAAAAAAAAAAAAAAAAAAAAAAAAAAAAAAAAAGATGCTGATAAATACCTGATTGAATCTTTTTATATTATTAATTATATCAATAAAATATTAATAAGATTAGCCTTGCTAAAATATTAAGCTACCAGAAGAATTAGGTACACTACACTTGAATGGATTCCAATAGTTTTACCATATATATGAGCCTTTCCCAAGTCAGCCTTTCTCTGGGCAACCCGGGGGAATGGTCCGGGCTTATTCTACACTCTCGGGGTCTATTGGACTTAGAAGGTGTTGGTGTGAGAGTTCTTTTCATATAGATTGCTTATAAGGAAACCCAAAGAATAGAGAGAAAAAAAAGTGAGAAAACCTTTTGTCAAAGCTTTTACGCTTAACATATTTTTTTCAAAGAATCGATCTATTAAATAATTCACAAATTCGATACATAATACGGGTGTTATTTTAAAAACAATATGAATATTCTGAATAAGTCAAAATTTGAAAAATGAATGAACTTAACAATATCAAGTGACTACTCATCATAGATTACATATGGATGGATAAAGATTCCTTCATGCAATGGTTAGGCCTTCAAATAACGAGGATAAAGTTACATAATCGAAAAGAAACTGGGTTGTTCAACTCATTCAAGGATCGTGTTGTCCTGATATCAACAACCCAGCCCCAACTAACTCAATAGATAGATAGATAGATAATTTATTTGTCTTTGGGGATATTACCCCATACAAATAGAGTCAGACAGCCTGTACAAATATCATAACTAAAAATTATTACAATAAAATTATACTTAATTAAATTAAAAAGTTAATAATACAATTGATATCTTACAGATGATTATATACATATAAAATTGATCAATTAAACATATATGCCTGATATAAATAAGATAAACAAATATAACGACCTTGATTAAAAAATTAAAATTATAAGATATTAATCAACTAAATATTATGATAAATTGTTTTTTAAAAAGGTACAGGATAAACAAATGTAAATGAACTAAGTTTATACTAATTCACAAACAGACTTGTATTCTATTGTTATTATCCTCTTGTTTAGATAAGTATTTATATAACAGATAGCTGATTCAGACGTTTACTCATTAACAATAAAAGATCTAATTCTCAGACTATTGATTATATAATAATATGTTGCTTTTATTATTAATGGATCACTAAACTGAAATAAATTCGCGAATTCAGCTTCTGTTGAATTAGTAATAAACGGTATGTAGTGATTGCGGAGAGAGGAGTATATAGTGCAAACCGAAATGAAATGATATAGAGTTTCAGATGTTTTCATATTACTTATAGTGCATACTTCTTGTGAATCGCCCGATACGGGAGCTTGGATTATTATTTTGACTACATTAAAAGAAAGGTGAGGTAAGGATAAATATTGCTGTAACTGTAGGGTGAAATTGTACATAGATTTGTAATAGGCACTGTAATTACTATTTATGAAGGAATTTTTATCTATATTTATCAGCATTTGTTTTATATAGTTCCAATGTTTCTTTTATTTTTCGTTTAAAAATATTCTCTTTTTATTATTAACTAACTCAATAATAAGACAATTTATAAATATGTTTTGGGAACTTTGAAATAGGCAAAAAATCATAATATTAGTCTGGGTTCCATCCCACTCCGGGATAACAGGGAGCGAAAGAGCAGACCAGGTTGCAAATTTATCAAGAAAAGGAGATAAATCATACCTAACTCAAATATGATACGTCACCTAAGAGGATTGGTTACACCAGTTGAAAAAGAATATGAGAAAATTTTGGGAACTAAACTTCACCGTCGAGAGCCCGCACCGGCGGCATTTAAGTCGCACTTCCGAGAAATAGCTTACAATTAGTCACGTGCTGTAGCGTGGCGTCACATTAACCGGATTTTAGGGATTCCTACAGTAGACAATTTTCTTCTTCTTTTTCTTCTTCTTCCTCCGTAGTGCCTTTCAGCGTGGAGGTGCCTCGGTCCATGCGCGCCAAGCCTCTCGGTCTCGTGCCATAGCCTTCATTGCATTTAGTGGCTTGTTTCGCTTTTGGCCAATTGTCCTAATGTGGTCTATCCAAAAATTTTCAAGTGATCATAATTCGAATATTAGTTTCAAATTTACTATATGACATAAAACTGTAATGTGACCCACACCTATTTATTTGTTATTAGAGTAAGAGGGCTATGATATAAATATTGTGTATGTAAATATTAATGAGAATGATTATATATCATTTTAATTAGGTGCCTAAATAGATAAATGAGTATGTTAGCTATATAAATATTTTAAGTAATAACATGGGGCCAAACTTTGTACCACTAAGCCTCCTTATCGCCCTAGTACTGAGAATGCCCACTCCAAAAGTCAGTTATAGATGAAGCGTTGAGCTATGTAGACTCGCTTTGCCGCCCGCTTGTTTTGAGGTAAGCTGTCAAAAAACACTTTGACTGCTTTTGCTGTATACTTTTAAATCTCTCTATATATAAGAGGCTTTGTCCTGACTGACAGAATCAACGCAAAGCAAAAACTACTAATGATAGAACCTTGAAGTTCGGAATTTAGTTTTTATACGCGATGTAGGTAACCACTAAGAAAGGAATTTCAAAAATGTAACCCCTAAGGGGCTTAAATGGCGAAATTGTCATTTAACTCTAACGGAAATCTATTTTTGAGATTTTATACCACATGGTTCTTATTTGAGTATCGATTTAACGTTACAATATTATTAAAATAGACATTCACATAAAATATGGTTACTGATTATTTAAATATTAGTGGTAATCAAATTATGCACACTGTGATTCCCATGATTGGGGGTGGTGCGTGTTTATTTCGATCTCTTCTCCATATATATAAGAGGCTTTCTCCTGACTAATAGAATCAATGCAGAGCAAAAACTACTAATGATAGAAACTTGAAGTTCGGAATTTAGGTTTTAAACACGATGTAGGTAACCAGTAAGAAAGGAATTTCAAAAATGTAACCCTTAAGGGGTTTAAATGGCGATATTGTCGTTTAACTCTAACGGACATCTATTTTTGCACTTCGAGAAAAAATATCTTATTTGGACTCATTTTAAAGATCTTGATACGACGAGTTTAACTCGAAAGTCCCTATGGGGCGTCGAAAACCATATTTTAAAGCCGATAAATGAAGCGTTCACGAGGAGTAAGTAATTTTTTGTTTCGGCGGTTTTAGTGAACTCTCTCTATTGCGCGTCTCCCTCTCTTCTACCGAGCCGGCAGCTTCCCCCTCCAACATTCCACCTACCGGAAGCTCCGATTCTACTAAATTTCCTTAACATCAGTTAACATATTATATTAAATCAATACCAAGATAATGATCACAGAATTTATTTTATAGGCTCGCGGGCAAAGCCGCGACGGGGAATGCTAGTATTATTGATAAAAGTATGTTCATGCATTTCAAAGCCAATAAAAACGTCGTATTTCATTGAAAATCGAACAGGGCTTTATGACTCCTTGCCGGCCTAGAGAGTGATATGATAAGATCAAGAGTGATTAGGGCTGAAGTCCGGCACGAAGTCATGTTTTATCATTCTTGTTAAGGTCTGGCTACACATGTCCGCACCGGATCCGCACCGTAGCAATAATACAGGTTATGTTCAGAATATTTTTAATTTAATTTACATATTACCTTTAGTTATGCCTAAAGTTCAAGCCACACTTGTCAGACACAGGCCACTTTAGGCATAACTAAAGGTAATATGTAAGTTAAATTAAAAATATTCTGAACATAACCTGTATTATTGCTACGGTGTGGATCCGGTGCGGACATGTGTGGCCAGACCCTTATTCTGTGAATAACATATTCCCAACGTCTGTAAACAACGAAACACCTTTTCAGTTTACTTTTTGTTGTCGGTTCTAATTTGTTTTTCTCATTTTCTTGTATAAAAAATTTTGATTGTTACATGTCGTAATTTAATGATAATTCATAGGTACTCACCCACCTTTATTTATTCTTAACAAAAATTCAAATCCTTCGCTGACCATCAAAATTATCGTAAAAAGTTCCTGATATGGTAAAAATTTTAAGTTAACTATTCACGCCATGTATCTAAATATGGATGAAAACACGGCCTGCGGCTGTCATATATTTGTTGATGTCCAAGGAGTTGGAAAATATTCAATTATACCAATTTAGTTCATTTTCCGAGAGGTTTTAGCGTTTTAAATGGAGACATAAGTACGGGGTCAATTAGCCCCGTGCCGCACTTGTAGATAATTGCACTACGGGGTCAATTGACCCCGTGCCGCACTTGTGGATGGGCCACGCACTGAACTGTGTTAAGCTACTGAGATGAGCGAAACTGCCTCACCCGAGAAACCGAATCAAAACGTGATTAAATACATTTCGAAAACCATTAACTAGTGAATTTTTTTTTTTTAAACGTAACTAAAGCGTTGTAGGAATCCCACTCCTACAAATAAAAAATAGCAAATAAGTAAGGTAGACTATCCTTAATGTTTTCCACAAAAATAAAAAATAAATTTAAGCTCATCATATATAAAATGCGTTAAACTGGAGGTCAATTTAGTAATTTTGGCTGTATTTTTAAATATAAGAAGATCCTTTGAGAAAGACAATTAGTTATCTGCGGGCTAATTATATAACACCCTATATTGCATTCTTCTTTGTGCGATTCTCTTAAGCTAAGTAACGCTGGTAATAAATGTACTGTATAATCTAATATTCAAAAACCTAAAAGGTGTTATCTTTTAATCTGCTATTAATGCAATAATCTAATATTAATGGTTTCTGTAATTCTGAAAAGAGACTTGGGTCTCTGGATTCTCGATATATGTATCATTTTAATGGAAGTGTTTCCACGAAACGTAGGAATTCAAAGGTCCTAAGCATACTGTGAATCATTGAATTAACGTTTCATAAGAGCTTTACAAACAGATATAGTGAATTAAAGGCCTGTAGAGAGATATCTGAAAGTTAGTTAGTTAGTAGAGAGTTATTTTGCACATAATTCAATGAGCGCATTCTTTGTGTTTTACAACATGTCCAATGTTTACCTTTTTAATTAAAAACAAATTTATTTTTGTATAAGTCTGCAATTATATAATAGCGATTTTGGTATTAAATCCTTGTAATTCGAAACCCTGACATTATTACAACTATTGTCAATAGATTCCTCACCGAAAATTTATGACAACTAAAATCACAAAAAGCACAAAGGCAGGCGACTAATCGCAGTTAAAAGAAGAAAATGTTTTTTATGGCTCTCCCGAAAAGGTGATTTTTGTAGATTGTTAACAGTGCACCAGACTATGTCGTATGTACTCAATGAACGTACTTGTTAAAAATAATGGACAACCTATGTTATATTTTGGTATGTTGATCGCCGACGGAAAAATGTACAGCAAATAATGAAAATTAAATATTAAATAAGCCTTAAATAAAAAAAGTAAATAAGACGAACAGGCTGCTTAAGCTTTAGTTATAGATCTTTAAAGGACAATGCGGAGGTGTCAGTTTCGAAAGAAATATCCTCTAGGAGATCTCCTACGCCCTATCACGGTTAGTTGAATCCGGAATTCTGACGGGCCTCGATGGCATTTTACCCCCAGAGAGCAATTCCCAAGAATGGTAAGTCACAGACGCCATGTTCGCCCCAACAAGAAACTTATTCAAGCAAATCATCGATAAACGTTGCATATTCTATAAATTTGCTAGATGCGCAAATAAGATTTATTCTAAGGTCCGCATATATGAAATATTATAAAATAAATATTTCTCATGCTTAATTATGATATAAACATATAATACAATGTCAAAATGTTGGTTGCATATGGTAAAATATGCATGGTTCCTCACCTGAGGAAATGTAAATGAATAAATTGGCCGTTTTAAATTATATTGAACTGAAAAGGAATTTTATAATGGAACTTTTCGGGGAAAGATATCGCTATTGAATAAGTATAATGGCTATTGTATAGGAAAGTTTGTTAAGAGTCGAGCGAGGCTTTGAGATATTCATAGCAATCGCTCCTAGTTCAGCCAACCTGTTTGAGTTAAGGAAGTTGCTGGCTTAAATTCAGACCTTGCGAATTGAATATTATGGTACGATTATGGTAATTATGTTTTTCTGGAATAATATACAGGAATTCATTGATTTAGAGACATCGCAAATGTTTCTTAAATTGAATATATTTTTTTTTTGGTGGATTATTAACACATTATGAGCGGCTAGCTTAGGATATAGGACAGTACTGCGTAGCGGGCCAATTTGCCAGCTAAGCAAAATATATGCGTGTAAAAAAACAATAGAAAAGCTAATTTTATTCAGAAATAATAATTTTTTTTTCCTGGGACTTGAGAGCTCAAATTCACGGCCTTGATTGAAACATAAATTTTATTTAAACGTTTAATTGTGACATATCAATAATTAGCTTTACTTTTGACTTTTTATTTAAGCCTATTGAATATTCGGTTATAAAATTAAAAAAAAAAAATTAATAGATTTTTGTATATTATTTGATAGTTATGAATAAGTTATGTCGTAATTGATCCAAATATTTGGATATTATCTGTTCAAATATGATAAGTACTTATGATGTTCCTTGCAATACTGAGTACGGCGGAAATGCCGTTTCCTGTTATGAAATAATAATAATTTGTTGGGACTTATTAACTAGTCGTATTTTAACTCTCACATTGCATTTACGATTAATATGTTTTTTTTATTTATATCATGATACAATTAATTCGCATGTGCAGTACCCTTTAACAATAGGCAGCTATAGAAGACATAAGGCTTCGCCGAAATTATGCAATTTTAGCATGGACAAGTGTTTGCACCTGGTATGAAAAAAACACTAAGCGAAATTTTAAGAACTTAGGACGAACGGTGTCGATTTCTATAATTAACAAACAAACAAACAGAATTTCAAGTGTTTTTTCCTCAAATGCTATTATCTTAGCCAAGTCTCATCTCCCAACTCCTTGCATACCAACTCCAACAGCTCTGAGGCCTTCATCTCTCGCCTACCTAATAAGCTTTTTCTTTAGTACAGCCTACTCCAAAGTTAATGATTATGCTAATTCGTGAATAAATGAGGTACTTAATATATTTGTCATCATATTACATCACAAGCATGTGTTTTCAACACATGCTTTGAATCCGTAATGTCGGACTTTTCGGCCCTAGGTCCTGAAAAATCATTTCTCTGGGCTAATCTCACTTAATAATAATACATATTAATAAAAATCTACTTAAAAGATATAACATGTAGTAATTTTGTGTTTATTTTAAAGTCGAATGCTTGAAGTGCAAAATAACATTCAAATGCCAAAAAAGGTAGTGTAGAGTCTTATGATTTATTATTACTTCAAAGTCTGTTTTTCGGGGGAATGAAGGTTTTTGGACAGTTGACGACATATTTAGAAATGAGCCAGAAAATAAAAATATTTCATTAAACGAAACGTTTTCAGTAATCCATAAGGCTGTGCCAAACAAAGGGTTTATTATTATGAATCGTAAGGATTCTACCTACTTCTAGGTCAATGAACCCATGTTTAATAACACATTAATTTCTAATTATATTATATATATAACTTACTGATTTACCTTACAGACTTTTAGTTATAATTGAAGTTTGAAAAAAGGTTGTAATATACTCAAGTATGAACAGTACCATAAAAAGGATTGTTCATAAAACCTTCCAAAAGTTAGTTTTCGGTACTTTGCCTTTTCCTTTCCTCATGCTCACAATGCCTTAACACTAAGGCTTTAAAAAAAAAGAAGATACTTATTGAAATACATTGATTTTTTTTTTCTTTGACTTTAATAATTGATTCGCACCTGTCAGCAAGGTGCTGACAATCAGCGAATGAGATGACGGTATTGGGAAATGATGACATGTCAGGCATGAGGAGGGAAAGCACCCAACAGCACTCCCTTCCTGGGATTACCTTTAATTACCTTGGCTGTCTAAGAGAGCAGATCTCTCATCAAGCGTATTTTTAGTCTTCTCTTATCCATCCGTACTTCAGCCATATTACTGATTAGACTATTAGGGTGTCCGTTTAAATTATTAAAAAAAAATTTGTATAGCGTCGTTATGTGCTGGTCGACTGTTGGTATATGGAGGTCTGAATGTAAAGTTTTGTTAGTCACGTACCAAGGTGATTTGTGATAAGTCGTAACAATTTTTTTTTTAACAACAAGTTTTTGTAAGTCTTTTTAGCAATGCCGAATATCTGTGAGGAATATGTCCATGTGGGCTTCAGTAAGTAAGTGTACGTATTGACTTTTTGTTTCAGTTTCAGTTTTGATGATTTAGAAAGTAGCGGGTAGAGAAGTTTGAGTCTTTTGTCAAGAGTCCTTTTTTCATTTTGTCATGTGGGCCCCATGTCATCCTTTATCTTTATAGATTAGTTCCTTGTACATACGCTATTTATATTTAATCTCGCGTGGGATGAAATAATCCAATAATTGCTAAAAAAATGGATCGTTAATACTTACTACAGTCAAATAAGAGATGTAAAAAAAAAAAGCTTATAGATTAACTGAGACGTTATCTTTATCATCGAATTTGGATTTGATTGTATTAAAAAGAATAGGATATAATTTATTTAATGCAATATAGATTCTGTGCCACAGCAACGCATTGGTGAGTCTGCTCGTGTATTATAAATGGTAATAGCCTAATATGAGTTTGTAAGAAATGGTATTTAAACATGGGACTATGGCAGTAAAGTTTAAATTGAGCATAGAACTTGTTTTAGGGATTTAGGTAATGGGGTATGGGAAGGATCCGGATCTCCATTAACAATTTTCCATTTAACCTATTCAAAATTCAGGGTAATGGAGGGACCTTCTATTCACCGGCAGCCGGGCATGAAGCCGAGCAAATAGGACCTCTTCTCTTAATGGTCGTCCTCGCCGAATTCATACCATTCCTCGTTCCCACTGCTTTTTGGCCCCTAACTCTAAATATAGCATTAACCTGCATTATATCTTTATCCCTTCAGCAATCACCTGCATTGAAATTACATGAGTCGTCACCTCGGGTCATAATGACCCGATAAAAAGATATAATGAAAAAGGTACTTAATGAATTAAAAAAAAGATTCATTTATTACCAACGATTAGTCTAATTGGCCTATTTATTAAAATAACAAAAAACAGATATTTATTAATGTAGAAAAGGTAACAATATTCTTCCAAAAATGACATTAAAAAAAAATTAATGTAGTGATTGGTAATATTTAATGGTGTAATACTTATAGAGAAAATCTAACGTTATATTTGCCTAAGTTCAGTCTTTACATTCCAAACATATAATTAATGAATGGTTTTTACAAATAAACTGTTTACACTTGGAGCAGAATGTTGAATATTTTGGGTCCCTTGTGCTAGGACAAATGTGGCACCTTTTCCGTTTTTTCCTCGGGTTGATACTTCTTCTTCTTCATTTTCATTAATTATTATTACTCCATTCTCTTCTAAATACATATTAATTTTTTGTTTTAGTTATTTAAGTAGTAAGAGGCTTTAGGATCTTTGGACTATGTGAATTTTCATCAGCTGATGTGCGAGGTCGGCTACTTGAAAAGAAAATTTTCCTATGAACAATTGGTTTTAAAAACAGAACTGGTAAACAAAGGAGGTCTATTCACTCTAAACACACGCATTAAACTGGCGTCTTGAGATGAAACAAAGACTTACATTATCACTCACCTCGGGTCAAATAAGGAAGCACCATGTTACAAATGTAGTCACCTCGGGTCAAATTTTCCTGAAATACTATTTCTAACTTTATGTCGTTATGATATACCGATGTTTTAAAATGAAAATATTGTTATAGACGATATGTTAAAAGCTCTACCTTTAAAACCTCCACAGTGATATGAATAATTGAAGCAGAATTATGTGTCGGGTCATATTGACCCGACGTGATTGCTTAAGGGTTAAATTTATAAAAATCTCGTGTCCCGATGTTTGTTGGAGGTAAAATCAGAAACTTTTTTTTAGGATATTTTACTCCCATTAAAAAAACCTAGGGCCACCGCGGGAAGCGAACCCGCGACTTTTAGTATAATAGGTTGCCATGCTAGACTATACCACAGGTGACCCCAAAGGACTCGGGTAATACAAAAATTACTACTATACAGTAACAAGGAGTGACGGAATAGTAACTCCAAAAATGTCAATTTCTAATCTATGTAAGTTGGTAAGTGAAAGTTGTGTGTTCCGCACATCGCACCAGATTTTTCACTAACTATATATATTCTATTTTAGGTCTATAACATAATATTATATAGATATACAAGACCTATTAATGTATTTCTGCAATCCTCCTTTTAGGATCTACAAGGAGGCAGTGCGACAAAGGATCGCCCTCTCCAGAACCTCCAGCAACATCATCCTCAACAGCATCCACCAGCACCGGAGGGGCCACCCCCACTACGTCCCCAAGCTTCTGCCCCCGGAGGCCGAGGGGGCCGTGCCTGAGGGCGGCAGGAACAGCACGGCCTCCACTCTACCACTCACCAAGCCATCCAGTAACGGTAAGCACTAATTTATGTACGTAGTATATATCATATGAATTGCACTTCTGTATGTCATATAGTCACAGGAAAACTGTAAATTGATGTCTTGCAGCATTGATACGTATGTTATGCAAGCATGCGTATCATACCACTGTTGCAAAATCCACATAATCCCATTCCTCCCTCAAAAGAAATTACTTTTTTGGATAGACTCTACCTGTTAATTTTAGCAGTATTAGTTCTGTAAGCACTTTATTTGATTACACTCTCTTCTTTGTGTTTTTTTGGAACATAGTTTTTATTTATAACCCTTGATTGACCCTGAAAATTAGTATTCTCCTCCTTTTTTTCTTTTCGACATTAACGAATTGCAATAGGAACATCAAGAAAGAAAAAAATCTAACTGTTATCAAAATGTAAAATATTCTTTGAAAATCACAAAATATCTTAAATACCAAAACTCAATTTTCTTCTGATTCTTAGTATTTTTAAGAATTATCAAGCAGCCGAACGATGAAAAAGGAACTTTTTTTTTTGTTTATTATATAATAACAAAATATTTGACAATGATGAATTTGCAATCTGAAAATTACTTGCAATGAGCAAATTTTGTTGACAGCTTCATGTGCGTTCGATGTGGAAATAACAAATTAGCTCAGCAAGTCTCTCTGTTACCGCCATCTTATTCGTGGTGGGCTGTAAGGGTTGTGTGAGCATCTTAAATCTTTAGTCAGAGGGTTTGTATTGAAAGTCAGCTATACAAACTTTGGTGAAAGCTATTATAATTTTCCTAAGACTGTTTTTGAAGTAGTTGGCATGCGTAAAATCAAAAATGCTCAGCAATGCCAACTGTTTTTTTTTTTTTTTTTTTTTTCCTGCTTTATTTTATTAATATTATTTTCTTAAAATATTATTATTTTATCTTTTCCAATTTTCCCACAGTGATCGGATATGTCAAATTTCTGACAGTAGGTTGGTTGCTTTTAAAAATTTGAAAACTGACTCTATTTCCTTACTATCATTCTAATGATCATTTCTAACTGCTAATTCTGGTATTAGTCCATAGCTATTAAGGTTGGTTGTGTAATATGGGCAATCTTGGAAGATATGTTTTATGGAGACAGTGCCGCCGCAGTACTTACATATCGGTGGTGCTTCCCTTGAGAAGAGGTAGGAGTGGGTAAGTCTCGTATGACCGATTCTAAGCCGAGTCAACACGACCTCCTCTCTACGGCATTATCGAACGGATGTACCCCACGGTCTTACATCTTTCTTTATGTCTTTTAGTTTGCTTGGAGGACTCTCGTCTCACATCGACTGCCAGGCTTCTTTTATTTACATTCCGAGGGGCTTGGTAAGGTCCGATGGAGTTAGGAAGGTTTTGCCAGAACCGGGTAGGGTAAATGCTTCTTTTGCAGCTCGGTCGGCTAGCTCGTTCCTAGCGATGCCCACGTGACTAGGGGACCACAGTAACGTAACCCAGGTCTTTTAGGTCGGTTAAATAAGAGTGAATTTGGGAGATTTTAGGATGGTCTGGATTCATGTGATCTAGGCCTTTTAATGAGCCCGGTAATAATTAAAATATTTTGTTGATTTATTGCCATGCAAAAGTGGAGAGCTGCTGATATTGCGTTAAGTTCGGCGGTATATTATTGCATAATTAATGTAGTTTGATTTTGTATGTGGAGTCATTTGTAACGAAGGATGATGCTGTTGATTGTATTGATTTAGATCCCTCTGTGTAAACAATGAAAGATTCCGATATATTTTGACTTGTTTATTATTGCGTTACTAACATAAAATGGTGCATCAACTATTCTTCGCAAATGTTTCGACTGATCAAACTGTATACTATTAATGCTGGACGATTTTGCAGAGCCCCACAGTTCTATCTCTAGTGTCCGTATAGGTTTTAGTAAGACGTTAGATAATGTGAGTTTCTTTGTTAAAGATAATTGTGAAAGGCTGTAAAATCCAATCGACACTCATTGGCGAACTACTCTGAGGTGTAAAAAAAAAACAAAAAAAAACCCATACAAAATTCGTGACCTTCTCCAGCAAATATCAGGAGACAACTGGCTTTGTTTATTAGTATTAGGTCATACTAGAGATGGTTGTTTGAGTACTTCGCAAGTAAGAGGAGAACACAAATCATCTATATATCTTTGACGCGCGGTCATAAGGGCTTAAGTCAAAATTTTTAATTTTTCAGGGGAGCAAAAGCAAAGTTCAAAACATTGTGTAAAATCTAATTATTGATATTATTAGTAATTGTCATTTTTATAAAACAATATGATAGTAATTCTATCTGAAGTATACATTTATTTCTTGACTGATCGTTCCTGATTAGGTATTTTGACTTAAGCTCTTTTGACCGCAAACCTCTTCACTTCGGTGCGCCGTGATTAGGGGTGAAGTCAAAAATTTGAATTTTTCAGGAGAGCAACAGCAAAGTTTAAAACATATTTAAAATCTAATTATTTATATTATTATTTTTTTTTTTATAAAACAATCTAGTAGCAAGTATATCTGACATATCCTATAACTATCTGACGTATACATTTATTTTTTGTCTGATCATTGACTGCACACCTCCCTCCCTCTTCACTGCACACCTCTTCATGAAGTACTTTGACTTTAGTTGTGCCTTATATTACACAAAATAAGTTCACTAAAATTTCTATCGCAATGATAATAAATTTATTATAAGAAATAAATTAAGTAGTACTTAATTAATAGCAACTCATTTCTTTTTTAATTTGGGAAAAATAAATCAGAATACAACATTAGAATATTGTATTAAAGTTGTTTATTAACGAAGTCAAAATTACAATGTTGGAATTAACAAGAATTTAATTTGTTTAACATTTTACCCTTTATAATCGCTTAAGCATGTTAGGACATACATAAAACATAGTTGTGGAATAGAATAATTTTAATAGTTTTACATTACAAAATACGAGTATATTAATGGCATACATGAAGAAATACAAAATTAACAAATCTCAAAATTCCATTCCTTTTATTTGGGACAACTCCAGCTCAACTTCCAGAAGCTCAGTATTCTCCGCTTGGAAAGCAGAATCTGTTGGGAGTTGTCCATAAAAATTTTGAAACACTGATGGTATTAGAGGAAGTAAATTCATGAGATCTTTTTTCTTTATCTCAGTTATAGGAACCATGGGCTTTTGTTAAACCTGTCCTTTGGAAAGCCTCCCACTTTTTCAAAAACTCATTGACTTAAAGGGACTTCTTCTGTTAAGGAGTTCTTATGCAACAGAGTACTTTAGTCTTGAGTGTACTGAAGCCACTGAACATTGTGTCAGGAAAATAAGTACTCATCCGAATTCTTTTTCCTTAATACTAAATCTGTCTTGAGAAGCTCTGAAAAAAAACAAGAAAATCTTCTTGTTTCATTTCAATTACTTGAAATGGCATTTGCTTTCCGGTTCCCCTAACTAGCTGAAATTAAACATGAGGATGATAAATTGGGAATTTTAGCTTTTTTTTCTTCTTTTTTTTCTATCATTGAGTGGTCAACAACATCCCACGATGTACGTCATCTCCATTCATAACAGCTGCACCACTGTTGGAGTAGTCGCATAAGACTATAGCGCCAATAAAATTTATTTAAGTAGTGAACGGTATTAAGGGCATAGGTTGACTTAAGACCTTAATACCAGAAAGGAAGTTATAAACTTGACTTAAGGCTATAATATCAATTGATACAGCTGATCGATTTCTAAAGTTTGCCTTAAAACCTTAATACCAACCGGTAGCTCTGATTTATGCTATAATAATACGACATAATCTCTAATTGCTCAAATAGTGACTTAAGCCCTTATGATATAATGTTCATATCTTTTGACAATATTATGATAAATTGACATTTTTCATGCATTCTTGGATGTAATCAAGTTCTCTACAATTTTCCAATTTACATCTTGTGAAAAAAATAATGTGGGAAGTATACAGGAAAACGAATTAGGCGAAAGAAAAAAATCTAAAAATTTCCCTGTTTCCAGAGAAGAATATCTCGGAAACAAATCGTCTGTTCTACATAATGTACCTATAACGATAGTAAATTGTAAGAAATTTCGTCATTTTTTTTTCTATGACTTACCACACCCACAGGTAACATTATGAGATGTTTAACAGGGTCACTTGCCTATTACTCGTTTTTACAAAAGATAAAAACAGAATAATTGTACATACAACACTGAGGTGCTGAATTTCAAAACGAGACAAATCCATTTTCAATTTTCTCTAACCCTGAGAAGGTCCATTGAAATCCCCACCCATGTCCCATCCCACCGCGGCACCATCATAAACCACTTCATAATATTCATAGCTTCTATAAAACTTTTATTTAAATATAAAATTTAAATATTTCTTCATTTTTTTTTGTTTTTGTTTGTTTAACTTTACTTCAAGCCACTAAGGCTAATCGGACCTTCCTAAAGTGGGAGTCCTATATTTTGCCAATCCAGGTGTAATTAGGATAGGGACCTTTAACGAGTATCTGACGTCGTACAGGCTCAGGACCTTCATTTTACGTCCTATCCAAGAGACGGCATAGCCAATGATTTATTACTGTCATTAAAAATCCTAGGTCCACCTCGGGACGCAAACCCGCGATCTTTAGTAAAAAAAAAGAAAGAATGTAAGATTTATTCTGGGAAATTTAGTCCCCTAAGAATAACAGGTAGGAACAAAATTAATAGCCATTTGTCAGGGTAGTTGGAAAACTTTCAGATTTAGAGTATAAAGTAAACACAATATATGAAAGCAAAACAATAAAAATAACTGCGACAGAATATTGAAAGAAAAAACAAAAAAGCAGACATTTGGATGTTGAGTACGTGGATTTGATCAGCTTTTTAGCTTAAAAGATATAATATTAATCAAATAGGTATATCCTCAACGTTGGTTTCACTATTTTACATATTTATAGGAGATTGAAGATTCAGGAGGTGATGAAATAGTTGGGTATTAAAGGATGTGAGGGATGAAGTTTTACGGATGGAGACAGGTAATGAATTCTAGAAGGTGGCAGCACGGATGAAAAAGGATTTTGTAAAGGAGGCAGTTCGGTAGAAAGGGATACACGGCAGGTTTCGATTGACTTCAACCGTTAAGTCTTTGCACCTTGCGGATTCTTTCGCGGGATCATTCTAGGACATCTTTAGATGAAAAAGATGCAAAAATTAAAATCCTAAAGGTGGCCGTTTTTTTTATTGAACGATTTAAACATATTTCACTGAAAAAATTACTTAATTAATAAATTTCAATAAATGGATATTTAGCACTCAAAACCGACTAACTTTTAATTGTATCCTGGATCCTGGAATGATACATACAAATCCAACTAAGAGTAGAGAATAAACTGATATAGATATGTTTATTTATATGTCCTTCGTAGGATTTACCTTTATGTGGGTGGTTTATTATTTGTTTTTATGAATTCATATCGGAAGTATATTTCACGAATGACAACAAGTAAATATTTTAATCATTCAAAATTTTAAAATTATTCAATACTATTTAATACTCATCAAATATAGGTATATATCTGTACCTCAAAGGTAAACTGCCGTAACTGATATTAAATTTTTAAAGGAGAGCACTTTGAATTTTAAATTTTCATATTTCCTGTCGTAAAATAATAATAATAATATTAATAATAGGTCATATAAAACACCATTCATCAGGAGTATAAATACGAATACCTTTCGCTAGAAAAATATACACCTTAACAATTCAATTACATCAATAATTAGAAACTCCAGAATTTTGTAGTTACAACAGTTTAACTCTCAGGTACAGATATATTGGACGTATTTAAAAGACCTGAAAAGGGCTAATATGCCATTTGATGAATATAGGTATATATTGAAAAAAAAAAAAAACATTAGATAGAAAAATAAATGATAAAGATTACGATACGTATATATAAAAATCAAATTTTTGTACATTTTACTTAGAAAATGCGAAATTTGTTGAAATGAAAAAAACGAACGTCACCTTTAGGATTTTAATTTTTGCATTTTTTTCATCTAAAAATGTCCTAAAATGATCCCCCGAAAGAATCCGCAAGGTGCAAAGACTTCACGGTTGAAGTCAATCGAGAACTGCCGTGGATATAAGGGTTAGGGGTTTGGGATCTGATGTTTAGAGAATGAATGGAGGAGCAGAGTGTAAACCAACTGAGGATAAACGGAGGTTTCTTGGTTCTAAAGGTTCGGAAAAGATACACACCCAGGAATTATCGCCGTCGGAAAACTGGAAAGAGCCATTTCAATTCAGCGTACCAACTGGAGACGTGGGATCGACTGGGAATACTGAAGATGAATCTAATGAAGAAATTCATCAGTCTCTTCATCCTCGCCTCATAGTATTGTAGGTTTCTATGCTAACCACAACACCACAGGTGACCCCATCTTTATTTTTGTGTTTTATATCCTAAACACGAAATAATAAATGAAGGGGTCGGGGCAAAATAGTGCCAAGCAACATTTAAAAAATAATAAACTGTGGCTGCAGTCTGCTGTATATTACGTAGGAATATACCGCAGACTGCAGCTACAGTTTATTTTTGTTAAAAATGTTGCTTGAGACTATTTGCCCCGACGCCTTCAAATAATGTCATTAGCGTACAAAAGAAACAGTACCACTGAGTTTCCGCTCGCTTGGAATTACTATAGAGATTGAGTTGGTAGATTAGTTAAGGATAATGATCTTTATATTAGCTGCTCGGTTCTAAACGAGGGCTCAATGTGGGATCGAAACTTCTCTAATGGCTGCTGAAGGCACAACTTGCTACAAAGCTGTCACTCGTACAAAGGAAGCCGTGGCTGTCTCGTTAGTGTTATCTGGATCTCTCAGTGATATCTAAGCCATGTCTTCTTTCGCCTTTTCGATTAATTTATTATTTCAATACAAAGGCCCTGTGTTGGGTGTCAGCTCATGGATTAGTTCACTAGAAAATAGTTTGAATTTCGGATATCTTTCACACGGGGCTCCAATTTTATGTTATCGGGGATGGGTGTTTTTGAAAAGAATATTCATTTTGTATTTTAGTGGTGATGGGGGGGGGGGGGGCGCACTGTAAATAAGTTAGAATTTCGTATTTCTTTCACACGGGTTCCAATTTTATGTTATCAGGGTCGGTATTTTAAAAAAAGAATATTCATATTGTATTAAAGGGGGGGGGGGAGCGCACTAGCAAATATAGCATTAACAAGTCTATTTGAACCTTTTCCAAGTCAACTGTCTTACTCTTCCAAGTCAACTCTTCCAAGTCAACTCTTCCAAGTCAACTCTTTACAAGTCCAAAGAAACCCTTTCGAAGTCAAGTGTAACCTTTTCCAAGTCTACTGTAACCTTTTCCAAGTCTACTGTAACCCTTTCCAAGTCACAAGAAACCCTTTCCAATTCAAATTTAACCCTTTCCAAATCAAATGGAACCCCTTTCAATAGTTAAATGAAATAGATAGGGTGACGATTGAGTTGGAAGGGGTTCCATTTGAATTGGAAAGGGTTTCTTGTGACTTGGAAAGGGTTACAGTTGACTTGGAAAAGGTTATACTTGACTTGGAAAGGGTTTATTTCGACTTGGATAGGGTTACAGATGACTTGGAAAAGGTTCAAATAGGCTTGGAAATGCTATAGTTAGAATTTCATTCACTGGTGGGTCCATTATTATGTTATCGAGAACAGTGTTTTGAAAAAAGTATTCAATTTGCATTTTAGTGGCAGGGGGGGGGGGAGGGACGCAATAAGAAAAACGTAAATATTCCTCTTATTATTACCATTACAATATCAATAATCTGCAGATTTGTGACTTTAAAATAGTTACTCGTATATAGAAATGGGGAAAAGTAATGAAGATGAAAATTGCTATTGAATAAATCCGGAAAGTCTTAAATAAATAATTTCTATGATATGAGTTACTATTTTAAAGTCACGAATCTGCTGATTATTGACATTGTTTTGGTAATAATAAGACGAATATTTAATTTTTGTTCCCCCCACCACTTAACTGCAAATTGAATATTTTTTTCAAAACACTGTTCTTGATAACATAATATTAGACCCACCTGTGAATGAAATTCTAATTATTTGCTAGTGCGCCCCCCCCCCCCTGCCTCCGCCTCTATAATACAGAATGAATATATTTTCTAAAATAGATTTTGTCAAGGGTGAACATTGGAATGGAAACGGTTACAATTTAAATAAAAAGGGTGAAAATTGAGTTGGAAGGGGTTCCATTTGCTTTGGAAAGGGTTTCTATTGACTTGGAAAGGGTTACATATGACTTAGAAAAGGTTCAAATAGACTTAATAATGCTATGTATTGAATTTGTGCTTGTGTATTTTGTTTTTATATATAATCCTCAAAATATTTCTTCGATTTTTCTTTTCAACTATCGTCACTTTGACTATATCACAGATTCAAACAGGACTCTCTGTTTTTGAGCATGGCTTTCCAGGAAGTCTGGGACTCCTGTAGTCCTCATCTATTCTATTTTTAGACTCTCTTTGTGGGGGGGGGGGTAAGTGTTAATAAAATGCAAAAGCTATTGTCCCCTTACTAGAACACTTATGTTAGATAATTATCTTTCTAATACGTTAAAAGTAAAATATCTTGGTATTAGGAAAACATTTTTATTTACATAGAACATAAATAAGAAGGTCTATTCATCAAATACAATGGGTTTATTGAGCATTTTACATATTTGTTGTGTTGAATAGTTTAGTTAATATTCCAATATTTTGTTAAAATATTTCCCTTGGATACTATAACAAAAAACAACCTTACTATAAAATTAGCATTTCTACGTCTTTTAGGTACAAAAACCATCACAGATACATTCTACGGTAAATTACTAATCAGATTCACAGATATTCAATCTTTTAAGAACCAAAATATCTCTTATTATTATAAATACAATGCAGTTTGTGAGTTTTTGCGATTTACAATCTGCTAATTAGCAATAAGCAAACTGGTTGAATTCCGAATCAACCAACATAAATAAAATGACTGTCTGTAAAATGACATAAAAATTATTTTAAAAAAATTTAAATTATTCAATCCAATTTACAAAAAAGATGGGCCTAATTGCCTAAATTCATTTTCATTTGGGTTAAGAACGGTAGGCAAAGATTCACTTACTTAGTGGTTGACTTTTTCTGGTGCATCTTTCATTTTTAAAAAGCACACGAATTTCCTTAAAAAAATTTTCAGCCGAAAAAAATTTTGAAACCATCTTTGCTTAAGTTAACCATCTTTGCATCCATGTTAAAACCACCTTTGCTTTTGCGAAACAAAAAAAAAGAAATTTATTCTAACATTGATGTTTTTACAAAAATCCTTTGTTTTTACTTTCACTTACCTATATATGAAATATATAGTAAGTGGAAGTATTGCGATCGTGAAAAATTTCGACTACCGGTTTTCAGCGGAAATACACGTTTTGGGGTCCCCTGAGTCGAAATGACCAAGTCAATATTACTTTTGATAAAATTAATTGAATAATTTTCATACGAAATAATTCATTCGAAATTACTAACTTCGATTGAGAGTTTGCACTAAATTAGGTTAACAAATCCTTGTTTTCACTGGGCTTTAATCGCGTGTCGTCAGAATCATTAGCGAAAATGAGCTGGTAGTGTACGTTCGTGCGCGCGTGTTTGTATGCATTTGAAATTGTGTGTTTGTGAGAAGAGCTCATTAAACCAGACTATCCAACCAGACCAAGACACAATGCAATCTGTTTCGATAATCAGTTGGGACATCATCCCAACTAGTTTGATCTACGTCCGCTACATATTGTTTGTGTTTTCAATTCCCTGTCTTAATCTGCTATGCGCTAAATCTATACAAATTTACTGGTTGCTAAATCTATAAATATGTATATTATATCAAATGGACATACCACAATATACTGTAACACTTTTGTAAGTTTATATGATTTTTATTAAACGAAAATGATTATTCACAATGTCAGACATATATAAAAACACAAATCAAAACATTTCAACTTGTTATAATACAGTAAAACAAAAATAACAATATAAATCGAGCTTCAGAGCAAGACTAACTCCCCAGCCCATCGCTCCTTATATTCAGTCTGAGTTAAAATAATCTAGAATATTCACGCTAAGCGTTGAAGATTCTCGAAACATTCACGAACATGAACAAAATAATTTGTTCCAACAAGTCTTGAACTCCTTTCAATCAGATGTTTTTCCTGTTTTTTTTTTTTTTTTGTTTTTTTGTTTCACGTTCAAATAACAAATTGACTTCCGGCATTTTCATATCTAAAATCGCAGACCATTTCTGACCAAAACAGCTCTCATCTGCAGAATCATGATACCAGAAATCACTTACAATTATCGGTTAATTATTTTTCTTAAAACCAAAGGCTCTTCAACCTTGAAGGTCATTTTAGAATAGCATTAGGAGTACAGAATAATTTATCAAATAACAAATGAAGGGTTTCCAACAAAAAGTCTAGAAATCTTTTCAATCACATGTTTTTTCTTTTGATTTTTTTTTTTTACCTTAAAAAAATTTATATATGTTTAAATACATAAACAAATACAAATATTATACATAACACCCAAAAATTTATGAATAATTTTTAAATAGAATCGTTTATTTCATAGACCCGTCAAATGAATTTTTTTATTTAAAATGGGATATAAAAAGTTTCTGGTAAAAAAAAAAAAAATGGAAATATTATTCAGAAACTGGCCAATTTTTAATCAGATTTTGTTCACAATAATCTTGTATTAATATAAATAAAGCTATTTTAAAACTGAATTTCCATTTATCATCCCATCGTTTTATAAAATATCATGAGCTTACTTTATTTCATTGCAGAAACCGTCCAATACAATTTATTTTCTGTGGTCACCTGTGGGGTAGTGGTTAGCATGGCAGCCTACAATACTTAAGGTCGTGGGTTCGCGCCTCGCGGTGGCCCTAGGATTTTTTAATTGGAGTTGAAAATCCTTGGCTATGCCGTCCCTCGGATAGGACGTAAAATGGACGTCTCGAGCTTGTATAGTGTCAGGTACTCGTTAAAGATCCCTATCCTAATTATACCTGGATAGGCAAAATTTAGGACTCCCACTGTAGCATCGTCCGATTAGCCTTAGTAGTATAAAGTGACGTTAAACAAACAACAAATAACTTCCATTCCCATCTATATTTACTTTACAGTGTTTTATAAATATTTAAATATTGCCATCTCATAGAATAAATTTAAAAAAATTATTTATAGTGAACTAGCAGACCCGGCCACGCGTTGCTGTGGCTCAGTAGTTATATCCTAATATTTTTAAACAAATACAGTAATACCAATATTCATTGATAAAGATGAAAACCTTTCAGCTAATCAAAATCCAACGTGATTGAGAATAGAGCATTACACCATTTAAAAGTATTTGGTAAAGAATATAGGAAAGTTAAAGTTTTTATTTTTTACATCTCATACTTCAATGTAGTCTGATTAAAAAGGAGCTTGTTGTGTTTACGACTCACAGAGCTGCCAACACTATCGCTCTTTTTTTATGGATCGGTATAAACTAACTCGAAATGGCTATATTTTTCCACTAATTTTAAAAAGGATGACTGAAGTAAGTTTTGATAACCTCAGCCATTGATCTATTGATTATTGGCCAAACACTACTTCAACTTGGTATTGTTAGTTTAACAACGGGTTTTTGCTCAGTATTACATACAACAGCAATTTTGCTCAGGGTCATGCCATTCTTGGTTAACGCGTCATATATGTCCTTTTGATAGGCGTTTTTCTCAATTTCTTTGAGACCTCGATTTCCCAACCCTTCGGCTAATAAGTGTTCGGTAGGAGGGTGGTGTGTTGAAGCTTTTAATTTAGCAATATATTTGAGTGATAATAAATCTCTTTTTAAAGAGGTTTTTACATAATACAATTAAGAATTTTTATTTATTCAAGTACTAATTTGTTCAAAATGTTTTGGGTTAACCTGTTTTTTTTTTTTTTTTTTAACACAAACCAAAGATTTGATGGTTTCCACACACCATTGCCCAAGGGAAAAACACGGATTTTCAAATCCAAGTGGACATTGTTTGCCCTTGGGATTTGTTTATGGTCATTGCAAAAGCCAAACGAATAGGATATTGAAGCCTTTTAAATTTTATTGAAAATTCTGTCGGTTCCAAGGGAATAGGTGGCAACAGGGCGATATCTCCTGTAAACCTTCCAGGTAACATTTTTCCTTCAATAACATTTCCTGTGATCCTTTTAATGACCAAACGTGTACACAATTGAGGTGGATTTAAGTTACGAAGAAGAATGATCGGTGAGCCAATATTCAACTGGAGATTGTTTGGGTGTATATCCAGGGAATTAAAAAATTCAGATGGGAAATTTACGGCTTCGTTTACATCTAGAATATTGTCAATTGATTTTGGAAGTTTATTTCATCGAAATCAACATTCTTTGCTGCCAAAATAGCACGACTACCCAGCCACTTATAGTCCAAATAATTGTTCAAAATATCAGGAAAGACACTTTATGTTTCGTAGACAGTTCATTTTTCGTCTCTACAACAGTTCAGAAATTTTCTGGTAATTTGATAAATTTTGAATTTCGATACAAAAAAAAAAAAAAAAAAACCTGTACCACTACAACCCATAAAGGGTCTTGGGTGCAGTACTATGTAAGGAAGAGTACTGTTTCTTGGTCAGCGGTCGTGCAAGGAGGTGATTTGACCGTGATCACGCTCAACCACCAGGTTCTTTCCCCTTAATTTTTCAATTAAGGGTACCCACTTTATAGAGGCTGGGTTTGCCCCAGGAGGGTCTCTCGGCCCACGAGGCGAACTGTGGCGAATAATAAAGATATCATAAGCCATGTCAGATTCGAACTCGGGACCTTAAGCACAGCAGTCCACTGCCTTACCAGTGGGCTACCCCGCTCCCCGAAATTTCGATACAGCTAGCTCTATTTCACCGTTTCCAATATAGAGCAATTGTTTAAAAAATATATTTGCCGATGGATTATTTTGCAGTAGTACTCTCATATTTATGGCGGATAAATCTGAAACTTGAGGTTACCCAAATAACAATTATTCCTGTTCAGTAGAGGTGTAATAATCATTAAATGTAAAATTTTAAAAATGCCGCGATTTGTAATCCTTTCTTAATCAACAATCATTTAAAGATAAGTAAATATCATTTCCAATAATAGCCTACTTTAAATTAAAGAAAGGATTAAAATCTTCGCTAACATTTCTTAAACTTTACATTTAAAGATAATTACAACTTAGGAAGTAACAGCCTCTATTAGATTGGGATTAAATTTTCTCAACTTTAAATTATTGTTGATAAAGGAGGAATTACAAATCTTCACTGACGTTTTTTAAATTTTACATTTTAGATCTCGGGATAAAAATGATAAAAAGGTTTGGTAAAATAAAAAAACACTGTATTTAAATAATAATAACAAAACGAATAATGAAAATAAAGAAACTTCTGTTAAATAAATTAACTGAAAATATAATATTAAAGTCTTAATTATGCAGTTCTTTAGCAAATCACAAAGTATCCCACAACACCTAATCAAAACACACCCTTTTTGAGAGGGAGTTTTTACGACTGGTTACCCGCAGTGTAGCCAATTGACTAATTTTCACTAATTTTTGGCAACACTGACTCCCCAAAGGAAGGCTTCTATTAGGTTACACCTATGACAGTAGGTGCTGTTACAACATTTATAGAGTATTATTTCAAATAATAGCCTAATTTAAATTATTAAAATGCATTTACTATACTAAAAGTTGATATCAGGGTGGGCCCAGCAAAGCGGTTCAGCGCTTAGCTAGTAATTTAATTTAAATACAAATAAAAAAGGAAAAGGAAGAAAAAGTACCTACACATTTGAGTATTTATTGTAACCTTTTCTTGATTTATTTATTCTTTAATGAAAATTAACAATAAATACAAATTTGTATTACTATTTGTCTGTGGAAAATAATAATATAGGAAAAATAACTGCACTCACATAACGCAATACAAAATTATAATAATGATAACCTGTATTACAATAGCATGCTTATAAACAAAAACATTATGAAATCGACATATGACGCCATGTTAATAAATCATAACACGACCTACTGTATTTGCAGTAATTCGCTATATAAGAATTATTTTGATCACTAATCAATTTAAAAACTATCCGGTCCGGTAAGTTGGCCAAAACTATATAAATTGAGCCAAATTTCATTAAAATCGGTTGAGTAGTTTCTGAGAAATAGAGAGACAAACATACGGACACGAGATTTTTATATATATAAGGATTAAAAATATAATAAAGCTATGAGTTCTTTAGAGCCCGCTTTGGTAAAACTACAAAGTCCGGTACCCCTTCGTAAGAGACGTTAAACAAACAATTTATTTTCTCAAATAGACTGTAATTAATAAACAAAATAAATACAGAATTTTCTTCAAGTTTTCAAGAGAATTTGAGAATACAGCTAGTTTTTTAAGGCAAAATAAAGTAATAATAACAATAAATATAAATAAATAAATAAATAAATTTTATTGTTATTTTCTTCTAAATTTAGTGGGAAGATATTTATATATTAATTGATACAAAAAGCAAAAAATCTTCTTTATTTCACCATAAATATTTATTTACAGCACATGTTGACGTTTCGGGGCTGTTTCCCCATTCTCAAAACATAAATAATTTTTCAATCGTATGATTGAAGGTCTTTTAGTAAATATTATAACAAATATATTAATGTAATATGCTTAAAACACACTGTTTTACATTTTAAATATGTAAGCTCATACTTGTCCATTTTTAATAAAGTATGAGCTGACATATTTAAAATGTAAAACAGTGTGTTTTAAGTATATGGCATTAATATATTTGTTATAATATTTACTAAAAGACCTTCAATCATACGATTGAAAAATTATTTATGTTTTGAGAATGGGGAAACAGCCCCGAAAGGTCAACATGTGCTGTAAATAAATATTTATTGTGAAATAAGGAAGATTTTTTGCTTTTTGTATCAATTAATATATAAATATCTTCCAACTAAATTTAGAAGAAAATAAAAATAAAATTTATTTATTTATTTATTTATATTTATTTTTATTATTACTTTATTTTGCCTTAAAAAACTAGCAGTATTCTCAAATTCTCTTGAAAACAAGAAAATTCTGTATTTATTTTGTTTATTAATTATAGTCTATTTGAGAAAATAAATTGTTTGTTTAATGTCTCTTACGAAGGGGTATCGGACTTTGTGATTGAAGGTCTTTTAGTAAATATTATAACAAATATATTAATGCCATATACTTAAAACACACTGTTTTACATTTTAAATATGTAAGCTCATACTTGTCCATTTTTAATAAAGTATGAGCTGACATATTTAAAATGTAAAACAGTGTGTCATAAGCATATGAAATTAATATATTTGTTATAATATTTATTAAAAGACCTTCAATCATACGATTGAAAAATTATTTATGTTTTGAGATTGGGGAAACAGCCCCGAAACGTCAACATGTGCTGTAAATAAATATTTATGGTGAAATAAGGAAGATTTTTTGCTATTTTTATCAATAAATTTTATTTTATTTTTGTTTATATGTTTTTTTTATTTAATGAAATTTACAACTGTATTTACATAAATATATTTAGTAAATGTGATAATACTAAGTATATCTGTCTTGAACAAACCAGAAGAGAAGCTACCCATTGGTAGAAATATAAATTAATAATAAAAATAGAATTTTTTTCCCCTGAAAGTTTGAAGTAGCGCACTGTACTGATTTTTGAATAAGCGATTCAATGGAAAATTAATTTTTTTTTTAAACCTCCTTGTAAACGTTAATGCTTTGAAGGGGGGGGGGGTACATATATAGGTATTGATAAATCAAAATTAAAGGAAATTTCCATTTGTTTAATCTACAAATCAAAGAATAAAGAGAGAATAATAAATCTTAGGATTTATTTAAAAAATTCATTACAGAATACAAAGTGCTTTCCTCGTCTCTGAATACCATCAAAAAATATTTTGTAATCCCCAGCTGATTCAAAATCGTGCCGTGCTGGCAATAACCCTGTGTTATGTTAGTAAGTATTTTTAAATGTTAGGATAATTATCAATACAGATTAATAGGTCTACAGGTTCCTCTTGTATTGAATTTTAGGTAAGTTAGATAATAACTATATAAGTTTGAGGTTAATAAATATAACTTTGAGGTTTGATTTTACCTGTCCATTCTCTCTCTCAACAGACGATTAATTTAAGAAATTTCCAAAACCAGTATTTCCCATAATCCAGTATTCCCTAAAATCCGGTAAAGTGAGTGCAGGCTTTTAGGACTTGTATGGGAACCGTATTGTGGCATTTGATAGGAAAAACCGGAGGAAACATATATTTTTTTTATTATAAAATAATGAAATCTAAATAACCCATATTTTTAGAATGACCCATCTCTCCGATGAAGATTTTTTATCACTTTAATTTTCCTGAGCTTCGCCGTTGGAGCAAGAGATACCCCATCTTTGTGTGGGCTCATGGAAATAATTAATCACCCTTTATCGGTATTAAAAAGAGGAAATAACTTCTTTCCTATCTCCTGATTTTTAATCTGGTAAATTCCTCTCAAATTTTCAATTTTCCGGTTGAAAAGTTATCCTGTAATCGATCCCAAGGCCGAATTCTTGCCACAATAGTGGTAGGGGATTATTGAGAGTATGAAGGACTTAAATATTATGGATTATGCAGTAATCATTCGGAACTAAAACTTTTGAAACAGATAATGGATTCGAAAATTTCTTTGATAATAATGACACTTAAAGGAGATCAGAAGAAGAGAGGTATATAGGAGTTAGCAACTGGTGAATAAAAAATATTATTAAATTGATAGAGACGTACAGTACCAGTCAAAAGTTTAGACTCACCACTAGATTTTGTAAAATAAATAAATAACAAAACTTTATTTATTGAACAACATAACAACTACAATATTATTTTTAATTGATTTACAACTAGCTGTATATCCCGGTTTCACCCAGGAAATGTTGAAAACAATGAGAAAAGCCGTGGGTCAAGAAAAGTTTGTTAGGACAGAAATGAGATTTTTTTCGACTCCAACGGTTGATTTCGTAAAGCGAGGTCATAACGATTTTTATAACAATAAAGAATATACCCAGAGATTGGCTGAAGTTATGCAATTGTATGAAAGAACCACTAAGCGAAATTTGGAGAATTTAGGACAAACGTTATGGATTTCTATAAAGAAAAAACAAACAAGCAAACAAACAGAATTTTATCTTTATTTATATAGATTGTATTCGAAACGATCATATAATTTTTAAAATGTTATCTCTTGAGTTACAATTATTTTTTTTAAACTTGAAGATTGCGAATTGAATACAAGGGAGTCTAAACTTTTGACTGGTACTGTACGTCTGTAGCGGTGCTTATAATAAATAATTAAGTCCGTACCTCCTTGGACCAACGACGTTGTTATACCGCCAAAAATAATTACCTTTTTAGTAGGTTAAATTCTTGGTACTGAGTGGGTTGATTGAATGTGGACAAGTGTGCAGGCCTGCTGGTTGTTTTAATTTAACATTTTTGTATTAGTAGAAAGGTACACCAATTTTTGTGTGTAGTATTTTTTAGTTAGTGTATATTTAGTTTATTTAGTAAAAGTATTTATTTGTTTTGATTTATTTCAGTTCATTCCTTTTTATTTTATCGATTACTTATGTTTGATTATAACCACCAGGTGTATTTATTTTCGTTTTCTATTTTGTAATTATTTTATTGTTTAATAAATCAACTATTGACTGAGTAAATATATAAACTCAACCTGCTACCGATTAGGTTAGTATACCAAAGAGCTAACACCCACTTACCCATAGATCACAAACTAGAGA
The DNA here is from genome assembly GCA_911387785.2 of Aelia acuminata. Classification (NCBI taxonomy): domain Eukaryota; kingdom Metazoa; phylum Arthropoda; class Insecta; order Hemiptera; family Pentatomidae; genus Aelia; species Aelia acuminata. The sequence goes on from OU426979.1 coordinate 171,200,010, forward strand.
TCACAAGAGATCACAGGGGAGGCGTTAGCGATAAAGGAAGCACTCATACATATTGGGTTATGTGACGTCGGGTATTGCGGGGTAGTGTCAGATTCAATGAGTGCATTACTGGCCATAGAAAATACTAAATCCAAATGTGCTTTAATAACAGAAATAAGAAACGTTTGGTGGCAATCAGGGGAGAAAGGAACGTATATTATTTTTATATGGTCCCCCTCACACTGCGGAATCACAGGAAATGAGCTAACAGATAAAGCAGCCCGCTTCAAGTGCGAATTTCAGATGCCAACGAGGCCACAACCATAAATAAAATTCCTTTTGATGACCTTTTGAAAACAACAAAACTTCAAATCCATAAAATATGGCAGGTCAAATGGAACCAAAAATAATCAAAACTAAAGGGCATAAAGAAGAACACGAGAGAATAGACCACCTCCAACAGAAAATCGCGTAGAGAGGAAACTGCCCTTTTCCGACTAAGAAAAGGCCACTGTATGTTCTCCCATGCATACTTGCTAGAAGGTCTCGAACCCTCTACATTCAAAATATGCTAAGTAGAAATAACAGTAGAGCACTTTCTACAGAATTGCAAAGTCTATGAAAAGTTAAGGAAAAAATTTGGAATTGGGATCATCTTTAGAGGAAAATCTAGATGACGATGAAACAACAGTAAAAAAAACAATACAATATTTAAAACTAACAAATTACTACAACAAAGTCTGAAGTACAGATGTTGCCAATGACCCTGCAGGGTAGAGGCAACAAAAACACCAAATAAATAAATAAATATCTGTTTGTATTTAGCTAAGTGACAATTGATAATAATTGAATAAAAGCTCCATAGTTATATATTAATGCTAGGTCGTTTAAGTAAGCATGGCCCGAACTAATTACTTTACAATTAGGGAATTTTACTATAACCGATACATTGTAAAGCAAAAATTATCTTATTTGAACCTACTAAAGCGAGAGCAACATTATTAAAATTTGAAACTATGTTAAGGCGTAAGTTTAATTACATGGTTAAAATATCCTTTTTTTGTAACAATATGTTAGTGACAGAAATAAAAAACATTATAAAAAATAAAAAAATTTCTTTGAACTAAGAAGATTAATATTTTTTTTTTTTATTAATCTTCATTTATTCCAGCTCGGCTTCTTAAAGCCATACATGGGTCTATATAACAATTATGTATAAAGTTTAACAATTGAATATGTGAGGGAATGGTCTAACGCAGGAGACACCCATAACTGAGCAAATTTATAATGCATCAATAAGAAATAGAAGTAAATAATAAAATAGATAAATAAATTAATAAGATAATCACCTACCTGTAAAACATTAATATAACGATTATATTTTAGAGTAGAAAGGTCAGTAATAGTCTCATTAAATTTGTTTAATAATTTATATAGACATATCAAATTTTCGCTTGTTCAGGCATCATCAGGATAAAATTATTTATTTATGGTAGAGCACCTGAAAGAATAATTATCACAAAAAAGAAAACACATTTAACATTACACATTTAAGACCATTAAAACGAAAAACATTCAGAGCACCGGAAACCGCAATAAAACTTTGAATTAAAGCATGATTTTGATTTTGAAAATCCCCGAATTTTGCACAAAGGTGGGTCGGAACAAAAAATTAAAAATTTTAGGGATGGTTAGGGCCCCTCTATATATCCGAGAACCTACAAAATGCGGTACATTTTAAAAGGGAAATGAAGGACCTAAATAGTTACTACTCTGAAACTATCAATATCCCCTGTATATAAGTTATAATAAATCATATATTTAAATTATTTACTTATTTTAATTCGCGATTACTTACAATAGAAGTTTTTGAATAGAACAATACTTTAATTCATCATGAAGACTTTTGGCTGCTCTCCGACTCGAATGAGGTTTCAGACTGGTTACCCATGTGACTATTATATTGATGGATCTCCCTTCTGGTATATAGCTTTTCTTTTATTGCGGTTTCCGGTGCTCTCAATGTTTTTGTTTTTAATGGTCTTAAATTTTTAATGGTAAATGTGTTTTCATTTTTGATAAATCTCCTATAATTATTATTTCAGGTGCTCTTCCATAAATAATTTTTTTTTATCCTGATGATGTCTGATCAGGCGAAAATTTGATATGTATAAATAAACTATTATACAAGATTAGTGAGACTATTACTGGCCTTCTTCCTTTAAAATTTATCTTTAATCTCCACTGATTCAATTGGTGAATATTTGAAATATGGTTGTTATATTCAATTATTATACAATCAAGGGGCCGGGGTGGCCGAGTGGACAAAGGCGCTTGCAATAGTTAATCAAGGCAAAGAAATGTCGAGCGTGTTTAGTACTTGGATGGGTGACTGCTCCATTCGGGTGACCACCCGCAAATGAACGCCACGCAGTCCAAGCCTACCCCCACCCCCGGGTATGTGAGGCCCGTCAGACTACTGGAGGCGACTCATACCGACCGGGCGTAGGACTGATATACCTTTGCCGTGTATCCCATCGAGAATCGTGGTATGGTATTCCAGCATATCAGTAACCACCCGGAGGTTAGGTACAAGGACGGTTCCTTAAATTTTGTGAAATAAGAGCATTGGAAAATAAAGTGTATTTTATTGGTAGCGGTGGGTGAACGTGTAAAAAAAAATAAAAAAAAAGTTACAAGGACGGTACTCTTCAGGGAAAGAAATATAGGTCCTCGGGGACTGTAGACTCTGGGCTAGACTACTAGACTACTACCTAGACCAGTTTGTCACTGTCCTTGAACCCGAGAGAGAGCTGACGCCATCGGTGGGAAGGACTCTGCCAAATTGGCCCCAATGGGATTATGGAGCTATGGGCAGTCTGCCGCTGCACCATGGTGACCATGGCTTGTAGCGACGTGAGGTTTGGGCCAGCCCCTCTAGGCTATCTGTACTCCTGCAGGCAACACAAATGTCTGTAAGAAGGCCACACTGCGCGGCCAAAGGTCTCAGTAGGCCTAATGCGCCATCCGAAAAAAAAAATAAAAATTGTACAATCATATAAAATAAGGCTATTTTACATTTTTAGGCTTTTCTACTCATATTTAAGAAAACATCACTTAACTTTTTTTTTTGTTCGGTACCCCTACCTGGCCAAGTGTGGCCTATGGGGGATTACTCTGTAGGTGGCCAACCTACTAACATCTTTAGGAACATTTTAAAAGCAAATTCAAGAAAAAAATAAAAACTTGATTTTTCGATTTTTGTCCATTGATCTAAGCACTGTGCGCCGTCGTTCGGCTCGAGCGTGCTAAAGCTGGTCGCGCTCCAACACGCTCGGCTATCCTGACCCAACCATCACTTAACTTATTTAAGAAGTAATATTCATACCCAAAAAGACAATGTTTGTTCCAAGAAGCGTTGTAAACACGTCAACTAACTGATATCCTTCCCTACTCTTTTGATTCTAAATTTGATTGTTTTGTTTTCGAACAAGAGCCAATCGAATCATAGATCATAGAAAAAATGCTCGTTAGTGTTTCAATGTCCGATGCTTTCAAACGATTAAATCAAACCCGTCAAGGTTTGAATAAACAACAGAAGATTGGGGGAAAGACGTGCACAGTCCTATCGTTAAATTGTTTACAGCGCTTGCTGAAACAAACCTATAAATGCACAGTAATCTATTCAACAATGATTCTTAGTTATCTGTTAGATAAAATATAATTTTCTAACCCTGACATAATACAAGATATAATATCGATACAGGTAATCGTATAAACTATAAAATATATCCTGACTCAGCTAATTTTAGAAAATAAATGTTAGTTACGTGCAATCATAATATATTTCATCGTTGAAAAATGCGATAATTTCTTTTACTCTTCTGAAGTTTTTCTCTTTCTGCTGATCATTGCTCTTTTTTAAAACTTCATCCGAATCTACTTTTTGCTTGTAATCGTCAATATCCGACCCGATGACCTCTGAATGTGTCATTTCGATGTTTACAGATGTATTTCCTGTATATGCAGATGTAGAACCTGCATTGATGTATTTCTTCCGGTACCAGGCGTATGCTACTATTGCACTCCCAACGATGAATGAACATGTGATAATTGCAAACTTATTTATACTACAACAACTCATACTATTAAACATATTAGACGGTTTAAAACATATGCTATATATTTAATAGCTAAGTTTTGCTAAATTTCTAGCTAATACTCAGTCTACAATGCGGGTTACTACCCGACCCATGAATGTGAATAAAACAGCTAGCTATATTACAGTTAGCGATCCATAAACTTCAGTCAACGTCAGTTGCGTTTTTCTCTTTTCCCACTTTTTCGTGTATCAGGTCACATGGAATAATGTAACCCACGTTTTTAACGTAGTGACCAAGTTTTAACGTCGGATACGACCTATCTTAGTTAATTTTAAATTTAAATACTGTTCTTTAGCTGTTTAATCGTTTTGTATTAGTTCTAAGCGTAAACATAACATTTAATTTAAAAGAAAACTTGTAAATTTTGATCCCATTGAAAAACGCACAATTTTGACCTGTCGCAACATCTGGAAGTTGAAATTGCAGCTCTTCTAGGCGAGATAGAGAGTTGAAATTGATGTAATTTTCAATTAGAAATTATTTTTTAATTTACAATTAAAAAATTAAGTAGAGTTAAAAAGGTTGTCATTAATAAGTGCTATAAAAATTATGATGAGACAGCAATGGGTTCATGCTTAAAATAATTATTGAAAAATTTAAGCTTTGCTTGTGGATGGAAAAAAACCATTAGCTATTAAGCTTCTCAAACTGTAGCCTATTTTATCAAACTAATTTCTTTCCTACACTTGTCATAAATCTTCGAAACATTGTCTAGTTCTGGATATCGTGATTTGACACATCTGTTTTGTCACATTTCTTAGTATTTTTTTATCTTTTACAGAAGGCTTGTCTTTTTTCAAAGGATTGCAGTAACATTCCAAGTATTTTGTATCTTTCCATCTTTTTTACTTTCACTTACCTATATATGAAATATATAGTAAGGAAAGTATTGCGATCGTGAAAAATTTTGACTTCCGGTTTTCAACGGAAATACACGTTTTGGGGTCCCCTGAGTCCAAATAACCAAGTCCCGCGAAATTGTCTGTCTGTGTGTGTGTGTGTGTGTGTGTGTGTGTGTGAACAGACTAGCTCAAAAACTGTAGGCCCTACAAAACTGAAATTAGGTATTTAGTGTATGTATATGTCCGTGATGAGACAGCAAAAATTTCATCAAAATTGCTTAAAGGGAGGGGGTACTTTATTTAATAACTTTTAAAGTTTTTTTCGAATTTCTCAAAAACGGCTCTAACGATTTTGATTAAACTGAGTATTTGATGTATTAATATGACCGAGATATGACTGTAAAAATTTCATCAAAATCGATCAACCTGAGGGGGGACTTTACTTAATAAATTTTGTATCATTTTCATGTGTTTTTTTTTATTTACTCAAAAACGGCTTTAAAGATTTTAATAAAACTGGGTATTTGACGTATGTGTATGCAAAAGATGTGACAGCCAACATTTCATCAAAATTGGTCAAACGTAGGGGGCACTTTATTTCATAACTTTTTTCCAATTTTTATCTTTTTTTCGATTATCTCAAAAACGGCTTCAATGATTTTGATCAAATTCGTCATGTTCAATGAAAATTAGGTGTTAAATAATATCAGGTAAGTTTTATCAGTATTGAAATTTTCGGAGAGGGCTTAAATGGGGAAGGGGCTTTTTTTGTTTTCCTCTAAAGTACCTTGGTTTTAATTTATATTAAGAAATTAACTGTCTCTCATCACGCCTAAAAATAAGAAATGGCTAAATATGATATATGAAAAAAATCAAGTAAACAAATACAAGAGAAAAAAAGAAAAATATTCCGTCAACTCATTAAACACCTTGAGCTCACGCATGCGCCGTACACCTTTAATGACAAACCAATGCGTTATAATTAAAGATGTTCTGTTCATTTAATGAGAATTATTTGTTTCATGGGAACTAAATGAAATATTCAACAGGTACATAGAAAATTATAAAATCATACGACTTGGAGTATTATGCTTGCATTGCCGAATTATCACAAGTAAAAACTTTTATTTAATAATAAAAGAAATTTTTTTTTTTTTTTGAGCAAATGAAAACAAAAATAAGAAATGAATGTGAAAAAATGTATAACTTTGAAAAGTGGCAAATAACAAAACACATTAATTCCTAATCTAAGTAAGTTGGTAAGTGAAAGTTGTGTGTTGCGCGCAAGCACCAGATTTTTTACTTTAGGGACTTTTAGCCTTTTTAGCCAGTTACTTTTTCATAGTAACATGATCACTATTTGAGATAACAGTTCAGATTATTCCGTATAAAATTTACTTCCAATATCTCCTTGGTGATTACTAACTTAGTTTTGTTTATGTGGTAGGTTACACTGAAAACCATTTTATTCTAAATTAAGCAATGATGAATTTAATTCAACTTAGTGGTGCTCTTCAATCTGAAAAGACTGCATTTAAGGCTCTTCAAAGTTTATGTAGTCTATGTTTATGTATGTCTATATCTATGTACATGTCTCTCTGGGCAAGCATTAAAAGGCGCAATGAAATAGAATGTGGGACAAAAATGAGCCATCTTGACTCATATTTATGCGAGTTTGTTTGGAGGAGGAGATATAAAAAAGATGACTTATTCGAATGGATGTTGAAATAAATCAAAAAGCTTTGGCCGCCTTGTTAATTCTAGTTCTATTTATGTTAGTGTACACAAGTATTTCCATCTTGATAAATGTTGTTAACGTTCTTAATTTTACATTTTTCAAGAATATGACATTGATAAATAATACAACATCCAAAATCATAGTTACAGTAAAAAAGACCCAAAAGATTTGGCACAAAAAAAGAGTAATTTCAATTCGGTAATTTTCATAATATTTTGAAAATTGAAAAAATAATATTTTTCATACCCCTCAGCATGTACAACTGAGAAAGTTCTGAAGGTTTAGGGAGATATTTCCACCCGTTTTGGAAAAATTATAACAAATAAATAATTTAGTTTCAGAATGGCTAGCCCTAATAAATATTATCCGGGAGTGGATATAGGGATATAAAACTGATTTCAAATTGAATCGAATTTATGAAGTGAGGGGGCGTTGTAAAATCATCTGCCCAGAGCGCTATCTGGAATGTTATTTCGAAAAGCATTTGAATATATTAATAGTCTAAATTCAATATAAAATAATTATGAAATTGAACAAAATAGAGGTTTTTAATTGAATAACTTAACTCATAAAATATTCATCGCGCATATTAATTTAAATATATGTATTATATAAATGTAAATACCTGAACTTTGGAATAGACATTAAACTGAATGTCTAAATCGGTAGATATAAATTTGATACAATAGAGAACCATAATGCAATTTGGTTTAGCCTATTTTATTTTTATTTTATTTTTAGTAAAAACCTCTTTTCATGTAGAAAATTATCATAATAATAATATTGAATCAATATATTCCATATAATGTTTTTTAGGTTGGATTAAAGAATGAAAAAATTTCCATTTCACCGCAATTGAGGAATCGGTTTTCTTTTAGGTTCCGAAAATAAATTTAATGATATCTGTTTTACTTTTTTTTAGTAATCTATGTTTTATTTTATTTTTTGATAGAAATTATCTCATTCATATTCATATCTTTGTTCCGAATCATGAAACCTCGCTCAGGAATGGAGAATGTTTACAATTTTTTTTTTTTTAATTGCTTAGACAGAATCAATAAATTTAAATAAAAAATATTATTTTTTACTAATTACTTAATCCAATTTTATTCCTTATTGTCTCAAACTGTGTTTTGTCAGCTACTAAGAAAAGAAAAAAAAAATGTTAATAAATATTATTTTGACAATCATTTGTTATAAACCTTGATCTATGCTTAAATTTATTTAAATGGTTTTAAATTTAGTTTATCGTTTATGGAATTTTTTTTTTTTTTTTTTTTTATCGTTCAGCTGTTTGTTTGTTTAACTCCAGTTTATGCCACTGAGGCTAATCGGACGTTGCTATAGTGAGATTCCTAAATTTTGGCTATCGATGTATAATTAGGATAGGGATCTTTAAAGAGTACCTGACATCGTAAAGGCTCGGGACGTCCATTTTACGTCCTATCCGAGGGACGGCATAGCCAAGGATCTTTTACTCCCTTTAAAAAATTCTAGGGCCACCGCGGGACGCTAACCTGTGACCTTTAGTATTGTAGGTTGCCATGCTTACAGTTCAGTTGATATAAGTTTGGTGAAGTTGATATAACTGGTGAGAAGAGCCTAAATCTCACCGGGAAAGGTTTGTGTTTTAATCGCGAAACGCCCATGGCACCAACAATATGTGTAAGAAATTAATTCAGTTTTTGTTTCTAGATAATAATTATTTTTTGTAATTAATCATGAAGTGGGTATTTTTTACCTTACCCATACCAGTTACTTTTTGATATTATTATTGATTTATCTCAATACTAGCATTCCCCGTCGCGGCTTTGCCCGCGAGCCTTTAAAATCAATTATGTGATCATTATCTTGGTATTGATTTAATATAATATGTTATATATTGACAGCATATGTTATTTATTAACAACATAACAGGGATCGGAGCTTCCGGTAGGTGGAATGTTGGAGGGGGGAGCTGCCGGCTCGTTTGAAGAGAGGGAGTTCACTAAAACCGCCGAAACAAAAAATTGCTTACCCGTCGTGAACGCTTCATTTTTCGGCTTTATAACATGGGTTTCGACGCCCCGTTAGGGCTTCGAGTTAAACTCGTCGTATCAAGATCTTTAAAATGAGTCCAAATTAGATTTTCTCGAAGTGCAAAAATAAGTGTCCGTTAGAGTTAAACGACAATTGTGCCATTTAAACCCCTCTGGGGTTTTATTTTTGAAATTCCTTTCATAATGGTTACCTACATCGCGTTTAAAATCTAAATTCCGAATTTCAAGTTTCTATCATTAGTAGTTTTTTCTCTGCGTTGATTCCGTAAGTCAGGACAAAGCCTCTTATATATAGAGAGATTTAATTAGAACAGATGACTAAAGTAATGTATTTAAAAAGATTAAAATGTAAACAAAAATGATAGTTTAATCCTTCACTACTCACATCGGGTCATATTGACCCATACCAAGTTTCATTTCATTCTATTTATACATCTTTGGCATTGAATGATCACCAAACTTTGACATATCCTTTGTTTTGGCTCCAGTTACATCTTGGCAGTGTCTGAAAAATAAGGGAGGTTTTTATTTTATCTAAATCGATATTTTAACCCGAGGTGATTAGTTGTGCAAGTCATTTTTTTGTGTCCCATGCGGAGATTGCATGTGTAAAAAATACTAATTTCTTTTTTGTTTTAACTCCAAAGGTTATTTGTAGACAAATTTTTGAAATATAAATCAAAAGAAGTTATGTTAATAATAGTATTGTTAAGGGAGTTCCTTTATTTTAGTACTTCATTTCAGACCCATAATTCGACAGGTTATCCATATTTTAAAACTTTCATTAATTTTATACATAAAAAATTATATATTTTCAAGCCTTTTCCTATTGTTTAAAACTAATATCTTACACCCTAAGGTTATTTAAATATTTTTTTGTGTTCTGGTTCATATTGACCCGAGGTGAGTAGGTAAGTAACATTAATTCGGGTGAGTAGTTAACACGTTAACTGCGACGAGGGGTCATTTGACCCCTTGCGGTGGCTTCCTTTACTGCGAGCCATTAAACGTGTATTTGTCGTTAACTGCGATGCTTGTCACGCATCCTGTTTTAATATTTTTCAGATTTTTATTTTTTTTTTTTATAATGTACTACTTAATACTACTTATACATCGAAAAAAAATGTAAGGGGTCACTTGACCCCTTGTCGCATTATAGTTTAAATGTTTTCCTTAATGCGGCAAGGGGTCAAATGACCCCTTACATTTTTTTTCGATATATAAGTAGTATTAAGTAGTACATTATAAAAAGGTCTTTTAATGCTCATTACACTTCATCTTACTATTGTTTTAGCATATTATATCAAATATTAATGAATATGTAAATAAAAAATATTTTTTCTATTTCCGTAAATGTTTGAAAGCGGTGAAAGCGACAGTAATTTTCCGTGAATCACAGATTCACCTTCCTTTCTTGTTCTTCGACTGATTCTACTTAGTATTTTTGACACCTGAGCTCTCATTTATTTGTCTCGATTCAGTAAATAATATCGATACGTATTCACGTGGTAAGAAACTTGCCGATTTAGCCCTTTCATAGCGGAATTCAACTTCAAGCAAAGATGAAGGAACTAGTTCAAGTTTTGAAGATAGTTATGATTCATATAAGAAAGAAATGTTCGGGCTGTTATGAAAAGCTAAGAACAGCTATGAGCAGTGCAGAAGCCCAAAAAAAGGTGAAGAAGGTCCGGACATACTAAGACGACTGTGCTGACAACCGCCTCTTTGCTTGCAGTGCTTCAATGATAAACATTATAAAATGTAGTTTTTACGTGTTACTTTTTTTTAATAATTTAATTTGTAATAATTAGGATTATTTTTTTAAATACACAAAAGCTACTCCTATCTTTATTTATTTATAATAAAACCATACGTTTGGTTTTATTTTTGATATCTGAATTCTTCCTTTCATGAATTATATATGCTGACAATTAAGTAAATTAAAACCATATAGTAAACATTTTATGATTGAACGTAAAAGGAAAGAAGAAATTACTGTTAGTATAACACAGATGTTGTGGAAAAAATAAGTAATAAAAAAATATATTCAGAAGCAACAGAATTCAACCCTGCTTCTGTTACGAATTCTAGTACGTCAGGTATTTGTAAAAAAAATGGATTTCACTTTAAAACATTCATCAATGTTTACAGAGAGTTAATTTTAATGTCTAAGGGACAAGGGGTCAATCAGCCCCTTGACGCAGTTAAGCGGTGTGGTAGCAAGGGGTCATTTGACCCCTCGTCGCAGTTAACGAAAATCCCAGTTTATTTGCTTCGCAGCTAACGTGTTAAGGATTAGCATACTGCATCTGCAATTTCTTAAACTGCATTTAAATACTTGAGATCTTCTTTGGTGAAAAGCAAGCTTCATAAAGTATCATCCTCTTCTGCATTTCCGTGTTTTATGCAATATTCCCAGCCTTTGAAATGTCTCAAATGCCTCTTCTTCCGATTAAAGAACACGTCTAAGTTGTACCAGATTCATGATTAACAAAAACAACTTCTATGTTTCTTAAAACCTAGGAGGTATTAGGTAGGTTACCTCCTTCATTTTTTTTTTTCGGTTGGCGCATTAGGCCTAATGAGACCTTTGGCCGCGCAGTGTGGTCTTCTTACAGACATTTGTTTTGCTTGAGGGAGTACAGACAGCCTGGAGGGGGTAGCCCAAACCTCACGTTGCTGCAAGCAATGGTCACCATGGTACAGCGGCAGACTGCCCATAGCTCCATAACCAATCCCATTGGGGCCAATTTGGCAGTGTCCTTCCCACCGATGGCGTCAGCTCTCTCGGGTTCAAGGACAGTGGCAAACTGGTCTAGGTCCAAGGATCATGGTAGCTCAGAGTCAGCAGGCCCCGAGGACCTATATTTCTTTCCCTGAAGCTTACCGTCCCTGAACCAAACCTCCGGGCGGTTACTGACATCCTGGAAAACCACACCACGATTCTCGATGAGATACACGGGGAAGGTTCATCACTCCTACGCCCGGTCGGTGTGAGTCGCCTCCAGTAGGCTGACGGGTCTCACATACCCGGGGGTGGGGGTAGACTTGGACTGCGTGGCTTTTATTGGTGGGCGGTCACCCGAATGGAGCGGTCACCCATCCAAGTACTGACCACGATGGACGTTGCTTAACTTTGATTATCTATTGCAAGCGCCCTTGTCCACTCGGCCGGGGGGCAAATGGCAGGGGTAAAGGGGGGCTGAGGCGGAAGACGGGTGCGGGAGTCTTCCTCCCCTCATGTGGGAACATCAGGCTATAGTACCCCACTCACTGTCTGTTGTTCCCCGCTTGCCCGATCCCCTGCAACGCCTACTGTCACCTCCTTGAGGTGCCCCCTGGGGAGTTGTTTACAACTAGCGAACTACAGAGGCGCTGGCACGGGACCAGTCCACCTTAGGCCATGGTGGTAAGCCCCCGCCATCATGCCCTAAGTAGGAGCATCCGTAGGACAGATTGTCCGGCCCGCTATCAATTCGGGAGTTAAGGCGGTGATGCCAAATGGTACCACGGGGATGGCGCTCTCCCGGGCGTCATCGTTGGGTGGTGCCAGGACCCATAGGGGTGCCTGGTATCGACGTGGTGGTCGTGGTTACTGAGACCACCAAGCGCCGACCTGTATAGGTCATGAGTGTTTGTTGGGGTCAGGCTGGTTAGCAGGTTCTGTCCCCTTCCTCTCTCTTCTCGCCTTTTATGTGCGGGGGTGGTCGGTGTAGGCCACAGGCTAGGTACGACCACCTCGACCGCGCATGAATGGATTAACGAGATTACCTCTGTCCACTCGGCCATCCCGGCCCCCCGGTACCTCCTTCATATATATATATATATATATATATATATATATATATATACAGAACCGGTCAAAAGTTTAGACTCACTTGTATTTAATTCACAATCTTCAAGTTTAAAAAACCAAGAGATAACATTTCAAAAATTATATGATTGTTTCAAAATACAATCTATATAAATAAAGATGAAATTCTGTTGGTTTTTTTTTTTTTTTTATATTCTTTATAGAAATACATACCGTTTGTCCTAAATTCTCCGAATTTCGCTTAGTGGTTCTTTCATACCAGGTGCGAACACCTGTCCATATTGAAATTGCATAACAGCCAATCTCTAGGTATATTCTTTATTGTTATAAAAATCGTTATGATCTCGCTTTACATTAGATTTTTATGAAATCAACCGTTGGAGTAAAAAAAAAAAAAACCCATTTCTGTCCTAACGAACTTTTCTGGACCCACGGCTTTTCTCATTGTTTTCAAAATTCCGTGGGTGAAACCGGGATATTAAAGCTAGTTATAAATAAATTAAAAATAAAATTATAATTGTTACGTTGTCCAATAAATAAAATTTTGTTACTTATTTATGTTACAAAATCTAAGGGTGAGTCTAAACCTTTGACCGGTACTGTATATATATATTTTTCTCTTAAAAAAGGTATATGTTATTAAATAACGCTCTAAGGTATGTTATAACGTTAAATAAATAACTAATAATACCAAAAAGTAATTGGTGTGGGTAAGTAAAAAAGACCCCATGAAGTACCTAATGTCCTCATAAATTATTTGCATTATTTTATTTCCTCGACCTTTTGACTTCTTGCACTTTAGTATTCCGAAATCATTTGATTTGAATAAAAAATGTATTTTAGAATGAACGGGGCCCTTCTTCGGAGGTGGGGAGAGAAGAAGCACTCCGCGCTATGAATAATAAATATAAAGTAGATTATGAAAAATGTCAAGGTCCCCACTTAACGCCTTACCATTCATCTAGAAAATTAATGAGTTCACAATACTCTTGAATTTCCCTAGTGAGAAGTTTCAAATGGACTTCCCTTTTGGCATTCTGCGATAATTCTAATATAATTATCGTGAGAATTCCCTCTACACAGTTAGAATTAAGGATTTATGATATATTTCTGAAGTCATATAGAAAGCAGCACAGGAAGAAATCTTTTATAAAATATATATAACATATTGTACCCTGAAACACACACACACACAAAAATTGATGCGATGCGCGCAACACAACATTCACTTACCAACTTACTTAGATTAGATATTCATGTGTTTTGTTAAAAGCCATTCCTGGAAGACACACATTTTTCCAAATTAATTTACTTATTTTGGTTTCTATTTACTCTCTAAAGTACACTAAAAAATGTTATAAATAAATAAAAGTTTTTACTTGTGATAATTCGGCAATGCAAGCATGATACTCTATCGTGTCTGATTTTATTTACCATTTAGTTACCATGAAACAAATAATTTCCATTAAATAAACAGAACGTCTTTAATTATAAACAATGTTCTGTCATTAAAGGCGTACTGCTCGGTCTCACCATTGACGGAATATTTTTCTATTTTCTCCTATTTACTTCATTTTTCATATTTCATATTTAGCCATTTCTTATTTTTAGGCGTAACGAGAGTCAGTTAAAGTTACGATCAGTTACGATTTAAAGTTTTTGAGGTCACACACACACAGCCCATTTCGGGTCCCCTGAGTCGAAATAACAAGTGTATTTCCGTTGAAAACCGGAAGTCAAAATCTTTCACGATCGCAATACTTTCCCTTACCATATATTTCATATATGTATAGGGAAGTGAAAGTAAAAAAAGAACCATACAAAGAAACCTCATTTATCAGATTCCCTGCCAAAATTGTATTAAATCACACATAGGCACAACCTAAACCTCAAAAGTCCTCAAAACCAATATACAACCACAATACTTTATAAAGGCATTTTATAAAGGCAATTGATAATAAAATTCAAACAATTAATAATTTTTTTCTTCAATGTACCTGAAAACACAATTTTTGAAAGTTTAAATTAGTTAATTATATTTTATATCAAGCATGATGAACTTTAAAAAAACATGGAAATGACATCTCTAATATATATAAATAAAGATGAAATTCTGTTTGTTTGTTTGTTCTTTATAGAAATCCATACCTTTTGTCCTAAATTCTCCCAATTTCGCTCAGTGGTTCTTTCATACCAGGTTCGAACACCTGTCTATATTAAAATTTCATAAACTCAGCCAATCTCTGGGTATATTATTTACTGTTATAAAAATCAATTTGATCTCGCTTTACATTGGTAGTTTTATAAATTTGTAAATATTATAATCTTATAAAATATAAATGGTACTTTCCTATTTGATAGCCTCCAGTGATTTAGTATATGTTACTGTTACTTCATAATAGATTACTTCACAGGGTCATCATAACCTTTCCTTTAAAGTTTACAAACATATGTTTTTTCTAAACCATTACTTCAATGTTAATTTCACTGATAAATATTTATTATTGCTACACTTTTAATAAATTAATGATTAAATTAAAAAAACAAAACAACATTTTATTGAAAATTACAAACAAAAGTTATGGTTTAAATACTTATTTCATCATTATTTTGGGTTGCGAAAAGTTTATTTAGTTAGGGTTATTTGAAGGTCGTTTTGTAAGGGCATCAACACACACATCTCGTATAACACACAATTTCTTCTTGGAGATATTACACACAACAATTAGATTAGAGATCACAAAAATAATAAATGAATATCAGATAGGTTAGAAGGAACCATCTGGTTTTAAATTAACAGTGATTTCATAAAAGTAACAGTTACATAATCTAAATCACTGGAGGCTATCAAATAGGAAAGTACCAAATAAATTTTTAAAAAAATATTTAGAGTTAATTAACAGTAAAAGAAATCTGAGTTCTTAGAGCCCCCTTCTTGCTAAAACTAAGACGTCAGATCCCCCTTGGTAACCCTATGGTTAAAATATATATTTAGAATAATCAATATCCTCATTCAATAACTATGAGAAATGGTCGATATCATTCATAGCCACATAATATGTTTTAATACTCCTATACAATTGAAATCCTATATTTTTAACTTTTTAGAAATTCGTGTGAAAATTGAAATACCAAACAATTAATTTTTTTTAAAACATATGATTTTCAAATCATATATCTATTTATCCAATAGATGTTCATTTCTGCCTAATAAATGAAACATAACTGAAATTATAAATATTTAAGGTTGAAATGGGCAAGATAAGAGATATAAGATAAAGATGGGCAAGAGAAGGTTCTTCATTCAAATATTCTACAGATTCTCCTTCAGTAAATTGGCCAAGCAAGAATTTTACGCCAAAACGTACTTACTGCTTTGGTTACAGGAATATATTTTTTTATGTCCTGAATTCGTCGAGTTTCTCCTGACAAAAATTCTTTGAATGGTCTATAGCATCCGACATATCAGCTGGTCTTGGGAATCTCTTGATTCGATTAGATGTCTCAGTACGCAAGGATTTCAAAAAATAAAATAACACGAAAATAGATTTTTTTTTTGCATATTCCAGCTTTCTGAAACGACTGATAAACACATAAAAAGACTTTTCTGTTTTATATATGTGGCATTGGTAACTACCTACAAACAGTTTTCCAAAAAATTATACATATTTAGTAAATTAGACTTCAAAATAATTTTTATAGAGAATATACATTTCTCGATAAAACCATTGTCCATTGATTTTAAAAAGAATCAAAGACTGCTAACTATACGAGCTCAATTCGTATGCTGAAGATAGACTAATAAAATATAAATTATAGTCATATGGGAAGCAAGGTAGGCAAGGATTAAATATAAGGATGTGTTTTCTTAATTAATTCATGTCAGTTTAGAATACCATAATTCACTACTTTAAGACTTAATAACAGAGTAAGCCACGATTCCAATAGAATATTTAAAAAATATCTTTAGAATTATCTGTTGACTTAATTTAAGAATTGCTCTATAAAGGTTGTCTCGCCTTTCCTGGTTATAAAAATTGGAAAGACGAAACCAGGAAACCAGAATCCTAAATTTATAAGGGTCTCGACTTGCGTAGGTACAAGAGGAAAAAGATCTGTATTGCAAAAATTTTCATTCACTCTTACATATTAGATTATTTATTAAGTTCAGGCGTGTCTATATAAGGATCCATCCTCATCGAAATTAGTAATAAAAAAAAAAATTAATTGACGTAATCCCATCAGTTTTAATGAATCTCACTTAACCGCAAATAAAAATTTAGAATGGCTAATAACTTTATTCAGTTTTCTTTTTAGCATACCAGAATCTTACAAACAGCCTCTAATTCATCATTTACGAGTGATATGATATTTCGTACCGTCCTCCTAAAAAATATTATACATGTACAACATATGAGCAGTAAAAGACATTTTTTTAGGCCCCTTAAAAAAAGAAATAAACAATAATAAATCCAATAGTACTAAGGACTTTCAAGTTTAGCAACTAAGATTATAATACTCCATAACTTACCCCGGGAAAGGTAGCGTTCGTCTTATCGACGAAGATATCGCACATTTCTGTTAATTACAGATGAACCCTCAATCCTACCTGGCCCACCTTCCGGGAGTTCTATCTCCACTTAGGACTAGAACAGATCCTGTAGGAAGAAGGACGGTCGATTCAGGTAAGTCAATCATTTAATTTATTTTTCTGAAGTAATGACATCGGCAAGACGAAGCGCTATCTCATATGTAACGAGAAATGTGTCGATTTTGTCCTTGGCAGAAGAGAAGAATGTCCAAATCTTATTGTATTTGTGGAGAGTCTAGGGTCAAGTTATGTCCAGATTGTAAAACCAGGCTGTAACTTATATATCATCAATAATTAATGAGAACATTTATTAACTAAAAGTCCAATGTAAATTTTTCTATTATTTTTAACTCATTGTTCCTGTTTAGTTGGTAGTGTAGTGTATTCCTATTGATATGCTTTCGTAGTTTATTTATTCTAAATACTATTTGATTATTTCTTGGCCAATTTTGCTTTTTTGACATTTTCTTAGTGTTTTTTTGTATGAAATAATCATTCTTTCTAATAAATCATACATTGAAAATCAAAATGTTTTGCATATATTGAACTTTAACTTTTGGTAAGTAAATTACTCCATTCTTAGTTTCTTATTGACAAAAGGCATAAAAAGTGTAAATGTAAATAAGGTCTGTTTTAAAGTATTATAAATACTGCATTTAGATGATGATTAGGCATCCCTGAAACGATAATAAGGTTACTTCGTCTCATCGAGAAAGCGCTACTTTTTCCGGTTTAAAATAAGTAAATCAGTGTGGGAAAATTTGTGAGGTTGCGTTTACACACTTATAAAAACACGTCGATTTCTAATCTGAGTAGGATAGTAAGTCACCAAAAAAAAAGTGAAACGCCCATCGCACCAGATTTTTATTTCATCTTTTCAGTAGATTCAAAAAAACAAAACAAAGTAAGAGCAAATAAAAAATTTCGAAAAAAAGTGATTAAATAGGAAAGTAAAGCCTACAATTAAAATCATATCAAATTCATTGTTCAGGGAACCCATTTGTCATTTTATATAATTGTATAGTTTACTATTTAATTCATAATTTTCAAAACAATTGTCATTTCATCATTTTATTATTTAATTTTCGTTAATGTATAATTAAAATTTAATTAAATTGATTAAATATGTCGTACTAATCTATATTTAATATAAATACAATACAATATATGTATATATATGTATATATATATATATATATATATATATATATACAAATATATATGTATTAATTTAACCATCATTGTGGAGTAACTACCTATTTTTTAAATTATTTTAAATAATTTATTTTTGAAGAGAAAAGATTTGGCTCCGCCGGGAATCGAACCCGGGTCTTCCGCGTGACATGCGCGGTATGCTATTTATTACACCACGGAGTCGCTTCCACACGGTGCCAAATCCTTCCTCTTCACTGACACCTCTCGCAAGTTTTGTGAGTATTTACGGGAGATGGACAATTTTTGTCCAATTTTGGGCATCTCTTGACGTTCGTCAATTTTAAAATTATTTTATATTAATTTAACCCTTTATTTATATGTATTTCATTTTCCTTTAATCATTTAAGTTTCATTCGTATTTAATAAATTATTGTTTAAGCTTTAAATATCAGAGAATTTTCTTCATTTTCTGTCATTCATATTATTTTGTTGTTCTTATTAATTAAGCTAATATTTTCTAAATTTCAAAAGTAAACTTTATGTAACATATCATTTATGTTATTCTTTTATTATTTATACTTTTTTATTACATTAACCAACAAAACTAGGAGCATTGAGCACCGGCCATACTTTCTTCATCAGGGAAGTGAAAGGTTTTTATTATTAAAACCTAACTTGCCTAAACAGTCAGTGTTTTCCCGTTTTTTTTTTTTTTTTTTTTTTTTTTTTTTGTGTCTATTACTGGTTTGTGCACTGCCAGCTTTGGTGAAACAGATTGACGTGGGAAACATCAAAACCAAAATATGAATAAAAAATAAATATCCAGTCCAATATGTTTAATCTGTTAACTGGCTGTATGAGATATTTTACAATCCTCGGATTAAATTTCTTAAGTTCTGACCTCCCTGTTCCTCGCCCATGATTCTGTTGAAGAGAAAATTTTCCGACTTAGATAAGTTAAAGAGAAGATGGAAGCTGTAATCCGGGCTACACCTTGGGAATATTTTATCATAAGCCTCTCAGCCGCCCATTTTAATCCGCCCAGCCTCACTTTCACTTAATTACAACTTCTTAATTGTTTGCTCAACTCCTTTTTGAAAGATAGCGCTGTAAAAGTGTGGTAATATTTATTTAGAAACAGTTTTATTTTTTTCCTAAGCCTAAAAGTAATTCAAGTTTATTTCAGCTATGTTTATATGTAACTATCTGTATATACCGGTTTCACCCGGAGAATTTCATTTTTTAAATCTATAAAATCTATAAACTGAGACTTTTATCGACTCGAACGGTCGATTTCGTAAAAAAAAACATTGTAATGTGAGATCATTATGATTTTTATAACAATAAAGAATACCCAGAGATCGGCTGAAGTTATGCAATTTTAATATGGACAGGTGTTCGCACCTGGTCTGAAAGAACCACTGAGGGAAATTTGGAGAATAAAGAATATCAGCTGAAGATCGGCTGAAGTTATGCATTTTTAATATGGACAGGTGTTCGCACCTGGTATAAAAGAACTACTGAGGGAAATTTGGAGAATTTTGGATAAACGGTATGGTTTTCTATAAAGAACAAACAAACAGAATTTTATCTTTATTTATATAGATGTTAAATTATGACCTTCCATGTACAAACCGAAGGCGTAACTTTACACTCTGTACAATATCGTTATGCAGATTTCTTTTCTGGCTCACAAGAAAGGAAAAAATTGATGAATGAGATGTTAAACGAATATCAAATGATATACTGATTCGTAAATCTACAGGATGATATTGTTGAAACAGTGGTAAAATTTTGTGATTCAGTGGTCAAAAATCTATAGCTCCTGACCAAATTACGATAATAAAATAGTTCTTTTTTCATCATACTGCATCAAAAACCTGTGTTTTCAATACTCGGTTTGAATTCGTAAAGTAGTATTTTTCGGGCCTAGGCTTGAAAAGTCTTTATGGTGCGCTAACCTTACCTACTACTAATATATATATATATATATATATATATATATATATATATATATATTAATAAACATGTGTTTGAAGGAGGTTACTAGTAGTTATACTATGCTTCATTCTAATATAAGTAGTATGTTTTAAGTGCAAAGTTATCGGTATTCAAAAAGGCAATGCCAAAAAAAGGTTTTAATATAATGAATAATTAGAATTGTACTATAAATATTAATGTAAATATGTAAGTAATTTTCTTCTATTATAGGTTAATAAACAGATTTTTTTTTTAAAACTGACAATTTAATTTCTTATAGAGTATCTGTAAGTTACTAATCAACTAGAAAAGTGTTCCAATGTACTCTAGTATGAGCAGTATGATGAAAAGTAATGTTCATAACAGGTACCAAAAGTGTGTTTTCGGTGCTTCTAACGGTGGTCTAATTTCCGCACCAAAACCAAACACTTTTAGTACTAGTGATGAAAGTAACTATTATATGAATCCTTTCTTCATATAAATTCCTTTCTTGTAGATAAATAAAATAGTATATTAAGGAACATGGTCATACTTAGAGGATAAAATGAGTCAGTATTATTATCCATTTAGCTTTCTGCTACAATAGAAATGTCTTTTTCAGGCATTTGCTCCGGTTTTCTTCTCATTTTTATACGATTGTTTTCTCTAGAAAAAAAAAATAATTTAATTAAAAATATACTGTTTTTAAGACTTTTACTGGAAAAATTATATTTTCAAATAATTTAACTAGAAGTACTTATATATTATAATTTAGTCCGATTTGAGGCCGAAAATATACCTATTGTATCTTCAATTATAGGGATTAAAAAATTTTGAAGTCTATATTTCACCGACCGATCTAGTTTTTTCGATCAAATTCATTTTGCTTTGTAATATATTTAGTGAAAAAAAAAGATGTATTACGGAGAGATCTATAAAAAAAACCTATTTACAAATATTAGGAAGTGTTGCCGTTTTTTGGCTATGCAGCAAAGTTGAAGAATTCCTATAAGAATCATTGAATCGGCTACTTTGGAATGGCTACTTTTCGACTTTCAAGGTAAACAAAATATAACTCTTGAAATTGTATACATTAGATAAACGAAAAAAAAAAAACATCTTTTCAATAATAAAAAAAAGGCTGTTTTTTTGTTTGTTTAACTTCCCTTTATGCTACTAAGGCTAATCGGTCGATGCTACAGTGGGAGTCATAAATTTTGCCTATCCAGGTATAATTAGGATAGGGATTTTTAACGAGTACCTGACATCGTACAGGCTCGGGAACTCCATTTTACGTCCTATCTGAGGGAAGGCATAGCCAAGGAATTTTTACTCCCATTAAAAAATCCTAGGGCCATCGCGGGACGTGAACCCGCGACCCACCACCAGGTGACCCCTGATTAAGGCTCTAATAATATTGATAATAATGCTGATTCTGTGATATCTTCTTTTCGTTTGTAGCGTAGAAAAAAAATTTAAATCATAAATAATGGACGAAAACCGAAAAAAAAAAACGAAAATTTTTTTTCAATTAATTTGGGGCACTTATATAAAAACATGCCCATATTTTACTGAACAGCAACATTAGGTAAACATTATAAGCAAATCGATCGGCTACTTTTCGACTTTTAAGGTAACAAACATACGGCCAATGCGTTTTTATAACAAATAAGAATCAATATATTTGAGCATTCGTATTTAAGAGAGATGTTGATATTTTGTTAAGATCAGGGGTCGAAACTATAAGTTAACTTTTATCTTTAAAAAGTTTAAGTTGAACTTATAATTTTTTTTTTACCCTTCTTCAAGTTTTTATTGAACATTAACTTTTTCATTAGGAAAACTTGTTGATGAAGTTATCTTAAAACTTTTATCCAAATAACTTTTTGCATAAAAGTTACTCTGAAACTTATTCTTAAAAAGATTTTAGTAAAACAAAATAATGCAAAACTTTATTTTAATAGATTACAATTTCTAATATTTTGCAAATATGTGTATTATTTTTAAAATACAAAATTATCTTTAACAACGCCATGGAATCAGTACATTTAATTATCGTAGATATATAATGTATAACATCGTTACTCAATATAAAAATATTTAGATTATTATTCAACAATCATCATTCTATCTAATTTAACATGTAAAACAATTTAAAAACATTTTAATTTACACCTATAATCATCAAGAATAAATTTCAAATTAGCCCCCATTTTACACAGCCATATAATAACTTTTCTTTGCTTATATTTACTGATATGGGTTTAAATTTGTTCTTGCTACACTTCAAGTCACTATTACAGTCATATAATTCGTCAAAAACACTATTATGGAACCTAAATAAACGAAGGAATATAGTTTAATATATAGTTAGAAGTGGGAGTATCCGAAAATTATTTTGTAAAGTGGGCGGTTGCTGGAAAGATAATTAATCTCTAAGGGCCTTTCAATAATCTGGTGATTGGAGCAGAGGGCCTTGGCTGGCTGAACACAGAGTCAAAGCACAAAGGGTTTATGTAATTTAGAATAGCCCTTCGAGGGTCCGCTTGCTGTTTGCTTCCTAATTCCCAATTAGTCTTTCGAGAGCATCAATCAACGGCCAAGTGTGAACTCTCTTTCCCCTTTGACGGCGGGATATTGACACTTTGATTTTCTAATAAACACAAGGTCGAAGAAAAAATAATTTAAGATTTTCCTCCTCGGAGCATGGTTAAAAAAGCTATAGACAAACAAGAATTATTTATTTATCTATTTATTTATTTTTAATGGAATAACGGAAGCGTAAACTATTCTATGTAATATAAACCATGTTTATTTACACATTTATAGCTCAATGATTTAAATACTAAAAATGCTACAAGTTTCAATTTGTAACAGTAACCTCTTTACGAAAGCTGCGAACTGTGAGTCGCCTGAGAGTTTCTAGTGAAGACCGCCTGGCGCTGTACCATCGGAATTTTGCTCATATTTTAAGGGCTGAAGAAGTCTGTAAGTGGTGCGGCATCCTAATCACTAACCCTCTAAAGAATTTGGTCCTAGAATGTTAATTTGTTGAGACCTATAGAACGAGATATCTCGACAAATATATCAATGCCGGCTTGGATGACTTATCGCTGATGAGGGTTCTAGATATTAAAAGCCTAGAACACTTGGACAACGTGTTTTACTTTATTATGTCATCAGTTAATTAATACTTTTAGCTCTGGTAATTTACCGGCAAACTCATAACTATAAAATAATCTTTAATCTATTCGTATGCTTGAGTTTCATTTATATAAAGTGCATATTTTGGAACCCTTTCAAATGGCAACAAGTTTGTCGCATCATTGTAACTAAAAGAAATGTATATTTAAGAAAATTTGGATAATATTTTATTTTACATACGTAAATGGTGGTAATTATAACAAATTTCAGTTTTTCTGTAAGTTTATTTTAATAGTTGAACTATTATTAAATTTGGTTTAATCATTCCTAAGTTAGCCAGTAAATTTCTTTTATATTAGAGTATCACTCATATCTTCTTCTTTTTCAGCGCTCATTGGTTTATTTGTTTAATTTTTCGGTTTTGCTTTAATTTTATTCTAACCTGTTAACTAACTCTAACATTGATTGGGCCAGACTCCATGACTACGCTGTGTAATAAGCCAATAAATAAATAAATATATATACACTAACCATACGATTCGATCTTCAGAAGCAGACTGACTGTAGTCTACCACTACTAATATTTAGTCTGAATTAGAACAGTCTAGAAGGTTACCGACAAGCTTAGACTATTCTAGAACAGTCACGGACAGGTATTAGAACAGTTTGTTCCAACATGTAGTCTATAACCCTCTTGAATCATATTTTTTGTGCTTCACGTTTCAATACTTTTAAACTTGAGATTAACTTTTCCTTTATTAACGTTTCATGCTGAATGTTTATGTATATATGTATATTTTATTTTTTAAGAGGTGAGAGATAGTCAAATGTTATAATTTAGGATAGGTTAAATGATTATTAGGAGTTTCAGTTAAATCTTTTTTATTTTGAAAAGTCAACGTTTCCAATTGTTTTCCATTTGGAAAGAAATAACCCTGTAAATCATACTAAAGATAAAGGGATAATTTCATCAACTTACTCTAACATCTTCCGCATCCTTAAATCTTAGTTTTGATTTCATAGGTATCCGCAATTATCGATGTACCTCTTGTATTATTATTATCTTTAGTATGTTATAACTTCCTTCTGTGTATTTTTCAATTTTTTATGCATTTTTACCTTATCTGTTATCTCAATTTTGTATTATTATTTAGTTCAGGCATAAAAATTTGTATACAGTACCATTTATTTTGTTAGTTTTTAATATTTCATTTTTACTTAGTTGTCATGTATCCTTTCACTTCAAAAGCGTTGGGTTTTCCCGTAATAAACCTTTGAAGTCGGCAAACTAACCCTCTACCACTGCCTTTCACCTTATTTTTACCTTCGGTCCTTGCATAACTCTGGACTCAAAAGGTAAATATCAGATTTTATTTTATCTTGCTAACCAGCAACTTATTTTAATATTCATATATGCCTACTATCTTTTCTATTATTATCGGTTTTGTAAATATATTCATTTAATGTCATCCTCTAGCATAGATACTCATATATTTGTTTTTTTTAGCTCTGATGAAGATCCACAAGTTGGATCGGAACGTTGGCTTTAAAAAAATTAAATTAAGAAAGTTTTAACTCAAACTCCTGATAATCATTTAACCCATTTTTGTTGTTGTTTTTTCCATAGCCCCTTCTGATTATATAATTTCTTCACTGAATTTATTTCCTGCTTAAATAATAAAACTTTTAATGCATTTATGTGCATTTTAAGGAGTGTTTAAAAAAATGTAATTTTTGTGGACTGAGTGTTGTCGTAAGTTACCGGTGATGGGGCTCACCTCTTTTATTGAATTAACCTTAAATTCTAATACTTAATTCTAGAATTGATGTATATGTTGCCATCTTCTTGGGATATTTGCAGCGTTGAGGCTATTAAATAGTGGATTTAATAGCTGTCGCGATTCATCCAAAAAAGAATTCTGCCTCTTGGTTAAGTATTCACCGATTTTTGGAAATTTAATTACTTGTACTTCTGAGGTCCTCATTCGTTGCATATAAGTCCCCCTTGTTAGCTTGTTGTAGAGTGTATCTTATTTTCAGTTTATATACTAATATACTGGAATAGTGGTGCACCGTACAATAGGGCCTGCCGGATTATGGTTGTATATACCAAGATTTTCAGGTAAAACAGGTAGTTTTAAGTAGTTTATTAAGCCTATACGTTTTGAGTCTTAATGTTTCAATATTTTTTTCAAAATGTCTAGAAAAAATTAGGTGTTTGTGGAAGTGTACGCTGAGATATGTCAGGTTGTTGGATAATTAACCCTCCGGCGGGCGCACTGCGGCATTTGGACCGCAATCTGAACATTTGTCAAAATATTAGGAATACTAATTGAATCAGTGAGCTGAGGGTTCCAGGTATTCGTAGACCGACATGTTCTGACAGCATTAGATGGTCGTGTCCGCCGTCTTCCGGTTTACCTCAATAGTTATATTGCCTTATTTGCAGTAGGTCGGTAAGTGCGGTCCAAACACCGCGGCGCACAGTGGGACGAGTCCACACTTCCGTTGGACATCGGCTATAACTCTCAAAGAAATTTCGCTGGACTTCTCAAATTTTGTCAGTTTATGTTTTTGAGAATGCAGAATCTTAATTATTGTCATTTTATTTATAATCATTACATTCATATATATCGTACGTACATTATAATTATAAAATATATTAGTATAAATTCAAAATGCATTTACGATTTTATATTAAAATTTATAGCAATTAAGTTTACAGTAGTATGTTAATAAATAGATAACAATAATAATAAAAACAATAATAATAGATAACTACCACGATTTAAAATGTAATTAAATAATAACAAATTTAATGTAATATACCTTTTTTAAAATTATGAAATTATTCATTAGCTTCACATTCTACTTATGAGCAAGCTCCTTGCTTCCTGGTACATTTCACTTTTCACTACACTATGATGTTAGCTGCACAAAAGTCGTATAATAACTATGTTTGATTTTGTTTGACATGACTTAAAAAAAAGGCTAACAAAATTATAACTTTAGTCTATTCCAAACTACCTACTTTAACCAAGCAACTACTGTCTATTTATAATTTTATGTAAATTAAAGACAGTGAAATATTTTCATTAACAATATTTCATTTTTACGACAGTGTACTCTTTTAACTTACTAATTATTATAGTGCAGTACAAACATAAAATATTAAAAAAAATTAGCAATTTTATTAAACGTTCAAAGCCTATTGGAAATCGTAATTTGATGAATAAATTGTTGCAGTTGATTTGGAATATATTAATTTAAGGATTATGAGTTGATGAAAACCCAAATATGCTAAGAAGATGCTCTAATAACCAAATTCACTCTTGAATTCAGTGTTCACGCGTGGTAAAATCTCATTTAAATGAGAATAGGCAGATTATGGCAAGATCAGAAAACTGTTTATAAAAGTTCAAACCTTTGCTAATAACAGGGTATATGTAGTTTTCCGGGCAATTTCCGGCGTTTTACTATATTATACCAAATAGTTTACATTTGTTTGAACCGTCGTAACTGTTGCATATGTTTTTCCAAAACTATAATTCTGGTGTATTACAATTTATTAGTAATGCTTGATCATACTGTAAATATTACATTAGGCTTAGCCAAAAAATATAGGAACACTAACATTAAATATAAAAACGATGAATGTCTTAGTGTCATGTTTCAACTCGTATTGTATCATTATTAACGCAAAGATTGAGTTAAAAATTAGTGCACATGACGGGGAAAGGATTCTAGTTTATTAATATTCCAATGAAATCTCTAAATTTTAACTTTCATGTTTGGCCAAATGTCCGGCCGGACAGTGGACTCGCCCCACTGTGCGGCGCGCCATTTCGTGTTAGAGATTCAGACAATCTCTGCTGAATTATTTTATCGTTTTCGGCGCTTTCGTTACAAATTAAAATGCAAGTATTTCGGTTTTTAAGTTGTCTAATATTGTTTGAAATATTTTTACACATAAAATTATTTTTAGTCTTGTTTTACTGAATTAGTATTCGTGAAACATTAATCCTTACATCTATGCCAATGTTTATTATTAACATTCGAGCACTTGTTTCGTTCATAAGTTGGCAAAAATAAAATATGTGACTCTCAGATATTAATGCTATTGATTTTGACCGCACTCCCGGCCATTTCCTCTTCATTATAACAACGGTAAACTATCCTCCACCATGAGCAATATTTATTATAATAAGCAATTTATTATTATATTATCTTTATACATTATACTACAAATTTTAAGTTTATTTTTGTGTTTTTTTATCGCCAAAGCTATTTTAATTTATTTTATTTTTTGCCATCCTTTTCTTTATACATCTTATAATCTTCATTCATTAGAAATTGTATAAACCTAAAGCAACGAGTTAATAACAAAAAAAAGTAAGTTATTGCTTAATTTCTAATAAAATACATAAAAAACAAAGATGCGGTCCAAACATCACAGCGCGCCCGCTGATGTAACTTAAATAGGCGCGCCCGCCGGAGGGTTAAATACGTTTATAATAATAATAATCACCTTTAATTGTACATAAAACATAATAAAAAATATACAATCACTTTATACTTCCAATATTTACCTATGTACAAAATCAACATTTAGTTGAGGTATTTAGTTTGATTTTCTACCACTCTTGCAATCTCACTTGATATGCACCTGTCCCATCCGCTTCCACTCTTTCCTATCCAAGGCTACTCGCTTCCAGGTCGCACCTCCGCAACTCTTCTTCATCTCCTGGTCCCAATCTGTAGGTGGACGTCCTCTCTTCTTTGCGAACCCTCTTGGATACCTGTCCATTAGCTACTAGTACCACGTTGTAGCAGTTCTCCTGATGACATGTCCGGTCCAGGTCCACTTCCTTAAGTGCAGTTCTTGCTCTTCTACTTATTTACTTTACGTTCTCGCCTTGATATTCCGAAAAGGTATCGCTCCATCCCTCTGACTGTTACCCTCAGTTTGTGGCTAGCCTTCTTGTCAATTACTCAGGTTTCTCAACCGTAGGTCATGGAAGCACTCATCCAGAGTTTCCTCTTAACTTCTAGACTCACAGGTGACCTATATATATCTTTAAATTTGAGGAGTGCACGCCAACCCTGGGTACATCGCCTGCTTATTTCTTCATTTTGCCCTTTAATAGAAAGAAATAAGATGGCCAAGATATAGAATTTTTCATGTTTTCTCTATATGATGTTCAACAATTATTAAATCTTCTCACCGTCTACTGACGAAAAATTTGCATTTTTTATCATTTATTTTGAGTCCTATTTTTTCCCCTGCCACTATCAATTGTTTTGCCATCATTAGGATTTCATCATTGCATTTTCCAATTAGGACTTCCTCATCCGCAAAATCTAAGTGGTTGAGCCATTCACCTAGGATTTTTATTCTTTTGTTCTGCCAATTCATATTTTGCATTAATTAATTGGAGAACTGATATAAATATTTTCGGAGATAGACCATCGCCTTGTCGTACCCCTTTGCAAATTTTTATTTTTAGGGGAGAGCAGGGTTGGTTGGCAACAGTTTTCACTTTTTTGATTTTTGAGTCGTTCCTGTTAATATAATCCCAATAGGGCTGGTACCACTGTAAACTCCAAGTATTAGAGTACTTCAAGTATTTTTTTCACCACATAATATTTAATACTAAGATTATAGGAAATTGAAGAATTCATCAATCCAGATTATGCCAATTAACCTCCAAGGTGGGGCAGGTTGGCCTAGAAGGTGGGGTTGTTTAGCCACCTCATTCAAGTACTGCCTGACACATATTATTTTTATTAAAAGCTGCACTATAATGGTATAATAATTTTGAACCGGTTTTAACAAGCTTTTGGGGAATATAGAATGACAATAAAAGAAGATAGAAGTTTAGACTCTCGTCACTTTCTGCATAACAAAAATTGCTCTCATCTTCCTTCCTGGAACTAAAGACAATTGGTAGTTTCACCGTTGTTTATGTTTATCTTGCTTTTGTGAATTGCTATTGCTCCAACAAAACCCAGTTGAAGAGAGCCAATTAACCCTATAGGAGAGATAATATGAAAGATGGCTGCCAGGATAGGGGAGAACAATTAAACAAGAAACTGGTTAGTCGAAAGGTTAGGTTTTTCAAAGGAGTTTGGGGCTTTGTAAACAGAATCGGAGTCAAATGTTTTGCCATTCCTTTACACCAAATTTACTGAAAATATAAAAATTTACTTACATGTTGCAAAATCAATCAATGAAGCACACTCTTCTCTACACTGTTAGTATCGGATTGAAAACTCAGGACAA
Organism: Aelia acuminata; assembly: GCA_911387785.2. Taxonomy (NCBI): domain Eukaryota; kingdom Metazoa; phylum Arthropoda; class Insecta; order Hemiptera; family Pentatomidae; genus Aelia; species Aelia acuminata. The sequence goes on from OU426979.1 coordinate 171,229,717, forward strand.
GATTCCCGAGATCAAGCGGGTTACATGGTACAATGGCGGGGCCTTCACAACAGGTGTGACGGAAACTATAAGCCAATGGTCAACCTATCCCCTATGCCAACCAACCCCGCTATCCCCTACTACTTTGTTTCCTAATGTATTCAGCGTTAGATCTTGAATACTTGTCCTCCAGTATCTTGCATATCCTTGGACATATGTTCCTTTTCTTTAACATGGGAATAATGCTATCTGTTTTTAGGGAGTCGAATGCTTTTTCGTAATTGCTTTTAAATACGTTTATTATGTATGAAAAATTCATTAGGAGTTTTCCTATCATTTTCTTTACCCCCTCTATCTGTTTTTTTTTTCACCGTAAACGATTTATCGCAAAAAAATAATTTTTTGGAATTAATATTCACGCTTTAGAAGTTTTTGTTTTCAAATTTTGAAACTGGGTTATGAAAACAAAAGGCAGCAAACTATACAAGGCTACATAAATCCCGGCAAGGCCGCTCGTAACTTTTAAAGCTGTTTCCTTTTCTGCTTCTAGATAACTCTTTCATATACTTTACACTTTACAGCCTCTAATAATTTATCTATACAGAGTTTTAAGACAAGAGAAGATTTAATAATAACTAAATTTTCTTCTAAAAGTTAAATAAATATGCCATAATGTTTCAAATTCATGATATTACCTGCAGGTGATTACTAAACAACAATTGATCGGTGTAAAGCTGAAGTAAAATAAGCGCAAAACATCATATGTTGATATGTTTTTCTTCTGTAATCATGTATTTCAGTATTCCAAAGTTTCGGACATTTGGGGGATCTTCTGGGGACATCTATTACACATTTTTTTAACATTCCATCATCCATTCATCCAAACATACAATTGTTCTATATAAAAAAAATATACATCATTTCCTAATTACACATAATCAACTTTTAATATCAATTTTTAAAACTATTTGTAAACTATTTCATTGTCACTCAATATCATATTTTGAGAAAAATGTAGTTAAAGTTGAATTTTGTGTAATAGGGTATTTTTAAAAACTTTTTGAAATACTGAATCATAGTCGGTCTTCGGTTTTACTTACAATGCGGTATTTCCAAGACCTTGCCTCCTTCAGGTAAAACTGACCACCGGGTTTGAGTATATACAGTACTATACATATTATCATTTTAAATTATTAATTTAATTTACTTTTCCTATCATGACAGCACCCACAATACATAGCAACAGCGGGTAGGATCGTCGGGGGGTCCTGTGGCAACGGGGTCACCTGTGCTATAGTGGTTAGCATGGCAACCTACAATACTAAAGGCCGCAGGTTCGCGACCAGCGGCGGTCCTAGAATTTTTTAATGGGAGTAAAAAAAGCTCTGCCGTCCCTCGGATGGGACGTAAAATGGAGGTCCCGAGCCTGTACGATGTCAGGTACTCGTTAAAGATCTCTATCCCAATTATACCTGGTTAGGCAAAATTTAGGACTCCCACTGTAGCATCGTCCGATTAGCCTTAGAGGCATAAAGTGACATTAAACAAACAAACAGCGGGTAGGATCGTTGAGAGAAAGTTGACACGGCTTTGACAGGCTCCACGGTTAGCTAAATTGCTAAGCTTTTAGAGCACTGCGACGGAGATGCCGAAGACCCGGTTCGGTTCCCGGCAGTGGCAAATCTTTTTCCTCTCAAAAATATTTATTTAATAATTATTTTTAAAAAAATCTGGTGCGTGCGCGCAACACACAACTTTCACTTACCAACTTACTTAGATTAGAAATTGACGTGTTTTGCTAATTATCATTTCCTAAAGTCACACATTTTTCTACATTCATATCTTATTTTTGTTAATCGTTAAAGCCGTTTTTGAGTAAATAAAAAAAAACCGTGAAAATGATACAAAATTTATTAAGTAAAGTCCCCCCTCCCGTAGATCAATTTTAATGAAATTTTTACAGTCATATCTCGGGCATATAAATACACCAAATACCAAGTTTGATCAAAATCGTTGAAACCATTTTTGAGTAAATAAAAAAAACATGTGAAAATGATACAAAATTTATTAAGTAAAGTCCCCCCTTCGGTTGATCAATTTTGATGAAATATTGGCTATCACATATTTGGCATATACATACATCAAATACCCAGTTTGGTCACAATCGTGAAAGCCGTTTTCGAGTAAATAAAAAAAGCACGTAAAAATGATACAAAATTTATTAAGTAAAGTGCCCCCTGCGGTTAAACAATTTTGATGATATTTTTACAGACATATCTCGGGCATATAAATAGATCAAATACTAAGTTTAATCAAAATCGTTAGAGCCGTTTTTGAGAAAATCAAAAAAACACATGAAAATGTTACAAAATTTATTAAGTAAAGTCCCCCCTCCGGTTAATCAATTTTGATGAAATTTTTACAGTCATATCTCGGGCATATAAATACATCAAATACCCAGTTTGATCAAAATCGTTAAAGCCGATTTAGTGTAAATAAAAAAAACACTTGAAAATGTTACAAAATTTATTAAGTAAAGTCCCCCCTCCGGTTAATCAATTTTGATGAAATTTTTACAGTCATATCTCGGGCGTATAAATAGATGAAATACTCAGTTTAATCAAAATCGTTAGAGCCGTTTTTGAGAAAATCGAAAAAAACCTAAAAAGTTATTAAATAAAGTACCCCCTCCCTTTGAGCAATTTTGATGAAATTTTTGCTGTCACATTGCGGGTATATACCTACACTAAATACCCAATTTCAGGTTCGCACGGTTTATAGTTCTTGAGCTAGTCTGTTCACACACACACACACACACACACACACACACACACACACACACACACACACACACACACACACACACACACACACACACACACACACACAGACACACACACACACAGACCATTTCGCGGGACTTGGTCATTTCGACTCAGGGGACCCCAAAACGTGTATTTCCGTTGAAAACCGGAAGTCGAAATTTTTCACGATCGCAATACTTCCACTTACTATATATTACATATGTAGGTAAGTGAAAGTAAAATACTTTAGATAATAATAACTTCAAAATGAAACTTTCAAATTTCATTATGCATTAAGTATATGGCTGGTGCAGCTGCTAACAAGCTGCTTCAACTTAGTGGCTGACTTAAGTTTCCACAACTCGCAATTCGGCACGGAGTTGTAAGCTCAAGACTATCCAACATAGCAAATATTGGTAGGAAGGCAGGATAGCAATTAGTACGAACCTAATGGGAGCTTAATTGGACTGGTCCCGGTCCAAAATCCATTTGTGGCCTTCTCTTATTTAATAGATCTCTAAATACCAACCTATGCTAATAGGAATTTATTTAACGCGGTTTCTTTCTATTCTATTTTATATTTTTATCATTCCCCCATTTAACAGTCCACCTTTCATTACGATTAATACCAGCGGAACCACCAATGGTTCGTGGTGTATAATATTCTTAAAAGAATTATAGACCACACAACCGCCTCACATTTTAAAGCTTCTCCTCTTATTCCAACTTGAAAAGTAACTCTCTTAGCGAAGCAGGGTTTTGCAGCTAGTTTCCAACTAGTATAAATGATTGTACAAGGTAGATTAATCATATGCTAAAAATAATTAGCTAGGTGATTATGCGTTGCTTAGAGAGCTCTGCTTAGTATAAACTAACAGAAGCAGAAAGGCCAAAGGTGGGTTGTTCGTGAATGGGAGGTGATCTATTGAGAGCCGTAGGTGCGCTAGGGTCGGCTTTCAGATCTTCAATGTGCCCTCTAAAAGCATTTTGAAGGTCTCTCTGTATAAATCCCATCCCACCCTTTCTGATATTTCCGTAATGGGATCTAATTCTGTAAATTATTCAAGTTATTTCGGTACAGAGGTATTTTTTTTTTGGTAAATTAATTAGACCTCTTTCCTTCTCCTTTTTGATATATTTTTTTTGATAAATTTAATTCCCTCTAGAGAGAGGGAATCATCATTCTAAAGGGGAGCTATATAGGTATTTTTAATGTTTAATTTATATTTATTTATTCAAAGATGATGAGCATGTTGGTTCATCAGCTCTAATCTCGAAAAATTAATAGCACTTATTTATGAGGAAGCTACAGATCCATATTTATATAAAACTAGCTGTATATCCCGGTTTCATCCGGGTTATGTTTCTAATAAACCTAAACAATTCTATAAACAAAAAATCTGGTGCGTGCGCGCAACACACAACTTTCACTTACCAACTTACTTAGATTAGAAATTAATGCGTTTTGTTACTTGCCACTTCTCAAATGAACAGAACGGCTTTAATTATGAACAATGGTCTGTCATTAAAGGCGTACTCCGCATGTGTGGGCTCAACGAGTTTTATGAGATGACTGAATATTTTTATTTTTTTTCTCCTCTTTATGTTTTTTTTATTTTTATCATATCTCATATATAGCCATTTCTTATTTTTAGTCGTAACGAGAGACAGTTAATTTCTCCATATAAACAAAAACAAAGGTACTTTGTGGGAAACAAACAAACAAAAAAGGCGCGCCCAAAAAAGCCCCCTCAGAACATTTTAATAATGATAAAGTTTACCTGATATTAAAATACACCTAATTTTCATTAAACATGACGAGTTTGATAAAAACGTTAAAGCCGTTTTTGAGTTAATCGAAAAAAAGGTAAAAATTGGATAAAAAATTATGAAATAAAGTGTCCGCTCCGATTGAGCAATTTTGATGAAATGTTGGCTATCACATCTTTGGCATATACATACATCAAATACCCAGTTTGATCAAAATCGTTAAAACCGTTTTTGAGTAAATAAAAAAAAAAACACTTGAAAATTATACAAAATTTATTAAATAAAGTCCCCCCTCCGGTTGATCAATTGTGATGAAATTTTTCTTGATGAAATCTCGGGCATATAAATAGATCAAATACTCAGTTTAATCAAAATCGTTAGAGCCGTTTTTGAGGAAATCTAAAAAAACTTAAAAAGTTATTAAATAAAGTACCCCCTCCCTTTGAGCAATTATGATGAGTTTTTGCTGTCACATCGCGGGCATATACATACATCAAATACCCAATTTCAGTTTTGTACGGATTATAGTTTTTGAGCTAGTCTGTTCACACACATACACACATACACACACACCCACACACACACACGCACACACACACACACACACACACACTGACACACAGACCATTTCGCGGGACTTGGTTATTTGGACTCAGGGGACCCTAAAACTTGTATTTCCGTTGAAAACCGGAAGTCGAAATTATTCACGATCGCAATACTTTCCTTACTATATATTTCATATATACGTAAGTGAAATTAAAAAATTGGAAACCCTTGAACACATTATATTAGAATGCCCGATGTATGAAACATTTAGAAAACAATATATAAACAAACATGTAACATCTATTCACAATAGTACCGATAACCTGATATCCATTTTGAATCCTAAAGAGAATATAGATATAAACGATTTGTTTAATTACACTATGGCTGCATTAAACTTAAGATCATTCTTTACTAATGAATAATTGTTTTTTGTTCTCTTTAAACAATATACTGTCTTTGTTTACTGAGAAATTAAATATTTTAATTTAGTTAGCGATGGGTATCACCATAGTTATCAAATATAATATTTAGCTATTGAATAATAAATTAAATATAAACTGCAATTATAAAAGCATTTTACATAATGCACATATTTAAATTATAATGTACATATATTAAATCATATATGAATCATTCTGTCAATCATTCGAACAATTTTCTTAGGTAATTCCCTGGGTGTTCGTCGGCAGCATTGTCGGTCTTCGGCTTTACTTATTTTGAATTCTAACCGAGGTTTATGGCCCCAATATCTTACAAGGCGGTATTTCCAGGACCTAGCCGCCTTCAGGTATAACTGACCAGCGAGTTGAGGATATACAGTACTTAAGATTGTTTGAATTTTAGATTATTAATCTTATTTAATTACCCTATTTTGGCAGCATCCACAATACATAGCAGTATATAAGTCGTTCCCTTGTATGTGGAAGGTAAAAAACAAAGATTACAGCGACCGCAATGGAAAATCTCTTGCATACAAGGCTTATTTTCTTCTTTTTTTTTAAACGAAACCTATACTTCTGTTTTATTAATTCGAATTGTCCACCCTTTGGCAAATATCTTTGTAATACAACTGATTTGTATTTTATTTCTACTTATAATTAATATTCAATAAACTTACCTTTAAATATGTGTTCTTCAATGCCTTGTATATTGCGCAACATATGCCGAAATTACAGCGCAAAGAGCTGGTTTAGAAATAGCTGTCGAAAATTTTAAATCTTCGTAAGATCTTCCCGTTGTTAAAAATCTCAGACGTTCTTGGGGGTTATCGCACGTGTGTGTTCTCTCTCCGAATAATGGGTGTGATTAAATTTAACAAATGCACATATCTTGACTCGTCCATACGTAAATGGTTGCGGAAATCTTAAGGCTCACTGCGTAGTTCAGTAATTAGTTTTGTATGAAAAAACAAACCCTTTTTAAATAACCATTGTTAACACCTTTTCCTTCTAACCTTCAATTGAATCGGTGATTGCAGAAACAACTTCAGTCAAAAAAATGCGAAAAATCGTTTTCGATGAAAACAAGCTTACAAAGGCAAGATACAAGTTGAGTGCAAAAACCAAGTTAGTCTGTTGAGTAGTTCCGTAAAAATATGATACAATCGTCGAGAATGATTTATTATAAGAGCGTTTTACTTTGTTATATTCCAGTTTTTTTTTTGTTTTTTTTATGACTTTGCAATATTGAACTTGATTTTAGATATAATATGAAAAAATATAAACTTTTAAGAGAGTTTCACTTTGTTATATTCGTATTTTATGATGACTTTGCAATATTGAACTTCATTTTTGATATTATATGAAAAAATATAAATTTTTAAGAGCGTTTCTCTTTGTTATATTCTTGTTTTATGATGACTTTGCAATATTGAACTTCATTTTTGATATTATATTAAAAAATATAAATCTTTAAGAGCGTTTCACTTTGTTATATTCGTGTTTTATGATGACTGCAATATCGAACTTCATTTTTGATGTTATATGAAAAAATATAAATTTTTAAAATTGATGTAAAATAAATAAAATTAAAATGAATATAAAATAAATTAAATTGTAAAAAATGGCTAAAAATTGATGTAAAATAAATTTTCAATTGAAAAATATAAACTTTTAATGAATGGTTACCTTTTTCCAAGTTTTCACCTGTCTGTAAAAACCAATTGAGTGCAGAAACAGCATGTGTCCGAATCAAATTTTAAATTTTCCTGAGCCTAATTTATGTCAAAATTGGGTAATTTTTACATGAAAGCAGCATAAAAATATGCATGCTATGACACAGGAAAAAAAAAGTTAAAATATTTGAAATTTGGAGGAGTTGTGACGTTTTTTCTCTCTCCTGAAAAATTTGAAATTTGTGACTGAAGAGGTTTCTGCAATCACCGATTCAATTGCATCTTCTTCTTTATAACACAGACCACAACCATTTCAAGAATTAGTTCATATTATAGATTTTTTTATTTTATAAAACTAAACACTAATTGCCAACGTTTGTGATATTCCTTAAAAGTTATACAACATTAGAACTTATAAAACTACAATTCACTTTGGGTGGGTTCCTCACATATGTTTGTGTAAAATTGAAATGAACGTGTAAACGGAAATATTTCATTCAAACTATTTACACAAACTGGCTTGCGCAAGCCAGTTTGTGCTATTGGTTTGAGCGTATAAAGACACTTTAATAAAGGCCTATTATTATCAGTCTTCGTTCCTTTGATACAATTTGTTTTCCATGACTAAAGTATCGTAAAACTTTCTGATTTCTTTAAATTAATCACATATTGATTGTATTTTATTAATGTTTAACCTATACTGGACCTCTAATGGAAAATTATAAATGATTAGATAAATTCTGCATGGTTCTGAGATACCTTCATCTGCCTCGAGTAGTAAACGTTCCTTTTTTATTTCAAAATCAATTAAAGAACCATACAAATATTTATAATCAAAAGCATTATGGATGTTTGACCAACATTTTTGGCCATAAATCATTAAAAAGGAACTTTTCTAAGCTTCCCAGTCAGATTATAACTTAAGTTATCTTTTCATTTCCAAATCCTCTCATCCGTTCCATTCCTCCAAATCATAAACTCATCCCGTCACTGTTGTGGAGTGAAAAAATCAAACGGCGCGGAGAATCAATTATATTTTCCCGTACCTCGCATTCTTTTTATGTAGGTACATTTAAAAAAAAAAAATCAACACTGCACTGTTGTATAAATGGCATTTTGACGATTTCAACTATAGAGGATTAATGTAAATAATTTATTTTTGAAGAGAAAAGATTTGGCCCCGCCGGGAATCGAACCCGAGTCTTCCGCGTGACATGCTTGGTATGCTAACCATTGCACCACGGAGTCGCTTCCAAACGGTGCCAAATCCTTCCTCTTCACTGATACCTCTCCCACGATCTCGCAAGTTTTGCGAGTATTTACGGGAGGTGGACAATTTTTGTCCAATTTTGGGCATCTCTTGATGAACGTCAAGCATACCGCGCATGTCACGCGGAAGACCCGGGTTCGATTCCCGGCAGGGCCAAATCTTTTCTCTTCAAAAATAAATTATTTAAAAAAAATTAAAAAATAGGTGGTTATCCCACAATTATGGTTAAATTAATATAGAGGATTAAGAAAATAGTAAACAACAACAAGTGTTCCTATTAATGTGATGCATTTAAAATTTCAATATTTACAGTTATTCGATTTAAATAAGCTTCAAGGTCTGAGAAGATTGTCCCCATATCAATATCATAATTTATACTTTAAACTGTTTTGTTCTTTTTAAATTTCAATGGGCATGTTTAACAGAGTGTATATGGGTCATTCTCCCAATACATACAAATTCATGTCCCAATGAGATTATATTATTTGTGTGAAATTGTTAATAATTCAATTGCATCCACTGGTTAATAGAAGACCTCAGCTTGTTGTTCAAGAATTTTTATCTTAGTAACAATTTGTTTATAGGCCTAAATTTAAACTTAAAATATCAATATCTATCTCCCTCGCCTGTCCCAAAGCTCAAGTTGCTGACTTTGATGGCGGAAAAAAGATATACATTCTTTTATTTATGACCTAGTTTTTTTTTTTCATACTTGTTAGAAGGTCTTAATTATTTGTTTTTACGGTATATTGCTATTTTCGTATTATAGAAAAAAAGTTATGATCCATAATCTACCTGTCCCATAGATGCAACCTATCTCCCTCACATTGTTTTGAAATCGGGCCTCAAAACTTTGGAAACCTTCATTTCATTATAATTCATTGCTGGCAACATTGTAACAGATTTCCGTCTCAACACGGATAAACTTTTTCACAGAAGTTCTGCTCTGGTTTCCTCGTGAGGGTGTTTTTATCGGTTAAAACAGTGAGTGTCGTTTCATTTCCTATCTCCCTCACCCACTGATATTTCCTAAAAGGTGAGTATGATTCACGTTATATTACAGTTAATTTTACAAAGACTTAATTAGTTGACACGTATTTGTTTTGTTTGTTTGCGAATTTTGCGCTTATAACTCGCAATCGAAGGCGAAATGAGTGATTTGTATATTTTTCCGGCATAACGGTTAAGGAAAGCTTTAAAATGATGCCTTGTTCATGAAATTTGATAAGTTATTAAGGAAGTTATGGCGTACCGACAAAAAAATGTCTTGAGAAATAATATATAAATTTCTATGAAGGCATTTTTTGTAAAAACGTTAGCAGCCTACCTTCTAACAATTTGTGGAAAAAAATCATTGGAAAATTAAACTTTTTTTGATTGAAATTAGAACAATGAAATTTGATTGAAATGGGAGAATGACCCATGTATAACTGTTGACCCATTAATTTCAGTAGAGTCGGACAACAGTCAAGACACACGGCTTCGGCCCTCAGGTCGCCGACACGTGGGAGTCCTGAGCTGGGTGAGCTAAGAATGGAAAACGACACGAAGAACCGGGAGCCAGTAGAACTAAAACAACTAACAACGTTTGTTAAATTATTTACAATCAATTTAAACAATACATCAATAATTTAATTGCACCTTCTGGTGTTTTAATTAATTATGAATAAAGAGGTTTGAAATAAGTTGAAACCATTTTTTAAAAAAAATTCTCCGAATGTCTACAAGAACTCTTCCCCAAAACAAGAAAAAGGCTCCTGGTCATAAGGCGTCTAACAAGCCCCCAGAAATTGAAAACTATGTTAGATCGATAAGAGCCAGAGATGACGTCAACAGATCTTGGCAAAAAAGATCCATGTAACATCCGAGACACATACCTGCATGAATAGGTTTTTAATTTTATAATTTAACTTGTAAACGACTTTTTTGTGTCTTTAAGAGACTACACACAAAATTATTGAAACAATGTACACATACAAAAAATTATTATATACATACATAAATAAACAAAAAGTCTTAATACAATGAAACAAACATTTGAAGGTTTGTAATATTCATCCAAAAAAATAATTATCATACAATACCTCTGTTTTTATATATTAAGAAGTATGCAAATAACTTATGCTGACAGAAAACATCAGCAAAAAATAAAAACCATGATTAATATATAAGAGTTATATAACTGTTTTAAAAATTTTATATAAAATTTGTTCGATCTAAAATATCAAAAAATATGAGTAAGTAATACTTATTATTACGAAAAAAAAAAATACGAAATAATTATCTAACAGCTCTTGTCTATTTTATTTGTAGATTTTTTTTTCTTTATTTGGCTTCAAGACTTGCCACCCAACCCAAGTCCTATTGATATATTTATGATGCTGGTAACCATAGAAAATGAACCTTCCCCAGTGCTTTGAGTTTATTTGAAATCTCTAAAAAAAAAACAGTTTTTAGAATAAGGCTCCTTTAGTGATATAAGTGCGGATTCTGAGTGGGCACATAGTACCACAGGGCTTGTTCTATTTGGGTCAACAGATATCACGGCGTAATGAATTGCCTATAGCTCGGATTCCCGTGCAATAGCTTCTTTTTTTTTTGGAAAGTCAGAATAGAGCGAACTCAAGTTACTTATCCGAATCAAGCCTAATGGGATGTTGTAATGAAGTTTTATACTGCACGAAATTGCACGTTTTGGGGTTTACTGCAAGATATTACATTATTTGGTATTTTGAAGAAAATTATATTACAAATTGTAATTTTCTTTAATACACAACCAGAACAATAGTGGAAAAATAAATGCAAGTATCATAGAAAAAAAATAAAGGAACTTGGGAGATGTAAACCACTACAAACCTCCGATTTCCCAGAATTGAGTGTTTAGTGGTTCCTGGATGTTTATATATATTGTTTCTCAAGACCCATCGTTTTGTCAGTATCAAACTAGCTTCTGTCGCGTAGATTGTTACTAAAAATGCCTAAAATCGGAGCAAGTTTGTTTTCGATGGATTGAAAAATATCCTGAAGTAAATAGGGATGGTTGTGTCGTTTTCTGTAAATCTTGTGATAAAAAATTGGATGTGAGAGGAAGTCACACATTGATACACGCTTTAGTACAAGTAAATACCTAATTTTTTTTTACCCTAGAATGGTAACAGGGGTAGTGTGTGTCACCAGAGTGATTTAAAAATAAGCCTACGCACCGGATATTGCATCTAGTGATTCCATAATTTGAGAAGTATTATTTTTAAGATCTTCCTATTACCAACATATGTACCTAATTACAGCTCACATGCGAGTATTTTACTCTGCATTCCACATCTTGCTGTTACTATTTTATGTTCCGATTTTTTTCAAAAAAGATCCAAAGTGATAATACCAAAATCTATTCCAAAACCAAGAGTTTCTATTTCAATTTACTCTCCGCTACTTACTTTTTTTCCAAAGTAGCTATTTTTTGTTCACAAAAATATGCCTAATTTTCAAACGAAACATTTTTATTGCATGTTTTTGCACGTTTTGAAGTTTTTAATGCACGTTTTGAAGTCTTTACTGCACGGAATTCCGAGCTTTAGTTATAACTAAGAGTTAAAGATGGAAGAAAATTTTGGAAGTGATAGGTTTTCATGTCCTGTTTCCGTCACTACGGCGCACAGTGGGGCAAAACGGCAAAAAAGTGGAAAAAACTCTATATCTTGGGAACGGTTTGTCCTATCGAGATGGAAGTTGTTTCGTTCGATTCAGGATAGAAAATTACACTAGGATTGCAACTAAAATTATATTATTTATGTATATATAATTATAGAGGAAACTTTTTTATTTTTTTAATCTTTATTTATTCCAGCTCGGCTTCTTAAAGCCATACATGGGTGAGGAAACTTAAGAACGGATATTTTAAATAATTAAAAAAAAATAATTGAACTTACTTTTAACTTAATTTAGCAACAGATAAAAAAATACATTGATGACCTTAGGGTTTTATGGCCTTTTAAATCTCAATAAAAAAACAAACTTAATTTAGCTAATTTTACTTTGATTTAACTCAATATTAATTTAAATTTCCTTTAAGGTAGCATTTTTTTTTGTCAGCTAATGTCTTGCAACCTTTTATTGGAAAATATTGAGACCACTGTCTTTAATCGCCTTTCTAATTACTTTATACTGATATTTAGACAGTTTTGACTGGATAAAAACAGCTCGACCAGAACCAGTGTCGAAAATTGTACTTCAACTATTTTTCTCTGGGAGGAGACTGAAGCAGCTGTCAAGTTTCATTGAGTATCACACTAACCATATCGTATTTTAAATTAAAAAAAAAAAAAATTAAATTATGATTGTGTAGGTATGTGGGGATGTGATCCAATGATTTTAAAGTTAATTGGAGACAGTCAAGTTAAGGGTATTTTACTTCTCGGGGAATTTTTTTGGGCGCCGCGAAATTTTTCACATAATTGACAATTACTACTTAACAGGCAAATGAAATGAGAGGAATATATTCTCTGATACATCCCTGTCCTGGATCAATCCCTGCCCTCTTAAGCCACGATAAGGCTTTATCTATAATCATGCTTCAAATTAGTTATTTTGTGCGAAAGATTTTCGCTTGTTTAATCGTTTATATTGGATGGATACTTTTATAATGTGGAACGTCTATATACGCCCATAAAGGTTGTAAAACAACTATCACTGAAACGTGCTGTTACTACCTCAAAATATTTTTATTAAAAAAAAATGATATTTAAAACCACGACAAAACCTTAAATTTATGCTCAAAAGAAATTTTTGAAGAAAGGAACCAATCCTTTTTATTTGTTGACTATTCAAGAATGAAAAACAATAAAAATTACCTTCAGATATGAACATTGGATTTTGGTTATTTTCCCTCGTTTGCCAAACTGTGCGGCGCGACACGAAAATTTTCACAGAAATTACAATAATTACCGAATAGGCAAATAAAGGCAAAAGATATCAGAGGAATATAGTCTCAGATACATCCCGGTTCTAGATCAATCAGTGCTATCTTAAGCCAGGATAAGCCCCAAACAATAATTAGGCTTCAAAATAATTATTTTGTGTAAAAGATTTTCGCTTATCTAACTGTTTATATAGGATGTCTACTGTTATAAAGTGGTACGTCTGTATATGCACATAAAGGCTGTAAAACAGCTATCACTCAAATGTGCTGAAACTAGCTCAAAATATTTTTATTAAAAAAATGACATTTTTACAACCACTACAAAACTTAAAATTTCTGCTTAAAAGAAATTTTTCATAAGACAGGAACTAGTCGTTTTTTATGTGTTGACTATTCAACAATGAAATACAATAAAAATTAACTCCAGATATGAACATTGGATTTTGGGTTTTTTTCCTAGTTTGCCCCACTGTGCGGCGCACAGTTTTTAGGGAAAAAACTCAAAATCCAATGTTCATATCTGGAGTTAATTTTTATTGAATTTCATTTTTGAATAGTCAACACATAAAAAACGACTAGTTCCTGTCTTATCGAAAATTTCTTTTAAGCAGAAATTTTAAGTTTTGTCGTGGTTGTTATAATTCCATTTGTTTTTAATAAAATATTTTGAGCTAGGTTACATCACATTTGAGTGATAGTTGTTTTGCAGCCTTTATGTGCATATACAGATGTACCACTTTATAACAGCAGTAATCCCCTATAAACAATTAAATAAGCGAAAATCTTTCACACAAATTAATTAATTTGATGCATAATTATAGTTTGGGGCTTATCCCGGCAACGATTGATGTAGAACCGGGATGTATCAGAGAATATATTATGTCTAGTATATATAAAGTCCAAGGCTCTGTTTCTAATCTATTAATTTCAGGAATGAGAGGGATTTTAGGAATCTTAGGTCCAAGTCGGTGAGATATGTTTTGCCTCTATCAGGGAATAAAGGTCGATGTTTCTTGAAGTTTAATGGAGAAGTTGGTGTGGGTAGAATGTTACTTTAGCAAAGTAGGACAGCGATAGTGTCTTTCGTCTAAGGTGTAGGCTGACGGTAGGACTTGAACATCGGAAAGGTTGCTTGAGTCGTGAGATGACATTAACTACGTTCGTGACTTCATAACCTAGTTTGCTGAATTCTTGTTTAATAATGCTGATTGGTGTTGCATGGTGCAGATGTTTTAAAACAACCCTTGGGCATCTATCTTGTGGTAACTGGTAGGTATGAAAGTCTGCGCCTTTATTTCGCCGGCTTGAATTGAGTTTGCGATAGGTTTCAGGAGTTTTAGGATATACAGTGACACCTTCAATTGTAGATTTGGTTATAAATGAGTTCGGACCGGATTATTTTTCGAGAAAAGAGACGATTGCTTGGTAGTTTTCATCACCATTAATAAAAATTTGTGGAATTTTATCATTTTGTGAGGTTCTTTCTGGTCCCTGAGTTTGAGAACTGCTAGGTTTGGTTAGGGAGGCAAAACGGTTATTGGTTGGAATGACATTTTCTGATGGCCTTTCTTGTTATCTTTCATCTGACATTGGTCTTTTACGGCTAATTACAAGCTCACAGGAACCTAAGGCATTATTTTCGTCACAATTGTTAGTGTCCCTGTGGCTTACCTCAGGTTGAGATGATTCCACCATCGTAGACAGACGGTGAAGTCCCCTCAATTTTGTTTTGTCCTCGATGTTGTTTTTTTTTTTTTTTTTTTTTTTTTTTTGGAGAAAACACTTTTTTAACCGACTTCGAACGAAAGAGGAGGTTACTCTATTCGATACGTATGTGACTTTTTTTTTTTTTTTTTTTTTTTTTTTTTTTTTCTATGTATGTTCACCGATTACTCAGAGATGGATGGACCAATCGGAACGAAACCTTTTGCATCTTGTAGAGTATTTTCCCAAGGTGGTCCCATTGAAACCTTTTTTGGGTTCTTAATTTATTTAAGAAGTTATAGGGAAAAAACATGATAATAATTATTTAATTGTCGCTCAAAATGTTTACTTATTGGAAAAACATATGGCATTTGTAACATAAGGTATGCTCTAACAAGCTATTAAAAGTAAAGGCGGGTTCACACGGGGTCGTGAATAGGGCGAGAACACGACCAGTAATGCGCATGTCACACGACTTGCTTTTTCCTAGTAGGAGCTCACGACCTTATCTAGTTCACACGGTGCCTTTGTTGGTCGTGCTTCTCTCGCGCTTGTTCTCGCAGAATATGATGGCGCAAAAGTTGTATGCGAACTATTAGTGCAAGAGTTGAGGATTCGCTTGAAAAAAGGTTCAAAACAAGAAGAGAAAAGCGTGAGTTCGGGACTGGGTAAAGAGGCGGAATTCACTCGGCGCCAGCAACAGTATTAGGAGAGAATTATATCTGGAAGATCCGAACAGCTACAGGAACTTTTTTAGGATAGAACCAAACCTGTTTTGGTTTTTGCTTAATAAAGTGAAACCAGCAATTCAAAAGCAAGAAACGAATATGATAATATGATACCAATTAAATAAATTCGTATTCATTTACTACGTTTATTAAGGGACGCATACCTCAAAATACCCAATATTACTCCCTTATTTATGGTAATTGTAGCCGGGTATCTGAGGCCCCAGAAAGCGCCCCCTATTCGGTTGAGGCAGTTTAGAGTCAGAGCTACCCTATTTCTCAGGCACTCCAGCGACGATATACGACTGAAGCGGGCGTGCTCACTCCAACTTATAAGGCGGGTTCACATGGGGTCGTGAATTGGGCGAGAGCACTACCTGCCGGCTAGTCAGTCGTGATCACTACCTCGTGTGAACTAGTGGTAGTGGGAATGTTGGTAGTGCACGACCTTGAAGTGACGGGTCGTGAAATCTCCATTCAGTTGGAGTGAGCACGCCCGCTTCAGTCGTATATCGTCGCTGGAGTGCCTGAGAAATAGGGTAGCTCTGACTCTAAACTGCCTCAACCGAATAGGGGGCGCTTTCTGGGGCCTCAGATACCCGGCTACAATTACCATAAATAAGGGAGTAATGTTGGGTATTCTGATGAGGTATGCGTCCCTTGATAAACGTAGTAAATGAATACGAATTTATTTAATTGGTAGTTTTTATTTCTTAATTTCTAGGGGGGACAGCTTCCCTTCACTGCCTCCCCCCCTGAGGACCCATGAATATATATATATATATATATATATATTTATGTATATATATGCCCATATATATTCATATAATATATAATAAATTCAGTGATTAATTGTGCAGGTGCATGTGCATTAAATATATAAGTATTCGTATATACATTTTTTTGTCTTTTGCTTGATTTTCCTTTTTAAGGAATAATGATGATCAGCAATTCATTAATAACTTATTATGAAAATGGCTTTCATCACTTTTGGTCAAATGGCTCTTATATCCGAACACATTCTCAATTTCCGGAAAGGCATAAGAGACCAACTTTACAACGGGACGTTGCACAGTGGTCCCAATCCAGCAATAATGGTGCAAAAATTCAAAAAATCAACTTTTTTTAAAAAATTGATAATTTTACCTATATATCTATAGGATACCTGCTGCTAATAGGTAATATTGCTTTTGAATAATTTTGATTCGTTTGGCCGCAGCGATTTTTCAATCATTGCCATTCCTAAGTACGCTATTTCAATTGGAAAGTGTAGTGTACATATGTATGTCATTTTCAATATTAAGAAATTTTTTTTTACAAAATAATTATGTTTCTCTCAAACTACAATACAATCTTTATAAAACGGCATATCAAAGAATACCTAACGATTATTTTTAGTAGACTTGGAGTTTTTCAAACTCGCAATGTTTTTTTCTTAAAACCTAAAACTTCATGAAGATTTTAAAATGTAAGTTCCAACGAGTTCCATGCAAGCATTTATACCATGATATAGCATATTTAAGTACAAAACTAACCATGTAAAGTTTTGCTGCAGCAACTTGCAACCAGAGTCATGAGAGAGGAAATTCCAGGAAAAACCCGGTTCCCAGGTAACAGACTGCTGCATAAAATAATTATATTAAACACGGTCGCGGTTATTTTTCTGTTTCTCTATAATTTTGTTTATTTAATTTGTATAATCTTTTATACAATTTTACAGTATACATACAGTATACAGTATACCACTTATTTTACAGTATCATATCATTTCTATAATTCGTAACATATCATTTCTATTTTGCGCCGCCTCCGAAAAGATTGTGTTTTATTGAACATAGTATTTAATATTTTAATTTAATAATTTTCATTAACAATTAAGGCGGGTTCACACGGGGTCGTGAATAGGGCGAGAACACGACCAGTAATGCGCATGTCACACGACTTGCTTTTTCCTAGTAGGAGCTCACGACCTTATCTAGTTCACACGGTGCCTTTGTTGGTCGTGCTTCTCTCGCGCTTGTTCTCGCAGAATATGATGGCGCAAAAGTTGTATGCGAACTATTAGTGCAAGAGTTGAGGATTCGCTTGAAAAAAGGTTCAAAACAAGAAGAGAAAAGCGTGAGTTCGAGACTGGGTAAAGAGGCGGAATTCACTCGGCGCCAGCAACAGTATTTGCAGAGAATTATCGCTGGAAGATCCGAACAGCTACAGGAACTTTTTTAGTATAGAACCAAACATGTTTTGGTTTTTGCTTAATAAAGTGAAACCAGCAATTCAAAAGCAAGAAACGAATATGATAATATGATACCAATTAAATAAATTCGTATTCATTTACTACGTTTATTAAGGGACGCATACCTCAGAATACCCAATATTACTCCCTTATTTATGGTAATTGTAGCCGGGTATCTGGGCCCCAGAAAGCGCTTCCTATTCGGTTGAGGCAGTTTAGAGTCAGAGCTATCCTATTTCTCAAGCACTCCAGCGACGATATACGACTAAAGCGGGCGTGCTCACTCCAACTTATAAGGCGGGTTCACACGGGGTCGTGAATTGGGCGAGAGCACTACCTGCCGGCTAGTCAGTCGTAATCACTACCTCGTGTGAACTAGTGGTAGTGGGAATGTTGGTAGTGCACGACCTTGAAGTGACGGGTCGTGAAATCTCCATTCAGTTGGAGTGAGCACGCCCACTTCAGTCGTATATCGTCGCTGGAGTGCCTGAGAAATAGGGTAGCTCTGACTCTAAACTGCCTCAACCGAATAGGGGGCGCTTTCTGGGGCCTCAGATACCCGGCTACAATTACCATAAATAAGGGAGTAATGTTGGGTATTCTGATGAGGTATGCGTCCCTTGATAAATGTAGTAAATGAATACGAATTTATTTAATTGGTAGTTTTTATTTCTTAATTTCTAGGGGGGACAGCTGCCCTTCCCTGCCTCCCCCCCCTGAGGACCCATGAATATATATATATATATATATATATATATATATATATATATATATTTATGTGTATATATATATATGCCCATATATATTCATATAATATATAATAAATTCAGTGATTAATTGTGCAGGTGCATGTGCATTAAATATATAAGTATTCATATATACATTTTTTTGTCTTTTCCTTGATTTTCCTTTTTAAGGAATAATGATGATCAGCAATTCATTAATAACTTATTATGAAAATGGCTTTCATCACTATTGGTCAAATGGCTCTTGTATCCGAACACATTCTCAATTTCCGGAAAGGCATAAGAGACCAACTTTACAACGAGACGTTGCACAGTGGTCCCAATCCAGCAATAATGGTGCAAAAATTCAAAAAATCAACTTTTTTTTTAAAAATTGATAATTTTACCTATATATCTGTAGGATACCTGCTGCTAATAGGTAATATTGCTTTTGAATAATTTTGATTCGTTTGGCCGCAGCGATTTTTCAAACATTGCCATTCTTAAGTACGCTATTTCAATTGGAAAGTGTAGTGTACATATGCATGTTATTTTCAATATTAAGAAATTTTTTTTACAAAATAATTATGTTTCTCTCAAACTACAATACAATCTCTTTAAAACGGCATATCAAAGAATACCTAACGATTTTTTTTAGTAGACTTGCAGTTTTTCAAACTCGCCATGTTTTTTTCTTAAAACCTAAAACTTCATGAAGATTTTAAAATGTAAGTTCCAACGAGTTCCATGCAAGCATTTATACCATGACATAGCATATTTAAGTACAAAACTAACCATGTAAAGTTTTGCTGCAGCAACTTGCATCCAGAGTCATGAGAGAGGAAATTCCAGGAAAAACCCGGTTCCCAGGTAACAGACTGCTGCATAAAATAATTATATTAAAAGCGGTGGCGGTTATTTTTCTGTTTCTCTATAATTTTGTTTATTTAATTTGTATAATCTTTTATAGATTATATAATCCACTTATTTTACAGTATCAAAATATATTTTTTATAGTCATTTTTCAAATATTTGCATTGACGTCATAAAATAATCTGCATTTTTCATTTCAAAACTATTTTATTTTCATGTATTTCTATAATATTTTCACGTAATATATGCTAATATTTCTATATTATCTTGTTTGTTTTTTATGTGGTATTTTAAATAATCATAAAAGTAGAGATAATTTGTTCGTGAAATCCAATAAATAATTAAACCGAAATACCTAGTTTGAAACAAGACTTTAAGTACATTACTGAATATCTTTCTTTAGAACCTATTTAATTAGTAGTTTTTGTTATTGTATTCCTCTGGATTTGTCTTGTGGGTATATTAATCAAGACTAACAATATAATATATAATATTATTAGCTCTCGCTAGTTCTATTTTTATGTAACTATTTTTTTATCCTCCCCTTTCTCGCCTTGTAGGTTATACGGGGTTCCCCGGGCCAGGGGAGAGGGTGGGGGATTGATGCCGAGTTTATTTAAATTTTCCCCTGGCTCCGGGTTTTGGACTTGCTATCTTCGTATTTCCAAATTTCCATGGGCAACGCGTAATTTCTAACGCGCTTGCCCACACGTCCATCCCGCCATCCAACTAATGTTAGACATCTGCTCAAACCTTCAATAAATATAACATCAAGTTTGAACGAAATCGTCAACGAAAAATAATTAAAAAATATAGAATGTAGCCCCCACTATCCCCCTTACCTCCACCCCTACCCTTCGCTATTTGTATGTGCCTTATGTTAAACATCTTCTTAACCCATCAATAAACATCATACCAAGTTTGAACGAATTCCATCGACAAAAAGTGATTAAAAATATAGAAGTTACCCCCGGTCCCCCTCTTACCCCCACCCCTACTCATCGCTATTTTGATGTAACTTATATTAAACATCTTCTTAACCCATCAATAAATACCAAACCTAGTTTGAACGAAATCCGTCAACGTTAAGTATTTTTTGCACCATGAATGCTGGATTGGGACCACCGTGCGTTGTAATGCATGACGATTCACCTTCACGATACATTTACAAAAAGCAACACGTAGTAAAAGATAAGCAAGCAGTAAAAAGAAACTTGACTGTTGATGAAATTAGGTCCCTTAAAAAAATAAATAGGAAATAATGAATCGAAAAGTACTGAAAACTTCCAAATTATGCTATATATATGCTCTATAACTTATCGAGGTATACAAATAAGCATATAAATGTGGAAAAATTTGTGAATGGCGTTTACAAATTATCGAAACACGTTGATTTCTAATCTAATTAAGATCGTAAGTGAACTAGATAAGGTTATGAGCTCCTACTGGGAAAAAGCAAGTCGTGTGACATGCGCATTACTGGTCGTGTTCTCGCCCTATTCACTACCTCGTGCTCACTCCAACTAAATGGAGATTTCACGACCCGTCACTTCAAGGTCGTGCACTACCAACATTCCTACTACCACTAGTTCACACGTGGTAGTGACCACGACTGACTAACCGGCTGGTAGTGCTCTCGCCCAATTCACGACCCCGTGTGAACCCGCCTTAAGTGTGTATTTGTACAAATCAAAATAAAATTATTCCTCTTATTACATTTTTCCACTTTTTATACCATTTTCAATTTTGCTGTGTATTCATAAAAATCAGAAGGTAATTATTTCATACTTTTCAGTGAATTTAGTTTTACTGGTTCCTAGGTTTCGAAGTCGGTTTAATTTTTTTTATAAAATGTTTTTTTCAATGAATATGAAAGGTTTTAACACTTAATTAACGATTTTTCACGTAACTAAAACAAACTAACATTTTCTCTTCATTAACATCAACAGCTGTCTTAATTATTTAAACATGAATTAATTAAACACACGTGCGTATGTCTATGTTTATATTAAGCAGTAAAAACAAGTCCGTCTTCCCACCACAGGCTTTCTCAGTTGCAAATAATATTAAGTAGTATTATCCTGAGTCGAGCCCTGCACGGACGCTCTGCTCTATTACTGCACTTAGCTTACATCGCCTTGGCCAAGACCAAACGGCAACACGCACGCTAGTACGTACTACTAGGGCCTATTCACACTATCGGTTTCGCGCCCGCTCCACTCTCGCTCCGCTCCCGGTCCGCTCTCGCTCTACCCCATTCACACTAGCGCTCCGCTCCCGCTCCACTCCCGGTCCGCTCTTCTAATGTCTTACCATATTCACACTATATAATTTTACACCGTTCACTTTTGAAAGGTTTAAGCTATTAAAGCCATTAATAATCGAAGTTGTCTGTATTCGGATTTTAATTAATGATTAACTTTCAGTTATTAAAGTATTTATTTATTCATCAATTTTACGGCCAAAAAAGTTCAACTTTAAATATATATATATATAATTATAAATTAATTTAATTAATGGTGAAGAAATAATTTAAATTTTTTTTCCGAATGTACTCGAATACGCTTGAAATGATAAAAAAAAAAAAAAAAAATCACCAACAATACGCGCGGTTTTTCGACGAGAAAAATTCATGTTATGTTTGAGATATATTTTGCTATGAATTAATGTACTCTTAAAAAACGGTCACCGATTTATTTATTGACTACATACTCACTGCTATTATAGAATAACGTTCAATTTGAAACGAATAAAAATGCAGTATATTATGAAAAATGTCAGATCATTAACAAACAATATATTAAAGCAAAAAATAATTAAAATATTAATCCGGAAAAGAAGAGAACACAATCGGTAAATTGCAGCATTTGCTGATTTCAACTTGAAATTTTCAAGCGTATTCGAATACATTCCGAAAAAAATTTAAATTATTTCTTCACCATTAATTAAATTAATTTATAATTATTATTAATAATTATCATTGTGTTGCAATATGTTCTTCTTATTATATTTTTTGATAATATTATCTTCTTCATCAAGAAAAGTACTCTTAACAGCTATTTCTACAAACGAAATATTGATTTTTTTTTGGCCGTAAAATTGAAGAATAAATGAATATGTACTTAAATAACTGAAAGTTAATCATTAATTAAAATCCGAATACAGACAACTTCGATTATTAATGGCCTTAATAGCTTAAACCTTTCAACATATTCATTTATTCTTCAATTTTACGGCCAAAAAAAAATCAATATTTCGTTTGTAGAAATAGCTGTTAAGAGTACTTTTCTTGATGAAGAAGATAATATTATCAAAAAATATAATAAGAAGAACATATTGCAACACAATGATAATTATTAATAATAATTATAAATTAATTTAATTAATGGTGAAGAAATAATTTAAATTTTTTTCGGAATGTATTCGAATACGCTTGAAAATTTCAAGTTGAAATCAGCAAATGCTGCAATTTACCGATTGTGTTCTCTTCTTTTCCGGATTAATATTTTAATTATTTTTTGCTTTAATATATTGTTTGTTAATGATCTGACATTTTTCATAATATACTGCATTTTTATTCGTTTCAAATTGAACGTTATTCTATAATAGCAATGAGTATGTAGTCAATAAATAAATCGGTGACCGTTTTTTAAGAGTACGTTAATTCATAGCAAAATATATCTCAAACATAACATGAATTTTTCTCGTCGAAAAACCGCGCGTATTGTTGGTGATTTTTTTTTTTTTTAATCATTTCAAGCGTATTCGAGTACATTCGGAAAAAAAATTTAAATTATTTCTTCACCATTAATTAAATTAATTTATAATTATATATATATATATATATATATATATATATATATATATATATATATATATATATATTAAAGTTGAACTTTTTTGGCCGTAAAATTGATGAATAAATAAATACTTTAATAACTGAAAGTTAATTATTAATTAAAATCCAAATACAGACGGCTTCGATTATTAACGACTTCAATCGTGAACGGTGTAAAATTATATAATGTGAATATGAAAAGACCTTAGGAGAGTGGAACGGGAGTGGAGCGAGAGTGGAGCGGGAGCGGAGCGAGGCCGGACCTGGGCCAATATTGTGATTAACCTCTCTCTATTCTTAACCTTATGATTAACCTATGATTAACCTCTCTCTCCTCTCTCCTCTTTAGAATATTTTGCCAGTGAGACCGGACCGGGAGTGGAGCGGGAGCGGAGCGATAGTGTTAATGGGGTAGAGCGAGAGCGGACCGGGAGTGGAGCGAGACCGGAGCGGTACCGATAGTGGAATTCTCTGTCTATTTCTCTTCAGAATATTTGAGCGGACCGGGAGTGGAGCGGGAGCGGAGCGATAGTGTGAATCCGCCCTTAGTTAGTTAAATACAGTATCAATATTTTAGAGGGAAAGTTATTTTTAGTTTATCTACAGTTAAAATGTGTGTTTTAATGTGTTAATTTCTTCATTTCCATTTATTTTTTTTATTTTCTTTCGTTTGTATTTAATTTAATTGCCAGGTCAAGTTATTTTATTCATTTTCATTATAGGGGTGTTATTATATTTTATTATTATTTTTATTTCTTAAATATAAAATTAAATATGGTTATGGCTTAAAATTAAATATTATAAATTAAAATTAATATGGCTTAAAATTAAATATGGTCTGTCAATGATATTTGTTTACTGATTAGAATTTATTTAATGATAAAATACAGTCCACTAATGTTTGAATACCAAACAATTATATAAAATATAAAGATAAACATTTATAGATATATAAAAATATCTACCCTTCGTGTAACGCCTTTTCTCTCCAGCATAAATTGCATATAATACAAAGTTTCTTCATTTTAAAAATTCTGGTGTTACCAGAGCGTTTGTACGTACTCCTAATCTGGTTTCTACTTTAATTCTATTGGGTCGTTCCCTATAAATTGCCGAAATGTTGTTGTGTATTTCGGGGCTAAATTCATATTTGTTAGGGTCTCATACCGGTTACTGGTCGTTATGTTGTTGGGTTTTTTTTGCGCATATTCTCGTGTCCCTTGAAGATGCTGATCTCTTTCGCCCTGTAATGACTTTCCATTCATTATTTTCTTCAGTTGACGGTCCTGCTTCATGCTGCAAATCCATATTGTTATCTTCTTCAGCGATTGTTACTTCAAATTATGTTTATTATATATTTTTTAAGTACACTTATTGTTTGTTCTTAAAAACTAACACTTATATCACATATTAACACTAGTTTTTAGGCACAGAAAATTGAAAAAATAAATGAAACCAACCTTGCACTTTTCACATGTTTTTCAAATTAAGAGTTTCAGACACAGACCTAATTAACAACAACTATTTTCACTAACTACTAAAGAATAAAAATACTGTCTTTTGTGTTGAAAATCACACCTCCCAATGACTTAAAACTTATGTTAGAGCACATTGTCACAAGAGATAGTAATTACACGTGGTGATTACTATGCCCGATTTGTGTGTGTGTGTGTGTGAACAGACTAGCTCAAAAACTATAAACCGTGTGAACCTGAAATTGGGTATTTAGAGTATGTATAAGCCCACGATGTGACATCAAAAATTTCATCAAATTTGCTCAAAGGGAAGGGGTACTTTATTTAATAACTTTTTAAGTTTTTTTTCGATTTTCTCAAAAACGGCTCTAACGATTTTGATTAAACTGAGTATTTGATCTATTTATATGCCTGAAATATGACTGTAAAAATTTCATCAAAATTGATCAACCAGAGGGGGGACTTTACTTTATAAATTTTGTATCATTTTCACATGTTTTTTTTATTTACTCAAAAACGATTTTGATCAAACTTGGTATTTGATGTATTTATATGCCAAAGATGTGATAACCAACATTTCATCACAATTGATCAACCGGAGGGGGGACTTTACTTTATAAATTTTGTATCATTTTCACGTGTTTTTTTTATTTACTCAAAAACGGTTTTAACGATTTTGATCAAACTTGGTATTTGATGTATTTATATGCCCGAGATATGACTGTAAAAATTTCATCAAAATTCATCTACGGGAGGGGGGACTTTACTTAATAAATTTTGTATCATTATCACGGGTTTTTTTTATTTACTCAAAAACGGCTTTAACGATTAACAAAAATAAGATATGAATGTAGAAAAATGTATGACTTTGGGAAATGATATTTAGCAAAACACGTCAATTTCTAATCTAAGTAAGTTGGTAAGTGAAAGTTGTGTGTTGCGCGCACGCACCAGATTTTTATTTATTTATTAGAAAGATAAAAGCCCGGATTGGACTTTTATTCTCCTTCCGAGAAAATAAGAGTTAGGCCGAGTGCAAATTTAGGCTAGGCGCACATTGAGACGCAGAGCAGAGCAGTTTTTGTGAAACGTGCATTAGACAGGAACCGCGCACATTGTGAAGCAGAGCAGAACAGGCAGTTTCCTATCTACCACACGTATTACAAAAACTGCTCTGCTCTGCTCTGCTTCGCGATTGTCTCAATGTGCGCCGGCATTGACAACAATCTAATATATATTACTTTTTATTTACAGATCCAATATCTAAAGACTTCCGGATCAGATCGTTGATATCCTCTCTAACAACAAAACAAGCTACAAACATGCGTTTTGAATTGTTGTTGCTGTCCATCCTCTGCATGTCCACGATATGTAGGGCCTACAAGATTTTGGCCTTTATGCCATTCCCTTCCAACAGTCACCACGCCATTTTCGCCGGCCTCATCAAGGTTCTTGCTGACCGCGGTCATGAGATCACTTATTACACTTCAATTGAGCCGACCGTATACCATCAGAACATCACTCTCAGGCTGACTCCGAACTTCAAGGAAGTATTTTTAAGTAAGTGCTTCGATGTGTAACTTATAAAATTTACTTAAATAGATTACCAATCAGTCAAAGCTTGAGTATCATGGACACAGATAATAAATGCCGAGCGACGCACAGTGGAGTGTTAGCCTTGAAATCCTGGCCAAAACTATTTACCTATTTTTTTTAGGTAATACTTACAACTTTCTATTAACAATCTAAAAATATATAAAGTGAGTAAAATATAAAACATTTCAAGTTTTGACAAAAATAAGGGAATAAGAAATACGTCGGGAAAATGTTCAATAGATAAGACATTAAAACGTTTTATTGCAATTTCATATCTAGCTTTTCTAAATACTAAATACATTATTTGCGTAGTAATTGTGAAAACCTGCATGTAAATAATGTAGTGTGATACATGAATAAACACACATATAAATGGAAACAGATAACAGAAAATATTAAAAAAATTCACTTTAAGAGGTATTTTCATACATTTATTTAATAAGGGAGGGGGGTGCGTTTGGGTAAGTTTTTTTTTTTGCGTTATGGCAAGTAGTAGAATTCAGCTTTACATTAATGCAAAAATATCTGCCCGACAAAGACTGAACTTACAAAATTATCAAAAAATATAAAAAAAAAATTCACTTTAAGAGGTATTTTCATATATTTTTTTAAAAAAAGGGGGGGGGTTGTGTTGGTTTATGTTTTTTTTTTTTTTGCGTTATGGCAAGTAGAAGGATTTAACTTTACATTCATGTAAAAATATCTGCCCTACAATTCAAAATTATCAAAAAATATAAAAAAAAAAAAAAAACACTTTAAGAGGTATTTTCATACATTTATTTAAAAAGGGGGGGGGGGTGTTGAAGTGAGTTTTTTTTTGCGTTATAGCAAGTAGAAGAATTCAGCTTTACATTAATGCAAAAATATCTGCCCTACAAAGACTGAACTTACAAAATTATCAAAAAATATAAAAAAAAATTCACTTTAAGAGGTATTTTCGTATATTTATTTAAAAAAAGGGGGGGGGTTGTGTTGGGTTATGTTTTTTTTTGCGTTATAAAAAATATAAAAAAAAAAACACTTTAAGAGGTATTTTCATACATTTATTTAAAAAGGGGGGGGGGGGTGTTGAAGTGAGTTTTTTTTTGCGTTATGGCAAGTAGAAGAATTCAGCTTTACATTAATGCAAAAATATCTGCCCTACAAAGACTGAACTTACAAAATTATCAAAAAATATAAAAAAAAAAATACACTTTAAGAGGTATTTTCATACATTTATTTAAAAAGGGGGGGGTGTTGAAGTGAGTTTTTTTTTGCGTTATAGCAAGTAGAAGAATTCAGCTTTACATTAATGCAAAAATATCTGCCCTACAAAGACTGAACTTACAAAATTATCAAAAAATATAAAAAAAAATTCACTTTAAGAGGTATTTTCGTATATTTATTTAAAAAAAAGGGGGGGGGGTTGTGTTGGGTTATGTTTTTTTTTTTTGCGTTATAAAAAATATAAAAAAAAAAACACTTTAAGAGGTATTTTCATACATTTATTTAAAAAGGGGGGGGGGTGTTGAAGTGAGTTTTTTTTTGCGTTATGGCAAGTAGAAGAATTCAGCTTTACATTAATGCAAAAATATCTGCCCTACAAAGACTGAACTTACAAACTTATCAAAAAATATAAAAAAAAAAATACACTTTAAGAGGTATTTTCATACATTTATTTAAAAAGAGGGGGGGTGTTGAAGTGAGTTTTTTTTGCGTTATGGCTAGTAGTAGGATTCAACTTTACATTAATGCAAAAATATCTGCCCGACAAAGCCCAACAATACAACATAATCTATTTTATTCTTTTAAACAAGTCTAATTTTTTTCTCTTTAAACATCGTAATCAAATCTTTTTTTATTATTATTTATTTTTTTTTATTTTTTTTGCAGAGGATTTGGATATATTTGAGGTAGGTCGAATTTCTATACCCGCAATATCACACACGGCCGCCGTCCATGCTGAAAGATTCTCTGAACATTACTATGGTAATCATATTGCTCAGGAAATCATCCATTCTTCGGACAAATACGACGCTGTACTGATGGAATCGTTTTTCAACCAAGAGGCAGTCTCGGCCCTGATACACAAATTCGATTGCGTTGGGATTGAAGTATCCACGCTTGGTGATTCTGTGTGGATAAATGAATTATCAGGTAAAATTAATATAATTTACTACCAATGTGTACGAAAATGAACGTAAAGGTGCGTTTACACGCTCAAACCATTAGCACAAACTGGCTTGCGCAAGCCATTTGTGTAAATGGTTTGAATGAAATATTTCCGTTTATTTACTTCTTTCGCCCTGGGATGGTTGACTTTTATTTCGTGGAGGCCCCACCGAATAAAACTCGACCTTCCCCCCATGGTTAGAATAGGTTGGTTACACCTCTATTGTAACCCCCCCCCCCGTTTGCCATACATGGCCAGGAAGGGGTACGGAACAAAAAAAAAACAAAAACAAATATAGATAAATGAAAGTAAAAATGAAAATTGTAGGTAATAAATACAGCATATTTGTCGCTTTGGCGCTTGATAAAGAGTAATTAGACTTCATGTAAAACTAAAGATCAAATGTTCAAAACCCTAGTGTATGATGATTTCACTGCTAATAAGACTGAACACAACTGGCCTGTTAGATAAGATGAATTATAATTTTGAAGGAAACGTTGTATGATTTGTACGTCGAGAACCTTTGAAAACTATCTAACGGTCATTGTTTTCGGCACAATATTCGATCAAAATTTTGGGGTACTACAATAGAATTAGACTTGGAAAAATTAAGGCTTTAGAAATAATTTAGATTTTTGAGAATGTATTTAATCAATTGTACCGCCACTTCTACGAAACTAGTGAAAATTTGTACTTTTCAAGAAAGAAAAACCAAGTTTAATATTTAAACATAATCAGCCGGCCTATTTCCAAATATCCTTTGCCGTCGCAAAGTACCGAATTTGA
Source organism: Aelia acuminata (assembly GCA_911387785.2). Taxonomy (NCBI): domain Eukaryota; kingdom Metazoa; phylum Arthropoda; class Insecta; order Hemiptera; family Pentatomidae; genus Aelia; species Aelia acuminata. Next base: position 171,259,227 of record OU426979.1, read on the forward strand.
AAAACATAACAGTCTATCACATTTCGAAGATTGTAGTAGTAGCGACGAATCTTGCAAAATCATAAAATCTCTTCACTGGATATATAAGAAAATCATAAAAAAACCAAACGTCCAGACGAGTGACATTATTTTATTATTGCGATGAATTATTGACATGACAACTATAACTGGGAATAACTTTTTTATAATTAACTTTAACATTCATACTCTCTTTAGATCGATAAAAATATTAAAATAAACATCCTTCGGTTAAGCTTAAGATACATGTTTAATACTTATAGATAAAGTATGCTAACAAACACCAATATATTTATTTATCGCAATAGTTGCAGTAAAAATATAACTGATGCGTGCAATGAAAATGAAAATGAAGCCAAATTTTTTGGCTTGCACAAACTTCAAACCAGCGTTCACACGCTCCAATTTATTTGCACAAACTGGCTTGCGCAAGCCAGTTTGAGCAAATGGTTTGAGCGTGTAAACGCACCTTAAGTTGATGAAACGTGAGTTACACGAATCTTTACCTTTTCAGGCATTCCACACAATCCTGCCTATCAAATAGACTTTAAATCAGAGCTAAGCCATGATTTGACGCTAATGGAGAAGTTCTACAACGTATACGTGACCGGTTCCACGCTGGCTGTTAACTATTATCACATGTTCGGGATGCAGAATATCATGGACAAGTACTTTAACTACACCGGCTGGGAGACTAGACCATCCTTGTATACCTTGATGGCTAACAGGAGTCTTATTTTGGTCAATTCAGACCCGGTCCTCAGCTACCCCTATCAGACAGCACCTCACGTCAAGAATATAGCTGGATTGAACCTGATGCCGAATGAGCCTTTGCCTAAGGTACATATCAATCACGACACTATAATTATTATGAATACAGTAAACCCTCATTATTACGAACTCGGATGTAACGAACACCTCGATATAGCGAACCAAAATACTATCCCCCCAAAATTACCATTATATTTCTGCTGAACCCCTCGTTATAGCGGAATCCCTCGCACATACAGGTATTTGCACGATCTACGCGGCCAAAAGTCCAAAATGTCAAAATAACAAAAACATTCTTAAACCGAATTCCACAAATAGATTATGAACCCGGGAACAATATCCAATGTTTATTTACCTTCTAGCCGTGGGATCAGTCGGAAGTTGACCGTGTCAATTAGTGTACGTATCCCTTCTCGGCGCTTTTGGAAAGATTAAACTTTCAAAGTGATTTTTTTTGTTATCAAGTTCCTCGTACGAATTGAAAGTTATGGATTCTCATGGACAAGGTAAGAGACTTACAGATTACATATATAAAGTTATGATCAACTATCAAACTACATAATTTTTTTTAAAAATAAAAAACCCATTTTCATACTGTGATTTTCTTCAATATTTTTTATTTGCTAGTGTTTTTTTTTATGTATCGGGGTAGATCGGGCTATTATTTTTAATGTAGGTTATTATTTGATCCTTTTTCTTATAAATACAATCAAAATCATTTCCGGATATGTCCGGCTAGATACATTTTTGAGAGATCAAAGTTATTTATCGAAATTTCGTCTAAAATTGAAAATGTTTTTTAGCGACTTTTAACACAGCTTATGTTTGTTTAAGGTTCACAGGATGCATCAGGAGTAAGGATTGTGACCCGAAAATACTTGTTTGACCTCATGAAAAACGAAAATTTGCCTAATTTAGATGCCAAATTAAAAAATCTAAAAGATCATCTTTTATCATGTGATGGTTACAGTAAAGACCGAAATTAGGCAAATTTTCGTTTTTCATGAGGTCAAACAAGTATTTTCGGGTCACAATCCTTACTCCTGATGCACCCTGTGAACCTTAAACAAACATAAGCTGTGTTAAAAGTCGCTAAAAAACATTTTCAATTTTAGACGAAATTTCGATAAATAACTTTGATCCCTCAAAAATGTATCTAGCCGGACATATCCGGAAATGATTTTGATTGAATTTATAAGAAAAATGATCAAATAATAACCTACATTAAAAATAATAGCCCGATCTACCCCGATACGTAAACAAAAACACTAGCAAATAAAAAATATTGAAGAAAATCACAGTATGAAAATGGGTTTTTTATTTTTAAAAAAAATTATGTAGTTTGATAGTTGATCATAACTTTATATATTTAATCTGTAAGTCTCTTACCTTGTCCATGAGAACCCATAACTTTCAATTCGTACGAAGAACTTGATAACAAAAAAAATCACTTTGAAAGTTTAATCTTTCCAAAAGCGCCGAGAAGGGATACGTACACTAATTGACACGGTCAACTTCCGACTGATCCCACGGCTAGAAGGTAAATAAACATTGGATATTGTTCCCGGGTTCATAATCTATTTGTGGAATTCGGTTTAAGAATGTTTTTGTTATTTTGACATTTTGGACTTTTGGCCGCGTAGATCGTGCAAATACCTGTATGTGCCTCGGTTGGTGCGAACTACGAACTAAATTTGATGCCTGAAAATTATTATATTCTGTTATAACGAACTGCTAGTATATTTATTAATTTTTTTTTTTTTTTTTACTGTATTACGTAGAATGAGCGCGGGAAGACGAAGTAGCTCCAGTTTCTAGAATTGAGGTGTGTTTTTACTCTTAACTAATCCGATTTCCTTTTGCTCTCTCTCTGATTCCATTGACTTTCTTCTCAAAACTAGTTCAGATCTGTTTTGACCTCTGTATTATTCGAACCAGTGTTCTGTAGTCGTTTATACTTTTTCTTTTTAATACACAATGAGTTCGTTGGTAAACGTGTGTCACAAACGTAAATCCTTATTAATCGAGGAAAAATTGAAAATTATCCAGGATATTGAATCGGGAATTCTAATTAAGTAAACCATCGCAGAAAAATATGTAATTCTAAAATTAAAAAAACAAAGATAAAATAGATTCAACCGCAGCCCAAGGATTAACTTCAGCATCAAATAAACTACTGCGCTCTGCGGCTCATGAATATTTGGAAAAAAATTGATAAATTCCTTTAAACAAATGAGATCTCAAATATCAATCTCAGACCCTCTTATTAAAGCTAAGGCTAAAGAACTCTCAAGTGAACTTGGCAGGTAAATTAATGAATCACATAGTTTAATTAATATGTAGTTTATCTAAAAATAAATTACATACATGCGTTTTAATTTAACTAGTTCTGATGAATGAATTTCCTTCTAAATATGATCAAATTAGTGCGGCTATTGGCTAAGAAAAATATAAAAAAAAGAAACCTCGGTAATAACGAATCTCGTTATAGCGAACTTTGAATATCGACGGTTTATTCTATTCATAAACAATACAAGTCAGTGATACTAACTCCATAAAATTAATATATTCTTCACTATTAAACAGACCCACCATTAGATTTATAACATTACTAGCTAGGGTGCCCGGCTTCGCTCCGGTAGCTTTGTGTTGGTTTTAATAACAGAAAAACTTTAAAATTAAGGTAAATATAGAACAAAATTAGCACCTTCGTGAAACTTCGGTTTTATCTTGGCATTAATATTAAGATTCGAGATCTTAAGAGGGGGCTGAAAATGGTTAATGAAAAATTAATTTGGCTGCAACTTTGTAGAATTATGCATTGTTTTTGATGTCTGTGATTCTAAATCATATAAGCCCATTCCATGCAGTCAACTGATAATAAGTTATTATATTATAGTAGACAAATCTGATATCTCAGTTAAAAAAAAATTTATATTTGGAGTACATTTTAGGCTCCGACTACTGGGGTGCTCGACCCCCCCCCCCCAACCTAATGCTGCAGTTATAGTCTATTATTATAACTTAAATATTATAACTTTCCATCTAGAGACTGCAATGCTATGTGAATATAATGCTATTGTGAATATAATTTTCCATTCGATTTCGTGATGTAAATATATATCTGTATATCGCACGTCGGGTTGTTATAACTCTAAAAATATCAATTTTGAGTTAAAAATCCCGTTTGAATCAGAATGATTCAAATGTAATGAAAACCTGCAATGCCATAATATTCACAATATTATTAATAATTTCTTTAGCTTCAGGCCCAAAATACATATTCTTTTACGGTGGGGATGATCGTCTTATCGCAAGTAGTGGGCTACTTTTGAGGTACAGTTAGTACCAATGGTACTAAATGGCTCGATGGTAGATTATTTTCTCTAGTCGCTGCATGTAGGTACAAAAAAAAAAATGAGAAATCATTTGAAACTTCACATGTGATTATAAAAAAAAGAAAAGTAATTTCGAGTTTTAAACATCTTAATTTTCTTAAACATCTTAAAGTTTTAAAAAAAATTAATTTGTTAAGAATCCAATTGGTTTTCTAACTGATTGCAGAGATTTAAAATCATTATTTTATTTTGAAACGCAAAGGAGAAACTAATTATTTTCTCGTAATTAAAAAAGAACAGCTGAAAAAAATATATATTCATTACAAACTAAATGAATAGGCAATAAAGATTGAGTGAAACGCACCCTAGCGCTTCCTGGTAGTCTGCAGCTCGAACTAAATTTTTCATTCAGTAACCCAACAGGTAGGCTAATTACATGGTGCGAGAGTCTTAAAATTCCAGTCCTTTTCTCTTCAATTTAACACCCTTAAGAGAAAAACAGAAACCTTCTTTTCCGTTAGGGAATATACGGCTACACGCTGACATAACTTCCTTCATTGTACGTAGAGTCGTTTTTGAGCCTTATCGGCACGCACATTGTACACTTTGCTTTATAATATATATTGATGATATATCCAGACTTTATTTCAAACTATTATAGTAAAGAAATAGCATCTATGTAAACTAATTGACAGTAACTTATTTCCGGTTAGAGGCCCCTCATAGCTCGAAAACATTTAAGAATGATTTTCGTAAAACTATATCCTTTAGGAGTACTTGACCTAAGCACTTGGCATAAAGTCAATACTTTTTCAAAACCGAATCTTCCGAAAAAAAAAAGAGACCCTATATTTATAACCTCAGAAATTTTTAATTTTAATTTCCTCTAGACTATTAGAAATACCTGAATTTTTTTCTTTATTTAACGAAAATGTATCAAAAATTGTTATTCCTAGAAAATATTCTTTAAACTAAGAATCAATAAACATAAACATCTTCGCTCTTTATATATATACAGCGAATATTTGTTACTGTTTAATTACATCATATTAACAGGTGTGCCCATTTTGAGATGGAAGGCTTAGAATAAAAAAATGGGATCCTAATCCCGTTAATAGTTTGACAGATTCCTACATTTTCGTCCATACAGGTATTGCTGTTATATAAAACAAAATTAGACTTTCTTTTGAATATAAATTTTATTGTTCATCTAGTTAACTGGATGACAGTAAATTGAAATACTAAACGTATTTATCGGATAATGTAATATGAACATTATCAAATATCTCTTTGAAAGTTAAGTAGTATTGTCTTACAGTTTTATAAATTTACATCGAGCTCCTTCCTATGAACATTATGTTAAAACATTTACAATCATCTATATCAATTATAAAAATCATAAACAATGGTTCAGTATAACACAAGAACCAGTTGATATAAATGATGAGTAATTTATACAAATAATATCACAATAAAAAATTTAACATAATAATTTAATCCCCATTACCATCAGGTGCCCATTTTCGAAAAGAAGATGGGAGTAAGACCTAATATAAAGCTAACATTAGCGTGCTCACAATGGATAGTATTTTCTAAAAGATTATTCCTGCTATTACTCTGTGTTCTACATTTTCTGGATCTTTTTGATTCAATATAGTGTAATCATAAAAAAACAAAAAAACAATTTAAATAAATTACAATTAAATGTATCTTTGATTAATACCGCTTTTTTTATCTCATGGTTTTTGTTTAATGCTAATTATTCCTTAACTATTTCAAATAATTTTAATTATATTGAGACGATTTCAAAGGCTTTCTGCACACTGTTAAGGAGTTGTTAACTCAGCAGTAATCATGGGGAACGCCTAAACATTTAGAGCTTCTAGTTATCGACTACTTTTTAGTCGTATGAAATAATCCAAATATACATAAAATATATTTTACATAGTAATTTCCTATGGGCATAAACATTGAGAGTACATCATGTGTAGCAAATACTAGTACCTGCAGTTGTCTCCTTGACCAAGCAATATATCATAGATAATTTAGGTCATTAATCATATAAGATTAGATAGAGCTTGTCATTATTTCTTTTTTACTATTACACTGATTTTAATTAGTTTACTTGTTTATAAACATTATAGATATCTTCAAATAAAACCTTGTTGTTTTATAATTAGATAAATAATGCTTGCAAAAATAAATGAGTAAACCTCAAAGAAATAATGAAAACATTAAACTAATGCTTAAATACATAAATATGTGATCATTGGAAAAAAAAAAAAAGAGGGAAAATACTATCGTTGATAAATAACCATTTCTCTCCAGGATTTGCAGAAGTTTATGGACGAGGCAGAGAATGGAGTTATTTTCTTTTCCTTTGGATCTAATCTGAAAACATCTGAAATGTTGGCCGGAGAAAAGGGTAGAGCCTTCATGAAGGTTTTTGAGAACATGCAACAAAGGGTACTTATAAAGTGGGAAACAGACATCCCTGATGTAAAAATCCCTCCCAACGTTAGAACAGGAAAGTGGTTTCCACAGAGAGACATCTTTGGTAAGAAGCTTATTGACATTTTTAATTCTTTAGATAAAAAAATTCATTATGTAGCGCACTTGTAATATGTAATTAACTTATTCTGGGGTCTGACGAACCTAACAACAACCCGCATAACATTTATCATATCGAGACCTCACACAAAGACCGTGTAATGGATTACATTCTGAAGACATGAAGAGGACGGATTTAATTAGCGTAACTTGGGCTCACTAGATTGAGTTACAAACGTCTTTACTTAACCGGAAGAAGTAAAACTAAAAACGGATATGATTGAACGAATAAAAGGTCATGAACCATTTAAATTAGAATTTTTGGATTAATTGGGATTTCAAAGTCGAAAATTTGCATTTAATTCGGAATTTCATGAATTTCGTTCACTGGTCGGCATTTGGATTAATTTCGATATTATTTCCTGGGTAGTCAGAAAATCAGAATATAATAATCAATAAATAACTCGAAAGTCATTTTTTTTAAATCCATAATTTAGACATTAAAATTCCATTGGAATTTTTTATTAAATGCCCAAAAATATCAAAAACTCTTACTTAGGAGAAGTTATTTATCTCTTTAAAAAGTAATCGTCAGGTTTGAAAATATTTGAAGTGGGTTTTAAAAAAACGCAACTGAGGAGTGGAAAATCGGTTGAGAGTCTTTATAAAGATATTTATTATCTGCATTTCTTCTCCAGGGTTTGACCACGTAACAGGTTTTTTCACTACCAAGCTTTCACACATCTTGCAGTGCGCTTCTCTCAATACAAGAATGAGAGTGGAGAAGGGTATCATTTTGAGCTTCTTGACTTTCTCGATGAAGTCTTTTAGAGTTCTTGATACAAAGAACAATCTTGGACTCAACAAACCTGGACTTTACAGTATCCCTTGCTCATGCGGTAAACAATAGATAGGACAGACAGGAAGAAACATCACCACACGACTGAAAGAAAATATTGCCGTAGTTAAGAAAATACAAACAGACAAATCAGCCATAGCAGAACACTTTCACAATACACAACATATAGCCTTCGAAGACACCAAAGCCATAGTTAGGATTGACAACTACCACCAAAGATCCATCGGGGTGGCTATAGAAATTATAAAACAACCAAATAATATAAACAAAGAAGACGCATATAGACTTAGCAAAAACTGGTACCCTGCACTAAACAACATTAGACAACACAACATATCTCAGAGAGCTGACGACATCCCCCCTCCCCTAACCCCTCCACCTGACCACGCCCCCTCGGGCGCTAGCCAATGGGAACACAGACTTAGCCCCCGACGGAAGATTATAAGGTACTGATCCCCTTCTCCACTCTCATTCTTCTATTGGCCATGAAGAAGCCCACAGCAAGATGGGTGCAATATTGGCAGTGAAAAACCTGTTACCTTGTCAAACCCTGAAGAAGAAATGCAGATAATGGATTGAGACCATGGAAGCATCAAACAACAAGGTATTTATTGTTGATTAGGCCAATTATTTCTTTCTAATATTTTATGCATTCTACTTCTCTACTACCAACCACCCTGCTTTAATAAAGTACCAGCCATGGCGATGGTAAACCGGTTGCTGACAGTCAGTGACCGAAAATCCACATCCTAAAGTTTCGAAATCTATCCAAATTTTTAACACGAAATACATATAATAAAAGACAGTCATTACATGGCTTGAGACCTTATATTCTTGTAATCTAATGGGCTTATAGCATTACATCTTGATTGACGAACGTCAAGAGATGCCCAAAATTGGACAAGAAATTGTCCACCTCCCTTAAATACTCGCAGAACTTGTGAGATCGTGGGAGAGGTGTCAGTGAAGAGGAAGGATTTGGCACCTTTCGGAAGTGAGCTCCGTGGTGCAATGGTAAGCATACCGCGCATGTCACGCGGAAGACCCGGGTTCGATTCCTGGCGGAGCCAAACCTTTTCTCTTCAAAAATAATTTTTTTAAATAATTTAAAAAATAGGTGGTTACTCCACAATAATGATTAAATAATATTATATATTTATATTATATTATTTATGTTTGTCTGATGCGCTCTGAATTTTCTCGCAGATTTATCCATCTATATTGTAATATTAAAAGCAAAAACAGAGATTACTTATGCGAATAACTTGTTTACAGCTCACAAAAATTGTATTCTTTTCATCACACATGGTGGCTTTCTCAGCATGACGGAAACGGTGTACTACAGTGTACCGATCGTTGGAATTCCTTTTTTCAGTGATCAGTTTAAAAACTTGTATCACGCCCAAACTATGGGTTACGGACTGATTATCAAGTACGATAATATCACCGAGGAATCAGTGTCATGGGCACTCAATGAGATCACAAAGAATCCTAGGTATGGGGTTTCTATTTAGTCTATATATTACTGATTTAATATTTAAGGCAACAAAGATGTGGTTTATTCCAATATCGCAGTGTTTTAGTCCTAAAAATGGAATCTGTAACTATCCAAAGTCATAGTTTATTATTTCCTAAATGTTATTTAGGTCTAACTACTAAGAAATTTTTTTTTCTTTCCCTCGTAATGTAATTTTTGCCAAAAGGGACTAATCCTACAAAGCATAATTCCCTCCTATGGTTTAGTTTGTTTTTTAATAAATATGAATGTTCAAATCAAAGGGTCCAAGTAATTTATATCATCCAGGTAACAAAAACGAAAAGTAGGGTGGCTTCCCCACGGGGGATACATTTAGTAAAATTTTTAAATCAGGTTCGTTAATTTTTAAATATACATATATATTAAAGAATTAACATTCTTCCTTATCAGTATTTGACCTTCAGTTTACTTAAAAGATTTAATAATTTTGTTGATATTTACATATAATAAATAAATAATAATGATTATTATTTTTTTTTTTAATGGAATTCATTGGTTTCATTATTTCTCTAATTAACATAATTTTTTGGTAACAGTTATAGAGATGTCGTTAAGAAAAAATCCCAAATATTCAGGGACAGAAGACACACGGCACAGGAAGAAGCAATTTATTGGGTGGAGCACGCTATCAAGTATCCGAATTCCCTGACACCAAAGTCTGCTTTCTTGTCTTTCTGGGAAAAGAGGTTATTCGATGTTGGGACCTTCTTCATCTCTATGACATTTTTATTTTGTATCTTATTGTATTTCCTCCAAAATGTATCGCATTTATTTATTGTCAAAAAAATAAAGTTATCATAACAAAATTTAACACAAATGAAATTTCGAAAGGCATTTCTTCATTAGATATTAATAATGTTATTAGTAATAAAGTATGTTATATTCATATGTAAAAAAAAAAAAAAACTTAAAGAGAAACATGTAGTGCTACGTTTCTGGTCTCCCGCTTTTCTAAGGCGGGTGGGGTTTACCAGAAACGGCTTATATCAAATAAATATATGTAATTAATGTAATTAATACGGCTTCAAGTAAATTGGATACTTTTCCAAAGGAGACGTGTTTACCAATTCTATTTTATTTTAATAAACCTGTGGCATAGGGTAAATCATAACAAATAAACAAATCTAAATTGAACTATATCTTAATTTTATTGACCAATAATATAAATCATTAATACCCCCTTTAATATATCATATAAAGATATTTTACTGACACTAATTAGTTAATGGATGCTGACTGGCAATTTAACATTATTTAAATAAATACTGACCACACAATATTACAACTAGTACTGCATGTATATTAACCTTATCTGGTGGGCACTCTCTTGCCTATGAGCTGGATCAGTCCCTGCCATCTCTGACACTCTCTCAGACTCAGCACAGCATCCCATCTCAGCCTGTCTGGACTCTCACGCTCCTATCTATCCGGTCCTCTGCCCTTCTCGTTCCACTCTCGCCCTCTGGGCACACTACCCGACCTCTGTCTACCTCCTCACTCCACTCCGACCCGACTCCATCAAACTTCTCACTCCTCCGTATAAGTCCTCTTTCCCCCACTCTCTTCAGACTTCTCCTGATTGGTTGGTTCCAGACTTCTTCTGATTGGCTAGCTGCCTAAAATTTCCCTTCCTTTCCGTATTCAACGTGATTCCCAGCGGCCTCTTTGCCGGGGCAAAACCAGGGTTTATGACCACAAATTTCTCTAACAATCTTCTTAGGTATTTCCCTGGGTGTTTGTCGGCAGCATTGTCGGTCCTAAGCTTTGCTTATTTTGAATCTCTAACAGAAGGTTTATGACCCCAATAACTTACAAGGGGTATTTCCAAGACCTAGCCGCCTTCAGGTAAAGCTGACCACCGGGTTGACCATATACAGTACTTTACATATTTTGATATTAAATTATTAATTCAATTTACTTTTCCTATCATGGCAGCATCCACAATACATAGCAGTAGGTACTAATTAATTAATTAGAAATTTGTGTAGATATTACAGATAATATTAGGTAAATTAAAATATTAAGTTTAGATTAAGGATATAGCCAACCAGCTGACGAAAATTATTTATATCACCTACCGCAATTGACTATGGTTCTTTGTACATGAGCCTTTCAGTTGACGGAAGAACTAAATCCAATTTTAACATATTTTAGGAAACCACTTTTAATAATATCTGTAAAATTCGTAACACATAAATACAAAATAAAAAGTTGCGAATTTTCCTTACTGAAAGGCTTATATAATTTAATGTTACGTCGAGTAATCTGACAACCTTGCTTTCTAATCGCATTTTTCTTTTTTTGTTTCTTCTGCGTGGTTAAATTTTGTTTTTTTATTTGTTCAATCTGTTAGAAAATGATTATAAATAAATCTACATATACTTCAAAAATCGTTATGCTTACCTTCCCATCTTTTCAAATTACCCAATTAAAATCAGTATTAAAATAATCTATCACTCACCTGAAGTAAATCAGCAACTTGCTTGTAATTTAGTTCTCTAAATATATACCTACTTTTTTCTTTTTTCAAATTAAAATTAAGGCCTGTCAAATTTTTAGACATGCTCCCCTTCTGGTAAAAATAAATAAAACACATTTTATTACACTATTTATTAAAATAAAACACATTTCCACCACAATTTATTAATTCAAAAATTATCTTTGGTAATGAATCGTTTTGTTTTGTTGGTTTGTTGTTTTTTGAGGTAATTGTTCCCATGAAGCAAAAATTGCAGAATTCAAAGATTAACGGTCTAGTCGATCGCTCCTTAAATGTCGTATAATCGTATAATTGCTTCTTATATATCGTAATAAGGAGAAGAGTCTAGAACCTCGTAGATCGAATGGAACTCGATGGGACTCGAACTTCGTTGTCACAAACGCGTGCTATGTCAGTTTTTTCTAACTTTTAGTTCGTTACAACAAGATCGTGGCCTTTTTTTAACCATATTTTTTTGTTTTTTGTTTTTTTAACGATTCAACGTTACACTGACTCCTTCTAAGGGACATTGCTCCTGGATGTCTTCTTTTACATACGAGCCTGCTCCCTAGCAACAAAAGGTCTCTACCGTAATCAAACTCCAATGCTATGTGTAGTGCATCCACTAGCAGTTTAGGGAAAGCTAGGCGCTCCGCTCTCTGAAGCTCCAAGTTTCGGAAACCGTCGACCAACGCTTGAACTGCTAAAGACTCTAACCAACTTTCTGGGGCTGTTGGCGAAGCTAGTCTTACCATCCTCGCTACGTCCGCCTCGAATTCTTGGAATGTCTTAGCTTCCTTCTGCTTCCTGCTCTTTAGCTAGGACTGGTATACCTGTTCGAGGTGGGCGTGGCCAAACCTCATCTCAAGCCGTCTTACTAACATGTTAAAACTATCGTCGACGTTGAGCGTTTGAAGAACATCTCAAGCGGCGCCTCTGAGAGCCACCGTAGGAGCAACTGCCGTATCTCTAGGAGACCATCTATTAGCAATGGCCTAGCGTTGAACTGTTTGAGGTAATTCGATCAGATAGACTTACCATAAAATGTTGAGGGCTTTATCCAGGTTCGGATCACCATGGCTAGGAGTTCAAGTCTTTCCTCATCTTTTAACGGCTGTGGGCAGAGCTGGTCAGCTTATCATATAGCTCAGCCAACTAGTTTGCCAACTTGTCATTTATTTCAGCCGAAAAACTAGAATTTAGGCTGGATGACTTATTATTGAGCTCAGCCGACTGGCATGCCAATTAGTCATTTAACCGTTAGTTACCAAACAAATTGGTCAATTTATCATTTGTTTCAATAGATAATCTGGAATTTATACTGGTTATTTTCTCATTAAATTCAGCCAAACAATCATTTAAATCGGCCTTCAAAGAGCTAACCTCAAACTCTGCTTCAGGATCTACGCCTTGACTCAAGTAATATTCACGTAACCGAGCCAATAAGAAAGTCTTCGTACCTATAGTGTCTAAATCAAGCTTGTCTAATTTCTCCAATTCGTTTGCCTTGCATTTTTTTTTAATCCCACTTCTGACAGCTGAGTTGTAACTCTGCTGTGGGTATAACAATATTTATTCAAAGAAGAATAAAAATTTTCAATGCCACGCTAATTATAACAAAACAAATATTAGAGCAGGTTACAAACATTATCACTTTTTAGCACACAAATAATCATTTGGCTTCAGCTTTATAACTGAAGACTAACTGTCCATATATATAGTCGTAAGGAGAAGGGTCTAGAACATCGTAGAACATCGTGGATGGGACTCGAACTTCGCAGTCACAAACACCTGCTCTCACAGTTTTTTCCAAACGTTAGTTCGTTCCAACTAAAGATCTGGGACTTTACTTTTAAAACACATTCTTTTGTTCGTTTAACGATTTAACGTTACAATATGATTTTTATTTATTTATTAGAACTATAAAAGTCCGGATTCGACTTTTATTCTCTTTCAGAGAAAATAGTCAATTTCAAACCCTAGTCCAGTGTAATCGCCGTCAAAGAGCAACGCATTGCTCCAAACTCTTAATCTATAATATCTATAATTTTGTATTTGTATTTCTGATATTTAATATCACTATCGGCAATATTATCGGTCGATCACTGCTAAAAAGCGCAAGTTAGAAGGTAGTGCTCGTAAATCTGCGATAAAGAAATCCGGCATCGCAAGACAATATAAACAAATTGAGGCAGGGAATTATATTTTGAACCTCCCTCCATCCCTCCAAACCTCGCTCAAGCTTTAGTCTTAATGGAATGTAAACCAGTCAGCTTTATTCTCTCTTTCTTTTCGCTCTACAGCTACAATTTTATCTAACAGAATAACAGATATCCTAAACCTTTTTAGGTAATACTGTTTATTAACCTTAGGATTACCAAGGAGTATCAGACTTAGTTTTACCAACAGGGAGGGGGGCTTTACGGACACATAGTTTTATTAGTAAGTATAAATATTTTGTTTAAAATTTAATTCATGAGACTAGCTGACCTGTGCGAATCATTCTCACTTTAACCTACCTGAATCCTATGTATTACTTACTAAGTACTCACCGTATTTTATTTTAGAATTTTATTTTATAAATAGGTTCTTTTTTTTTTTTTTTTTTTTTTATTATTTTTCTCTTTATGTTTGTTTTGAAATTCTATGAAATTAATTAATCAACTCTCATTTTTACTTATTTCGAAATTCATTACCTTAAATATTAAATATAATATATTGCCTTAATTAAAAGAGGGGGGAGGGAGGAGATAAAAGAAGGGACAGAAAAATTTAGGTTGTTGATCTTTGAAAATAATCCTGTTTTGTCCATGATATAAAATTTAATTAGGTACATAGGTACGTATTTTTGTGCAAAGCATTATCACAAATTTGAAATACCATAACCTCGAAAAATTGTATAACTTATCTAACAGGGGATCCATTCATAAAATACGAAAATAAAAAGATGAAAAAAAAGTAATTTCATTTTTTTTTTGCTTCCCCGTGACCAGAAAGGCAGAGTAGATTTTTATTCATGTCGGATATGAAAAAAATAAAAGATTGCTTTGCAGACGGAATTGAAATTTTTCCCAGGCATTTTACGTTTTGGATATCAAGGAAGTGAATTGAACCCTATTCCTTTCTTTCTTCGTGTAATGAAAAACCGTATCATGGGAAAGATTTCTAAAACTATCAAACTGATTTGTTAACATTTTATTCGATAATATCTCAATATATACAAGACTTTCTTATTGTTTAAATATAATATATTGAGATATATAATAAGATATAGAGGTATCTTATTATTAAACTGAAATCAGAAGCGAATTCTTTTATATAAAACCTTTAAGGCCAGTTTTAGGCCTCGTATTGTAAGACCATGCTTTAATGTGCGTGTATAAATACAAAGACAGTCAACAAAAAATATTTAGAAAAAATAGCAAATTATTTCGGCAGATATACCTATCTGATAGTAAGATATAAAACTTAGTTTTATTAAAACATTTGGATTCCAATAGTCAGAGAACATCCTGTATAAATAAAACTAAAATTCACTGATTTTTTTTCTAGTAGTCAATTCTTTAATACTTATGATATAAAAAAATCTGCATGGTGCAACATTATCATGACCAGCTTCGAACTTAAATAAGTTAAGAGCTGCTTTTCGTTTTGACCTTCTTCAAATGTTTAAAAAAAGGTAGATTATAGACGCTAACACTTGTAAGCTGTTATAGAATGCTAATTTACGTTAACGTGGAGGTACCAAGTCACACGTTATGATCCCACGTTACCATAGAACCTCCAATAGCCATAACGTATATCAGTAATCTTGAATTATAACGAGTCTCTAATGTTCTGTGACCGTTAATGTTTTTTTTTTGTTTGTTTTTTTAGAGATAACCACGTGAAGAATGAATCATCCTTAGGCAGGCCCAAATATAAAATATTAAAACTATCTTACAAACATTTTATTAAAACTTTAAGTGCGACGGCCGTATACCGTATATATGGTATACGTTTAGTGTTTTTCCTTGAAATCCATACTAATATAATTATTAGTATCACTATCACTACTAATATTTTAATGACAGTTTTAAGGGCACTCGGGGGCATATTTTACAGCGCTACGTTGCTGTATTTGACTTGTTGTAGTTAAATGGATATTTTCATTAATATTCAAAGAGCTATAGTATAAATGAAGCTGTATTGAACGATTTAATTATTTCTTTAACAAGATGTATTAATAATTAAAATGCTAAAGGTTAACCTGATTTCTTCTCCCAAATATTTATATAAATATAAAAATAGTGTAGTAGTTAGCATAGAAACTTACTATACTAAAGATAGCGGGTTTGCGTCCCGAGGTGGTCCTAGGATTTTGTAATGGAAGTAAAAAAACATTGCCTATGCCTCGGATAGGACGTAACTTGGAGGTCCCGATCCTGTACGATTTCATGTACTCGTTTAAGATCCCTATCATAATTATTACTGGATAGGCAAAATTTAGGACTCCCACTTTAGCATCGTCCGATTAGCCTTAGTGGCATAAATGGACGTTAACCAAACAAACGAATATAAAAATCTCGTGTCCTGATGTTTGTCGGAAGTAAAATCAGAAACTACTAAACTGATTTTGATGAAATTTGGCTCATTTTGTGTAGTTTTGTCCAACTTAAAAGATAGGATAGTTTTTATCTCGATTATTGGTCACAATGTTTCATATTTTCCAAATTACGTGTACTAAAATTGAGTGTGATTACATTTACATTCTATCAATTTCCAACAGATGGTGGTGTAAGTTGATTTATTGACACAAAACTTTATTTTCTATAGATATCTAGGGAAAGTAAGCATAAATCTATTTTTTCCGGCTTGGACTAGGAAAATCCGTGTTTTCTCACGGCAAATTACGTCCAGCCTTTTCACTTGTGGGGAAAACATTGAATCTATTTGTTTCAGCAAAAGACAATTTCGCCGAAATCATTGTGCACCTATTAGTATAACCTCCTTATACGATATCTCATATCTTCATGTGTTATATTCTGAATTCACGTAATATGGTTTATGGCAGAAGATTACTTTGTTACAGTTTTGCTAACTGTCTAGTGTGATTTTACTAAACCCTATTCCAATTATATTCTTTATTAGTTCCTTTTACATGTCATTATTAATGGCATTCATTAACACATTATGGTCAAATATAAGATGTAAACAATAAAAACTTTAACCCATCTAAATCATACTCTCGCTTAGATTGCGCTCTGGTGGAACAAAATCCATGCTTATTTCTTGGAAAATAACTTTGTGTCACCCATAGGGCAGCACAGCTCTGGCGAGATATGCCACGAAGAATAGTTCAGAGTTGCTTGTCTTATAGAGAGGTTTTGAAAAGAGATTGGCTTACCTAGCCACATGAGTAATCAAAACACACATCAGAGTCATTCAAGACAATCAAGATATTAAAATATATTTTAAATAATAATCGGAGGTATTAAAGCAATTTTTTTTTATAGACTTTTTTATTTTTTTCTGAAATAATTGAACGATTCTAGGCCTATACTATTGCCGTATAACTAATTGAATAACGATATTATATAACACATTACTCTTGCAAGAGGAGAATATAGTTTCCCGTTGCGAGACAAGGATCATAATTACGCGTTACCTCAAGTTGACGCCCCCAAAACGATAACTCTTCCAGAACTGTGGGGGGGGGGGGGCTCATCTCTAACCAACTTAGGAGGACTCTTCAACCCCACCTCAAACTTGGCCTTCTTGCGACATTCTAGCCCAAAGCTAATACAATTTAACCCCTAAGAAAGCCATACATACTATGGTATAATATATCTATGTGAAATTAATAAATTTCTTCTCCGAAATCTTTATTTTTTTTTTTGAGATTAACTGAAACGTTTTTATCTTTATTGGTAAATTTTGATTTAACTAAATTAAAAAAAAAATAGGATATACTTAATTCAACGCATTACAGCTACTGAACCACAGCAACGTATGGTAGGGTCTGCTCGCATTTTATATAAAAATTATATAAATAGTTTTGTCTAGAAAGACATTTTTAAAAAGTAGGTGAGAGCGGGGTTGGTTGGCAACAGTTTTCACTTTATTGATTGTTGATTCGCTTCTGTTAATAGAATCCTAATAGGGCTGATACCACTGTAAACTCCAAGTATTAGAGTACTTCAAGGATTTTTTTAACCACATAATATTCAATACTAAGATCAGAGAAAATTGAAGAATTCGTCAATCAAGAGTATGCCAATTAACCCCCAAGGTGGGGCAGGTTGGCCTAGAAGGTGAGGTTGTATAGCCATCTCATCCAAGTACTGCCTGACACATTTTATTGTTATTAAAAGCTGAACTATAATGGTATAATAATTTTGAATCGGTTTTTAACAGTTTTTAAGGGAAAATAGAATGACAATAGAGAAGATAAAAGTTTAGACTGTCGTCTCTTTCTGAATCAGAAAAATTTCTCTTATTCTCCTTGTAAATACAATTGGTAGTTTCACCTTGCTGGAACTAAATACAGTTGGTAGTTTCACCTGTTTATTTTTACTTTACTTTGTGAACTGCTACTGCGCCAAAAAACCCAGTTGAAGAGAGCCAACTAACCCCACAGGAGAGATCATATGAAAGATGGGTGCCAGGACAGGGGAGAACAATCAAACAATAAACTGGTTAATCGAAAGGTTAGGTTTTTCAAAGGAGTTTGGGGCTATGTGAACAGAATCGGAGTCAAATGTTTTGCCATGCCTTAAAACCAAATTTACTGAAAATATAAAAATTTACTTACATGTTGTAAAATCAATCAATGAAGCACACTCTTCTCTACATTGTCAGCATCGGATTCAAAACCCAGGACAAGACTCCCGAGGTCGACCGGGAGACATGGTACAATGGTGGGGCCTTCACAACAGGTGTGACGGAAACTATAGGCCGATGGCCAACCTACCCCCTATGCCAACCAACCCCGCTCTCCCCTATTTTACATGAAAAATAATAATTGCTAAAGTTTACGAAATCGAAATCGTTTTATTATATAATTGCACGGAATGAGCTAATTGTAAAAATGAATGGGCTCTTTTTCACAGAATCTGATACTTTACACATTTGATACTTAACAATCTTTATTTGGAATGGCCTTTATCAGCTAAAAATGTTACAATTACTGGTTTTGGATAAACGACGAAACCTATTTTAACTTAAAGCTACTCATTTAATTTTTTATTATTTTAGAGGGCTTACAGTTTTCAATGCGATTGATCTATTTTTTTTTTTTTTTTTTTTTGAGTTATAAGCAAAATCAGATAAAAGCCCAATATTGTCAATTTTAACTGAGTATTTTTAAGGAAGTGTAATCGTATTGAAAGACCCTAATGCTTTCAATATCAATACTAATTTTAAGATCGCAATATTTTTTTCTTTTTTTTTTTATCATGTTTTAATTTGTAATTTTAGATTCATGATTAATATTGTTTGTGATTATAAGGTAATTAGTTATATGCTATTTCTGAAGCAGATATTTAGACCATTTTTTTTTAATTTGAGCGAATATTAGACAGAGAGAGGAAAAACTAATCGTGATTTAAATAGTTAATTTATTTCGTATATTCATGTGTAACTCAAAAGAATAAAGATAAAAACTATACCTGTATCCTTAATTCTTCCAACTGAATTATAAGGTCTAAGCCTTTTTGATGGGCATATTGATATTTCATTTGGCCACTAGTTTTCTTTGTTTCTACGTATAGCGGTGAAGCTCAAACTTTCTAGGAATCCAAACTCATCTATCGAAAACTTTCACAAATATTTAATAGACTGATACGTTTGGAAAATCGCTAGATTTATTGACCCAGAAAAAGGATCTTGCAAGTGGCATCAAATATACAAATCATTTCCTAGCAACCATAAATATTATAAAATAGCAACTCTAGTCAGCGTTTAAATATTTCCCGTTGGACCACTCTAGGGGATTTCGTTCCGGAGTAGTGAGAAATAAAAATTCCAAGAGTGTCAGGAACAAATACACACGCCGTTCTGAAGCCCATGATTTATAACGCCTAAGCTTTCATTGAATATTCTTTATTCTTTTGTAAAAATTTTTTTGCTAATTAGTACCAAATAATATGAAAATGATATCATTTTCATAAGTCATTTAAAGATCTCATCCAGCCTTTCATAGGACGCACGATATGATACTAATGCTAATTTTAAATTGCCGTCAGAGTTTAGTGTATCCGCCTCCGTGTTTACAACTACGCTAACGTCACTTTTATTTAGAGTAATTTTAGCTTGAGTAGAGGCCTTTGTGTTTTTTGTTTTGCTACGTCCTAACTGCCCATTTTTCTAAGGCGGGTGGGGGTTACCAGAAACTGAATATATCAAAATAATATATGAAATCAATATATTGAATATGTATCAATGAATATTAGATTCTTTTCCATAGGTGACGTTTTTCCAAGTTTAGTTATTTTAAGAAACCTGTGGCATGGGGTGAATAAAGCAAAGAAACAAATATAAATTTCCATACTTAATTTTAATGACGAAGTATGTAAATCATCATCATGCTGACTGTGGATGCTGACTATCAAGTTAACATAATTTAATGAATGCATACCACGCAATATTATATTTAGTACGGTATATTAAACTTATCTGGTGTGCTCTGTTTCTCTGGATCCTTGCAAGTCTCTGGTATGATCAGTCTCTGCCATCTCTGACGCCCTCTTAGACTCAGCTCCGCATCTTATCTCAGCCTATCTGGAAACCTGGACACTGCCGAACTCTCCGTCTCCTCAACCTCCGCACTCTCGGCACTTTCCCCAACTTCTCTCTTCTCTTTCAATCTCTCCATATAAGTCTTCTTTCTCCCACTCTCTTCAGACTTCTTCTGATTGGCTAGCTATCCTAAAATTATCTTTCTTGCTATATTTCTTGTGTTTTCCTGCGTCCCCTTTGCCTGGACAAAATCGGGGTTCAAGGTCCCAAATTTCTCTAAAGATGATTACAATCTTTCAGGTTATTTATCTTGGTTGGTCGGCAGCATTGTCGGACTTCGGTATTACTTTTATTTATAGCAGGTTTAAGGCCCCAATAACTTCCAAGACGGTGTTTCCAGGACCTTGCCACCTTCGGGCAAAACTGGCCACCGGGTTAGAGCATACACAGTACTTAGCATTTTGTTATTTTAAATTAATAATCTTATTGAATTGCCCTATCACGGCAGCCTCCACAATACATAGCAGTTTTATAAACATTAAAGCAAGAACTGTAATTATTTTCTACTTGACTGTACCTCTCACCTTAGTGAGGAAGATTTTGGTTTCCATAAGGTTTTTCTTTAAATGAAGGAATCTATTTCAATGGGTTATCCTGTATTTTATTATCCCGACGTTTCGGGGTTATGGCCCATCTTCTGGGCTTATCTATTGTACATTTTTAAATTCCATCGCCATTTATTTATACGTACAATTTTTATGTATAAAAAATATATATGTCATTTCTTTATAATATATATGTCATGGCTCTGGACCATTTCATTGTCACTGATCGAACGTACTTAGTTGATTTCTTGCCCCCTTCGTTCCAAGAAATAAAAATAATTTAACATTAAACCAGTTTTTTTTTTTTTTTGAAAAAATGACATCGACATGATTCTTGTAGCATGATTTTTATTTTATATTGTATAATTAATGAAAAAACAAGACCAAAGTTATCCAAAGATTCTGTTTTAGGTCAATGAAATCCAAAAAATGATTAAATCTCTAAAGTAAACCATCCTTATAAATTTTTTAATCAAAAGTTGCGCCAGATTGCAATTCAGAACCCCCAAAAACTTTCAATAAAGGTTTATTCAATATAACAAAAAATGTGTGTTTTCGATGTTTTGGGGAGTAAAGAATTTGTATTCGTTTTTGATGTTAGAAAATCTAGAAGTGTTATAGAGATGAGAGATGGTCAACTGTTCTTCAATTACGATCGGTTAAATGATGGTCAGGATTTTCAGTTACAATGATATTTATTATGGTAAGCCAACGTTTCGATCCATAATTTGGTTTATAATTATGGTTGGCTTACCATACTAAATATCATTGTAACTGAAAATCCTCACCATCATTTAACCTAGAAGTGTTATAATTTTTAAAGTAATTATTTTTTTTTTATAGCTTCACTATCGTAAAAAACAGAATCTAAAAATCTACGGACTGCCTTTTTTTTTATTAAGCTTATTATTTAAACACTGCAAATAAAATAAAGTATTTCAACAACTTTTTTTTTCTCGGTTTGTAAGGCCCATTGGTGGCGAACTGCTAAATACTTTTTTTTTTTAATTGTTCCTCCCCTTCC
Organism: Aelia acuminata; assembly: GCA_911387785.2. Classification (NCBI taxonomy): domain Eukaryota; kingdom Metazoa; phylum Arthropoda; class Insecta; order Hemiptera; family Pentatomidae; genus Aelia; species Aelia acuminata. The sequence continues at coordinate 171,281,126 of OU426979.1, forward strand.
TCGCCTGTTAGGCTATACGGGGTTTCCCGGGCCAGGGGAGAGGGTGGGGCATTAATGCCGAGTATTATTAAATTTCCCCTGGCTCTGGGCTTAGAACTTGCTATCTTTCGGTTCTCAATCATACGTTGCCATGGGCAACGCGTATTTTCTGACGCGTTTGCCCACTCGGCCATCCCGCCACCCCGAACTGCTAAATACTTGTAGAAATAATATTTTTTGACCAGGAACCTCCAAAAATTGTTTAGATCAATTATTAAAAGGTCAGGAGAGACTGACAGTGTCCTCCCTCTCTTAGTGAGTGTGCCGTTAGTAATCACAAATGACAAAACATATTAAGAAAACCGTTACTTGAAAATAGTTCTTATTAGGTATGTAATAGCTGGATCAATAATTCAATCTAATCAATAGAATTGATATCTAGCGATTACACATTTTTTTTACTAATGAACCAACTTCTTTTGTAGTCTATAGTTTTCTAAATAGTTTATTTTATATTTCTAAATTAGTTTAAATACTTTTTGAAGTTTACATTATTTCAGTTATTATTATTTTGTATTTTTAGTTTTAAGCATAGTACATAGAGGCAGTAAGAATGTTCCTGATTCTGTTTTCCATCGATAATATGATAAAACATCCCAACTATATCGTGTTTATCTTTCCTGACCTCATAAATATGAAGTCCTATTCACTGTGTCCATCGATTTATCATTCTTTTTTATTTGTGGGTTTACTATTTTTATCTCGTCCTACATCTATCCGAGGTTTGAGGTACTCCTGTATTTATGATGTCCGATTTATCTTTTTTATTTTTTGTTTGCTTGTTGATTTTATATCAAGATACTATAGTACACCATCGATTTTTATGTTTATTTTTGCTTGATCAACGGCCCTGAAAGATTACTATTTTTATATATATTTTTTTAACTAAACTATTTTTTGATACCTGGATGGTAGAAAAATTCACCTAAAGCTTTCTACTTATATAATTTTTTTTGGAATAACTTTTAAACGAATAATAAATAAATAAAATTTATTTGGCGATTAAAGGGGGAAGGGGGATTTTAAGATATGTATTAATCGAAAACTAACTTTCTGAACTGTCAATGATTAGTAATCAATATAACCAAGTTACAAATTTAAACTCATGTCTCTCCCTGACCAACATTGTCACTCCCTAGTTACTAGTCACCCCCTATAACCGAAATCAGTATCAGGCTAGGGAGTGACAGGTCAGGGAGGGACAAATTGGCCATTTATCATCAATTTTCGCAAAACTAGTAAAAAAATGACTTAAAGGAGGTTATAGCTATGAATAGATTCGAAAGTTCTATAAAACATGATCGAAATCATTAAAGCCGTTTTTGGGTAAATGAAAAAAAAACACATAAAAGTGGGACACAATTTATTAAGTAAAGTACCCCCTCCGGTTGATCAATTTTGATTAAATTTTTACAGTCGTATCTCGGGCATATAAATAGATCAAATACTCAGTTTAATCAAAATCGTTAGAGCCGTTTTTGAGAAAATCGAAAAAAACTTAAAAAGTTATTAAATAAAGTATCCCCTCCCTTTGAGCAATTTTGAGGAAATTTTTGCTGTCACATCGCGGGCATATACATACACTAAATACCCAATTTCAGGTTCGCACGGTTTATAGTTTTTGAGCTAGTCTGTTCACACACACACACACACACACACACACAGACACACACACACACACACAGACCATTTCGCGGGACTTGGTTAATTAGACTCAGGGGACCCCAAAACGTGTATTTCCGTTGAAAACCGGAAGTCGAAATTTTTCACGATCGCAATACTTCCACTTACTATATATTTCATATATAGGTAAGTGAAAGTAAAAATTTAATGTCTATTATAGATTAAAGGGTATCTTTTTTTAGCAACTCTATAAACAAGGCAACAAAGATTTTCAATAAAGTTTTTCTCTCTATTTTCTAACTTTTAACCCTTAACTACTCACATCGGGTCATATTGACCCATACCAAGTATCATTTCATTCTATTTATTCTTCTTTGGTATTGAATTTAGTTACTTCTTGCCAGTGTCTGGAAAATAAGGGAGATGTTTATTTTATCGAAATCGATATTTTGACCCGAGGTGAGTAGTTGTGCAAGCCATTTTTTTTTGTTTCCAATGCGGAGATTGCATTTGTAAAAACCACCCATTTCTTATTTGTTTTAATTTCAAAGGTTATTTTTAGACAAATTTTTGAATTTTAAATCAAAAGAAATTATGTTAATTATAGTAATGTTAAGGAGTTCCTTTATTTTAGTACTTCATTTCAGACCTATAATTCAACATGTTATTCATATTTTAAAACTTTCATTTATTGTATACATAAATAAATATATATTTTCAAGCCTTCTTCTGTTGTTTAAAACTAATATCTTACACCCTATGGTTATTTAAATATTTTATGTTTTCTGGGTCATATTTACCCGAGCTGAGTATGTAAGTAACATTGATTCGGGTGAGTAGTTAAGGGTTAATGTTAGAATAACAGTTTACTAAACCACATTTGTTTATTTGAAATTACTAATTTTAACTTATTTAGTAAACGAAGTAAATAATGTTAGTTTTTTCTGTGACAGTATTAATATATATTAATTTTTTTAGAACCCAGATAATATACCCCCTCACTTTACTTAATAACTTTTTAGGTTTTTTTCGATTTCCTCAAAAACGGCTCTAACGATTTTGATTAAACTGAGTATTTGATGTATTAATATGCCCGAGATATGACTGTAAAAATTTCATCAAAATTGATCTACCGGAGGGGGGACTTTAATTGATAAATTTTATATAATTATCACGTGTTTTTTTTATTTGCTCAAAAACGGTAGTAAAGATTTTGATCAAACTGGGTATTTGATGTATGTATATGCCAAAGATGTGACTGTAAAAATTTCATCAAAATTGCTCAACCGGAGGGGGGACTTTGCTTAATAAATTTTATATAATTTTCACGTGTTTTTTTTATTTACTCAAAAACGGCTTTAACGATTTTGATCAAACTGGGTATTTGATGTATGTATATGCCCGAGATATGACTGTTTAAATTTCATTAAAATTGATTAACCGGAGGGGGGACTTTACTTAATAAATTTTGTATCATTTTCACGTGTTTTTTTTTTTATTTAGTCAAAAACGGCTTTAAAGATTTTGATCAAACTGGGTATTTGATGTATGTATATGCCAAATATGTGATAGCCAACATTTCATCAAAATTGATCAACCGAAGGGGGGACTTTACTTAATAAATTTTATATAATTTTCACGTGTTTTTTTTATTTACTCAAAAACGGCTTTAACGATTTTGATCAAACTGGGTATTTGATGTATGTATATGCCCGAGATATGACTGTTAAAATTTCATTAAAATTGATTAACCGGAGGGGGGACTTTACCTAATAAATTTTGTATTATTTTCACGTGTTTTTTTTTTTATTTAGTCAAAAACGGCTTTAAAGATTTTGATCAAACTGGGTATTTGATGTATGTATATGCCAAATATGTGATAGCCAACATTTCATCAAAATTGATCAACCGAAGGGGGGACTTTACTTAATAAATTTTGTATCAATTTCATGGGTTTTTTTATTTACTCAAAAAAGGCTTTAACGGTTAACAAAAATAAGATATGAATGTAGAAAAATGTGTGACTTTGGGAAATGATATTTAACAAAACACGTCAATTTCTTATCTAAGTAAGTTGGTAAGTGAAAGTTGTGTGTTGCGCGCACGCACCATATTTTTTTTTTATTAAAATCAATACAACATATTCCGAAGCTGTGGAATACATCGCGTGACAAAACTACTTAGTAAGTAAACAGAAAGTCATAAATGATGTTACTTCTCGGAACGGACGTAAATATAGGGGAACAATCGATATAGTTGGACTTGGTTTTATATAATTCAGAAGGCTTTGGTCAGCGATTGGTTGGAACTTCCCTGGTGAGATATGTTACCTTAGGGAATGCTCCATCCTTAACTCTTCCCACTCAAGTATCCATCAGCTCTCACTTCCGGTAAACTGCAGAATTTCCCGGAAATCCTCACAAACATATTTTCTCCGTTTTTTATGCCCATAGTTGCGAAACAATTTTTGACATTTATATTCGCCTTGCTAATGTAAAGTAGCACCGGATATTTGCGATATTTAGGTCTTTCGAGTAAACTAACCGTTCTTCAATACTTTTCAATACTTTTACTTACCTAAATATGTAATATACCGTGAAAGTTTTCAACGGAAATAGATGTTTTTGGGTCCTCTGAGTCCATATAACAAAGCCCCACGAAATGGTCGGTGTGTGTGGGTATGTTTACACACTAGCTCGAAAACTATAAACTGTACGAACTTGAAATTGGTTATTTCGAATATATACATACCCGCAATGTGACAGCGAAAATTTCATCAAAATTAGTCAAATGGAGGGGATACTTTATCTAAAGAATTTTGTCTAATTTTTAAGTAATTTTCGATTTACTCAAAAACTGCTTTAACGATTTTGATCAAACTGGGTATTTGATGTATGTATATGCCAAAGATGTTACAGGCAAAATTTCATCAATATGGATTCAACGGAGGGGGCATTTTATTTCTTAACTTTTTTTCAATGTTTACCTTTTTTCGATTATCTCAAAAGCGGCTTTAATGATTTTGATCAAATTCGTCATGTTTAGTAAAATTCAAGTCTTATTTAATATCAGGTAAGCTTCTGAGGGGCCTTAAATGAGGTAGGGGCTTTTTTTGTTTTCCTATAAAGTACCTTTGTATTTGTTAATATGGAGAAATTATCTGTATCTCGTTTCGCCTTAAAATAAGAAATGGATAAATATGAAATAAGAAAAAAGTCAAGTAAACATATAGAAAAATATTCCATCAACTCAAATAACACGTAGAGCCCACGTAGATGCAGTAAGCCTTTAATGACAGACAGTTGACGAAAGCCGTTCTGTTCATTTAATGGAAATTATTTGTTTCATACACTTAATTAAGTTATCAAAAGCTTCATAGAGAATCATAAAATTAGACGACTTGAAGTATTATGCTTGCATTGCCGTATATGGCAAGTAAAAACTTATTTAAAAAATGAAAAAAAAAAATAGTGTAGTTTGGAGAGCAAGTACAAAAAAAATATGTAAAAAAATGTGTGTCTTCGAGAAATAAACCACATCAATTTCTAATCTAAGTAAGTTGGTAAGTGAAAGTTGTGTGTTGCGCGCATCGCACCAGATTTTTTTTATTTGTTGCTTCACGGAATTCTTTCCAGTTCGCTACGTGCAGTTGAAAAATGTAAGAACGTTTTAATCGTGCAGAAAGTTAGGAGAGAACCAGGAATGTACAGGCTCAATTAGATTAATAGATCTTACGGTTCAATTGTCTTACATGTTCGGCAAATAGAATTTCAGTGATTTTTGCCATATTTCAAAGATTATGCTAAAGGTGACTAACTTTTTTAAAGGTCGACATTTTTGGATACTGTTAATTCTTGAAAATGCTTGAATAGTGGCGAAATCGCAAAAGAAATTGAAAAAAAAAATAAGCGGCACTTATTAAGATAATATTAAATTTTAAACGGGATTACAACCTGCAGATGTTTGATTCGTTTCTTTTACGATCCACTTATGAAAATTAATTTCTAAAATGTATCGCACACTATTAAATTAGGAAAAATATTCAGTTCTGTTTGTTTTTTTCCTAACTAGGACAAATTTTACTCCTTCATTGACAAGGGACATAGCGACTGAAGGGCGACTTCTAAAACTTAAGGCTGCTCCAGAAAATGAATGGAATAAAGTTGGCAGAAGAACTTAACATATAAGGGGATGAAAGTTATACCTTATTTTCATCAATCCCCTCAGCTAAAAGTAATGCATTATGAAATCTTAAATGCTTGTTTCGTTTTTACATTTTCTTTTTTTTTTTGGGTAAAAGGCGTATTAAAAACACTATTCCAAGTGTATTGGGTGTATTTCACTAAAAGCCAAAATAGTATTTGGTAAAAGAACATAATATTTACATCCAAATAAAAGTGGTGAAGTTAGAGTAGGTAATTATTTTTCTGGTTTGAAACAAGGGGATTTGCTATGTCTAATTTTATTTAATTTAGCTGCAGAATGTGTCATTTTTCGAAATGATTTTTCATTGTATGCCTTACATGTTTAATATCATGTTTTGAAATGTAATATATTTGATTTATCTAACGTTAATTATCGAAAACGGAATTTATTTATTTAATAAATAAATAAATCGATAAATTAATTATTAATTTATTTTTTCTAGACGATGCCTGTATTTAAAACAGCATAAATTAGCTAAGGTAATCAAATTATTTATAAAATAATTAATTTCAAGGTAATAATTGTTTTTGTCATGCCAATATTTGGTTACGCTAATAACATAAATTATAGTATCTTCAAAAAATAAACACGCTGCATTTTAAATAAGATGCTATGAATAAACAAATTAAGTTTATGCTAAAAACCTTTTATTCATTCATTTCAGAATCTGCCACATACATACTAAATACCACATTAATTTATTTTTTTCTATGAAAATGCAATGTATAATATAACTAATTAAAAATCTATGTAAAACTAAAATAACACCAAAAAATAACAGAAATTATAGAAACGTTTAATAATATGAAAACTCCTAATTAATTATTACCTTGTAAGTCTTCTTGAATATGAATGCATGGAATAAATACAAACATATATTAATTATTCTTAGATTATGGTAGACACTACTACATTTTGCTTATATATTTATAATATTTACCCTTAAAATAGCTAAGTACAAGTCAAATGTCCTTGCATAAAAAAATATTATTTTAAATTATCTTACCTTTTTTTTTGTTGTGTGATTTAAAGTTTATTATTTTCTCATGTCGAATTACTTTGTATTATTTATATACCAATAGATGGCATTATATAACTGATCAAAATAAGCTGTCTTTTATAAGTAAAATCATGAAAGTCAGGGTTAAAATGCTAACATTAAATTATAGCAGAAATATAACAATTGAACAATTTAAATGTACTACATGCCAATTAGGCGAAGAAATAAGATATCTTCCACTTTGTAGCTACTGTCCGACCCTAGCAAAATACAGGAAACAATGGCTAGGTAAAAATAAATCAAACCTCGGCCAAAAGTTGGAATATTTAAACGGTAAATGTTGGAAATCATTATTTAGATATGTTGTAGACGCTAAGAAAGGCAGGTATAATACATTAACAGAAAGTAATAGACAAACTGTTAACATTGTATAACCAAATGTTTATAGCATAGGCTTAAAATGTTTGTCCGTAGGATGTCACATAATTACAATCTGATAATATGTATGTAGTACCTACTCTACTTACATATTATGTATTATTAGTATTTTAGGATTTTCTTTAATGAAAACTTTTTAATTTTTTACAGCGTTTGTGCAAAGAATTTATTTTAAGTTGTTTTTAAAAAAACCGCACACCCGGCTGATCGTCTATAATGACCAAGTCTAATGTGTATTACAAATGTAACTGTCATGTTATTGTATATATAATAATATTATTTTATTGTTAAATATGTAAATATCTATAATTTGTGAAAAATAAACACACATCTATCTATTCTTATATTTAATGACTAATATTTCAGACATTTGTTATATCTCTGGACCAGCAGGTAACATTTTACAAATCTAATGGACAATAGGACGTACAAAGTTGTCATTAGTATTAAGGATTACTTAAAAGACCAACATAATTATCTATGTATGTCCCTATTAAATAATATAGTCCCGGACAACAATGTTATTCGGTAACAGCAGGTGCATATACTAAATCCATATACTCTGATATCACGCCGGATAATTTTATTCATAAATCAATTTTACGTCATTCCTTTTAATTCCTTTTCACGTCTACAAATAATTGATTTATGAATATAATGTAAATTATACATCATACAGAAAGCCTGCAATCACTTTAAAAATAATATCGTTAACCCTATGATTACCAAAGGGTATCGGACTTTGTAGTTTCACCAATACAACGGGGGCTATAGGAACTCATAGCGTTATTATATTTTTAATTAACTCTAAATAATTTTTATTAATTTATTTCATGAGATTTTTTTTTTTTTTTTTCCTATCCCCTTATGATTTCGTAATTTCTTGATTGAATTTATTGCTTCCTTGAATAGTAAACCTTTTACTGCAGTTATATGCATTTTAAGGAGTATTGAGTAAATGTAATTTTTTTTTTTTTTCACGGCCGTGTTCATGAGATTGCAATATTCAAATATTTATAAAACACTGCAAAATAAATATAGATGGGAATGAAAGTTATTTTTCTAGATAATTAGAAATGTCATTTCCATGTTTGCTAACATTGATGATAATAGGTGCCTTTACACATGCAAGCTTTCCGCACGGAAAGAGCCCAAAACGGGAAAGAGCGGGGTAAAGATTGTATGAGTAAATGTGACATGTGGAGTGTGGGATTGTGCTCGCTCTTTTCCCCACGCAATCCTGTGGGCCGTATAAAATAGTGCCAAACGATCTGAGATTTTTGCGGGGTAAAACGGCGTTTTGGGGCTACACTAACCGCATAACAAATTTAATTTTTCTTTCTTGTTATAATAGTCTAAGCAACGGCACGCGCCCTCGCACAGTGGTCCAAAAAAGCTGAAAATAAGAATATCTATTATAATTACTTTGTTAGCGGCATGGAACCAGCCGTGTATTGATATGCTGAGTCTAATGAAATCAATATTAACGAAATCAGAGCATCAGATCAAGTTAAAATTTGACGTGGAAAGTAAAAATAAAAAAATTGTTTAGATTATTTTTTTATTTAACATTTTTATGTACAATAATATAAATAGGATATAATTATTTAATCGTGTTTAAGTAAATTGTATGCTTCCTTGGTTAGCTCTTTTCTTTTTTTTATACTTGTATACTGGTCTTAACTCCGTAATGTAAGGGTCTCTTGTTACAAATAATTGGAGAAAAACATCTTCATTTGTTTTGACTCGAGATATCTTCCTGAAATGATGTTCTCTGTACTATAATTTTTGGTCCTACTCTCTATGAGCCTCCTCTGAGAGGGAAATGATACAAAGAGCTGCATGCTCAATCATGTCTGCTCGATGGAAAAGAATTTTTTGGACGGTCGATGGAAGATAGTACCACCAGCCACTCGCACCGTAACTAAAGGTTTAAATCCTTGTAAATACCAAAGTTGGCCGAAGTTAGCGATGAAAATTTTACCACAGTTCCTCTACTACCTACACTTACATATTAAACCATTGCAACCATAACGCACCGTAACGCAAACTTTTTATAAACCAACAAATTCAAAAAATTATACTAATTTCTGTAACGATTTCAAAAGTTAATTTCTTCTCTAACTATTGATATGGTAACAATTATGTGGATAACAAATATTTATTAAACAAAAATATACAGTTATTGGTGCCAACGAATTAATAAAACTTAAACACTTGAGGAGGTTACAAAAATTATAACGTTATAACATACAATCATGACTTGAGCTACACAGTCAAGGCACAGACTTATCTTACTCGTTCATTCACTTGCTCCTTATATATAATCGTTAATGGTCAGGCCTGGAATGTTCCAGAACAATGTGGACAGTTCTACATCCCCGTGGACTATGCCACGGAAAGATCTAGATCCAAACAGTTTGTTCCAACCGCTTGTTTTGATCCAACAAACGGTATGGGAGTTTACGCCATATGTTTTTTTTATTTGCTTATCTTTTTAAGGTTACAATATTATTTAAACATATTTTGCCCATAACAGTGCACATACAGATGACACACTCCTGAAGTATTGGTGAATATTTTACTGTCAATCTTACACAGATTAAAAAAAAATCTTTATGTTGGTAGAAAAGTACGATTTTTTCAATAACTAAAAAGTTCAATTTTACTGGTACATACACATTTTAATTTTGAACTAGTTAAAAAAATGTATTCTTACCATTTTTCCAGGATCCTGGTATTAGAAAACTAAGAAAAAATTAGGTTAGGGCCACTTTCATTTATGGGTTTTTTCCCTGGTTGGACCAAGGTGCTCTCAGGTGAGTTTAGGGCTGCCCCCTCCTGGCTGCCTGAGCTTAAGTAAGCAACATAAATGTCTGTAAGAAGACCACACTGTGCGGCCAAACGCGCAGAGCGAAATACCCGATTACTAATAATACTGTCAGCCACCTCGAATTAGGTGCAAAGTCTAAAATGCAATTTCATAAATAGCTCATACCACCTAATCTCAGACATAAAGGAGAAATCTGGGCCATGCTGCTTACAAATTCCAGTCAGCAACATAAATGATGTTTCTGCGTAGATCTGTAGTAGGGCTGAAAGCTAGGAGGAATCGCATAATAGAAATCAAACTTTAAGGGATCAGCTGTTATTTTTCACATATCCAAAATGATGTCCGGAAAATGTTTAGCTGATCTGCAAAGGTAAAAGTGCACTATAAAAAGTCAGAATTTCGGATTTCTTTCACACGGGGGTCCCATTTTATGTTATCTGGGACGATTTTTTGAACAACAAAAATACATTTTGTATTTTAGTGGCAGAAGGGGGGGGGATTAGGAAATAGTTGGATTTGCCGACTTCATTCACACGGATATCCAATATTAAGTTATCGGCGACGATGTTTTTCAAATGAATATTTATTTTGTATTTTAGCAGCGGGGGGAGGGGGGGCAGACTAGAAAATAGTTAAAATTTCAGATTTTTTCACTGGGGATCAAAAGTTATCAGGGAAGTTTTATTTATTTATTTTTTTTAAATATTATTATTAAAATATTATCAGGGTTTATTTGGGAATCATTTTTCGTTTAAAAATTAAATTGTTTTCTCCGCCAATAAAATACATGAATACAATAAAATACAATAAATGAAAATTAGTTTTGAAGAACACCGTCCCTGATAACATAATATCGGAACCCCAAGCAAAAGAATTTATAAAATCTAACTGTTTCGTGGGGCGCCCTCCACCCCCCCCCTAGTGTAATACAAAATAATAAGTTTTTCAAAAACACTGTACCTTATAGCACAAAATTGGATCCACCTTTGAAATCGGATAACATAATGAATATTTTTTTCAAAAACAACGTCCCTGATAACTTATTATTGGATCTCCGTATGAAAGAAATCGGAACATCTAACTATTTTCTAATCCCCCCCCCCCTACGCTACTAAAATACAAAATCAATATTTTCTTCAAAAACAACAGCCACGATGACGTAAAATTGGACACCCATGTGAAAGAAATCCTGAATTCAAACTTTTATATTGTGCATCCCCCCCCCCACCACTAAAATAAAAAATGAATATTTTTTTCAAAAAATAACGTCTCCGATAATATATATTTGGCCCTCCGTGTTAAAGAAATCGGAACGGCTAACTATTTTCTAATGCCCCCTCCCCCTCCGCTACTAAAATACAAAATGAATATTTTCTTCAAAAACATCAGCCCCGATGACATAAAATTGGACCCCCCGAAAGAAATCCGAAATTCTAACTTCTTTATAGTGCATAGGACCGCAAGTAATAGCTCTGGTAGGAGGGACGCTGTTTGGATTTAAAAAAAAATATATATATATATATCGACATATATGTCATTATAGCTAGTAAAGGTATAAGAAGCTCGACAGTTGAGAGGAGGCCACGAGGGCGTCCCCGAATTCCCTCCGAGGAAGGATAGAGAAAACCCTCATCGAAATAAAGCAATTAGCAAGGGTTGGAGGGCTGGCTGAAATTGGTAAAGGCCCATCGACGCTGGAAATAGCATTAGGAACTGAAAATATAAAGAAGATAAGAAGGCATTACAAGCCTGATAGTTTCATGGTATCGATATTTATAGAGAGACATTTTTATAGCACTATTGAAGAGTCCATAAACTCGACACGCCAAACAAAACTGTTGGTCTAACAACGCTCCACGCTCCGGGGATTATGTGCATAATTCGTCTTAAACATATGTTCTTTCCTTCTCGCCATCCAATTCCTTGAGGAAAGCGTGTAATCACGTTTTAGGTTTTAAATATATACCGCACGCTTTCCCGCACGATTACGAGAGAGATTTTCGCGCGCTCAATCCTTCACGGGATTGTCCGGGTATTTCATTCATTTTCCTCTCTAAGCAATCAAGTAGACGCGCTTTCGTGTGGGAAAGCGTGAACACTCTTATAGCTTCTAAATCTTTCCCCACGACGTTATTGCGCACGCGCAATCCTTCGCGACTCAATCGTGTGGGAAAGAACGTATGTGTAAAGGCTACTATCTCTCTCTATATATAAGAGGCTTTGTCTAATGATATATCCAAAATGGCCCTTAATGCTCCTAATACACACACTACTAGTTTATTTTTAGACTTCAAAGCACTTTTAAAGTTAAACGCTATGGAGCCTCACTCAATGCGACTGTACTATATATATATATATATATATATATTTCATAATGAAGTAAATCTCTCTTATTTTATTGGCTTTTTTTTTTTTTCATTCATATAATGTATTTATGATTATAAAAGAATAATGCTTTTTAATTTTTAATGAATTTCCATTTATTTTATTTTTTTAATGTAATAGTAATTAGTAAGATTAATTCTATAGAGACAGCTCATGGCAGACGGTGATTTACCATGCCAATGAAAGCTTATTGTAGATTTTTTCAAAATGTAAAACTTCTTTTGATTATAAATAAAGCGTTTTTTCTATCTATCTATTATAAGAGGCTTTGTCCTGACTGACAAAAACTACTACTGATAGAAACTTGAAGTTCGGAATTTAGATTTTAAACACGATGTAGGTAACCATTAAGAAAGGAATTTCAAAAATGTAACCCCTAAGAGGTTTAAATGGCGAAATTGTCGTTTAACTCTAACGGACACCTATTTTTGCACTTCGAGAAAAAATATCTAATTTGGACTCATTTTAAAGTTCTTGATTAACTCGAACGGGGCGTCGAAAACCATGTTTTAAAGCCGAAAAATGAAGCATTCACGACGAGTAAGCAATTTTTTATTTCGGCAGTTTTAGTGAACTCTCTCCATTGCGCACCTCCCTCTCTTCTACCGAGCCGGCAGCTTCCCCCTCCAACATTCGTTTTATTATCCTTATATATATGTATATAAAATTCTCGTGTCCCGATATTTGTCGGAGGTAAACTAAACCGATTTTAACGAAATTTGGCTCAATGTGTATAGTTTAGTCCAACTTAAAACATAGGATAGTTTTTATCTTGATTATTACCCACAATATTTCTTTTATAGCGAATTATTGCTAGTACAGTAGGTCATGTTTCGATTTATTAACATGGCGTCATACGTGGATTTCATAATCTTTTTTTTCATAAGCATGACTTTGTAATACAGATAATAATTATGTATTGTGTTGTATGAGTGCATTTATTTGTTCGTATATTATTATTTTCCAAGGAAACATAGTAATACAAATCTTCGTATTTATTGTTAATTTCCATAAACCAATAAATAAATCAAGAAAAGGTTAAAATAAATTCTCAAAGTTGTAGGTATTATTGCTTTCTTTTCATTTTTTGTTTGAATTTTATTCTAATTACTAGCTACATGCTTAAACTGTCTGCTGTGGCCCACTAATATCAAATTTTAGAAAAGCAATTACATTTTAACAATTCAAAGTAGGCTATTATATGGAATGATATTTTGGCGTAAATTTCACCAGAATATACTTATTTACTTATCTAAAAGTTGATACTTTTACATAATATAATATTTACACTTCTGCTGCACAGGAAGGAACTATGCGCATTCCATTTTATTTGTATTTTTTAGATTCAATTTTATTTTTATGCAAAAAAAGTATACTATTATTGTAAATAAATATTTTTAAATTAACGTTATCTACCTCATTAATAAAATTCAATATGTAAGTAAATGTTATTTTATAGTTTTTGATAAGAAGAACTTAACAAACGAATCATTAATACAACCTATATTGAAATATGAGATGTAAAAAATAAAAACTTTGACTTTCCAATATTCTTTACCTAACAATTTTAAATTGTGTAACGTTCTATTCTCAATCCCGTAGGGTTTTATTGATTTGCTGAAACGTTTTAATCTTTATCAATGAATATTGATTTGACTCCATAAAAATATTAGGATATAATTAATTCAACGCATTATAGCTACTGAACCACAGCAACGTGTGGTATTTTATATAAAAATCATCCTTATATATATAAAAATCTCGTGTCCGTATGTTTGTCTCTCTATTTCTCAGAAACTACTCAACCGATTTTAATGAAATTTGGCTCAATGTATATAGTTTTGGCCAACTTAACGGACCGGATAGTTTTTAACTTGATTAGTGATCAAAATAATTCTTATATAGCGAATTATTGCAAATACAGTAGGTCGTGTTTCGATTTATTAACATGGCGTCATATGTCGATTTCATAATGTTTTTGTTTATAAGCATGCTAATGTAATACAGGTTATCATTATTATAATTTTATATTGCGTTATGTGAGTGCAGTTATTTTTCCTATATTATTATTTTCCACAGACAAATAGTAATACAAATTTGTATTTATTGTTAATTTTCATTAAAGAATAAATAAATCAAGAAAAGGTTACAATAAATACTCAAATGTGTAGGTACTTTTTCTTCCTTTTCCTTTTTTATTTGTATTTAAATTAAATTACTAGCTAAGCGCTGAAACGCTTTGCTGGGCCCACCCTGATATCAACTTTTAGTATAGTAAATGCAATTTAATAATTTAAATTAGGCTATTATTTGAAATAATACTCTATAAATGTTGTAACAGCACCTACTGTCATAGGTGTAACCTAATATGTAGAAACCTGACTTGGGGAGTCAGTGTTGCCAAAAATTAGTAAAAATTAGTCAACTGGCTACACTGCGGGTAACCAGTCGTAAAAACTCCCTCACAAAAAGGGTGTGTTTTGATTAGGTGTTGTGGGATACTTTGTGATTTGCTAAAGAACTGCATAATTAAGACTTTAATATTATATTTTCAGTTAATTTATTTAACAGAAGTTTCTTTATTTTCATTATTCGTTTTGTTATTATTTAAATACAGTGTTTTTTTTATTATTTTACCAAACCTTTTTATCATTTTTATCCCGAGATCTAAAATGTAAAATTTAAAAAATGTCAGTGAAGATTTGTAATTCCTCCTTTATCAACAATAATTTAAAGTTGAGAAAATTTAATCCCAATCGAATAGAGGCTGTTACTTCCTAAGTTGTAATATCTTTAAATGTAAAATTTAAGAAATGTTAGCGAAGATTTTAATCCTTTCTTTAATTTAAAGTAGGCTATTATTGGAAATGATATTTACTTATCTTTAAATGATTGTTGATTAAGAAAGGATTACTAATCGCGGCATTTTTAAATTTTACATTTAATGATTATTACACCTCTACTGAGCAGGAATAATTATTATTTGGGTAACCTCAAGTTTCAGATTTATCCGCCATAAATATGAGAGTACTACTGAAAAATAATCCATCGGCGGATATATTTTTTAAACAATTGCTCTATATTGGAAACGGTGAAATAGAGCTAGCTGTATCGAAATTCAAAATTTATCAAATTACCAGAAAATTTCTGAACTGTTGTAGAGACGAAAAATGAACTGTCTACGAAATATAAAGTGTCTTTCCTGATATTTTGAACAATTATTTGGACTATAAGTGGCTGGGTAGTCGTGCTATTTTGGCAGCAAAAAATGTTGATTTCGATGAAATAAACTTCCAAAATCAATTGACAATGTTCTAGATGTAAACGAAGCCGTAAATTTCCCATCTGAATTTTTTAATTCCCTGGATATACACCCAAACAATCTCCAGTTGAATATTGGCTCACCGATCATTCTTCTTCGTAACTTAAATCCATCTCAATTGTGCAACGGTACACGTTTGGTCATTAAAAGGATCACAGGAAATGTTATTGTAGGAAAAATGTTACCTGGAAGGTTTACAGGAGATATCGCCCTGTTGCCACCGATTCCCTTGGAACCGACAGAATTTTCAATAAAATTTAAAAGGCTTCAATATCCTATTCGTTTGGCTTTTGCCATGACCATAAACAAATCCCAAGGGCAAACAATGTCCACTTGGACTTTGAAAATCCGTGTTTTTCTTGGGCAATGGCATAACTCACGTGGGAAATGGGTATCGCCTGCTCACATGTGTGGAAACCATCAAATCTTTGGTTTGTGTTAAAAAAAACAAAACAGGTTAACCCAAAACATTTTGAACAAATTAGTACTTGAATAAATAAAAATTCTTAATTGTATTATGTAAAAACCTCTTTAAGAAGAGATTTATTATCACTCAAATATATTGCTAAATTAAAAGCTTCAACACACCACCCTCCTACCGAACACTTATTAGCCGAAGGGTTTGGAAATCGAGGTCTCAAAGAAATTGAGAAAAACGCCTATCAAAAGGACATATATGACGCGTTAACCAAGATTGGCATGACCCTGAGCAAAATTTAACCCGTTGTTAAACTAACAATACCAAGTTGAAGTAGTGTTAGGCCAATAATCAATAGATCAATGGCTGAGGTTATCAAAACTTACTTCAGTCATCCTTTTTAAAATTAGTGGAAAAATATAGCCATTTCGAGTTAGTTTATACCGATCCATAAAAAAAGGGCGATAGTGTTGGCAGCTCTGTTAGTCGTAAACACAACCAGCTCCTTTTTAATCAAACTACATTGAAGTATGAGATGTAAAAAATAAAAACTTTAACTTTCCTATATTCTTTACCAAATACTTTTAAATGGTGTAATGCTCTATTCTCAATCACGTTGGATTTTGATTAGCTGAAAGGTTTTCATCTTTATCAATGAATATTGGTATTACTGTATTTGTTTAAAAATATTAGGATATAACTACTGAGCCACAGCAACGCGTGGCCGGGTCTGCTAGTATATATATAGTTTTCTCTTGAAAGACATTTTTACAAAGTATTTTTACATGAAAAAGAATAATTGCTAAAGTTTACGAAATCGATATATATATATATATATATATATATATATATATATATATATATATATATATATATATATATACATATATAATTGTACGGAATGAGCTAATTGCAAAATGAATGGGCTCTTTTTCATAGAATCTGATACTTTACACATCTGATACTTAACATTCTTTATTTGGAATGACATTTTTCAGGGTTATAAGAAAAGTTATAATTACCGATTTTGGATAATCTGTTTTGGATAAACGACGAAATCAATTTTAACTTAAAGCAACTCATTCGATTTTTTATTATTTTAGAGGACATAGCAAATGAGACACAGCAACGCGTGGCCGGGTCTGCTAGTTAATATTTAAAAAGAAAACAAACATTTGTATGTGCATCAAAACAGTATATAATATGATATAGGATATAACTTTTGCGGCGCCACCACAGAACTATAAACGTAGATCTATAAAAATCAAAACTTTTATAGAACAAAATAAAATAAATTTTTCTACAGGCTGTCTCGTTATTGCACTATGCCCATTCGATTGAGACAAATTATTTATAGATGCTGTTCTGTTCGGAAGCTTAATGGCAATCGATACATCGAGTTGAGGAGAGGAATCGACTCTCCATCATCGGTTAAGGAGATGAGGGGAAAAAATTCAAATGGGCTCTTAACTGTGCCGGCTATTCTAGTGCTCCAGAAGAAAAAGCTTTTTTTTTCTGCATTTCTACGGTACTCAAGGTTTCGGCAAATCGAAACAACACTTTTTCTTAACTGAAATTTTCAGAGATTGTATGTAATCTCTGAAAGTTTGGCCAACAACTTATGTAACGTGTATTACATTACAATTGAACTAATATGAATTGTCCAAGTAGATCTATGCGAATTTATAGCTTCATCTTTGAAACAGACCGCGACCTGAATAATAAAGAGTCATTAAAGAAAAATGTTCTAGCAATAGAGGTAGGTATATGTGGTGATGTAAAGTTCGGTCGATATTCTCGAAATGAATTGAGATTTTGGACGTAAATAAAGATCAAAATCAAGATCAAGAAAAAAAAAAAAAAAACCAATAATCTTTTCGACAGCCATAACTGTAACTAATTGATTTGTTTCTATTATCGTTATTAGGTAAAACTTTTTTTTTAACCCTCCGGCGCACAGTGGGACGAATCGCCAATCTAGGCGGAAATAGTTAACATCAACGAAATGAAAAAA
Source organism: Aelia acuminata (assembly GCA_911387785.2). Classification (NCBI taxonomy): domain Eukaryota; kingdom Metazoa; phylum Arthropoda; class Insecta; order Hemiptera; family Pentatomidae; genus Aelia; species Aelia acuminata. The sequence continues at coordinate 171,299,404 of OU426979.1, forward strand.
TCTTGTCGGTCTCTTGAAAACAATAGTCTAGCTAAGGCATTTACAAATTATTAATCACTTTAAGCAAGTATTAATAGAATAATGGGGGCTTGAATACGGTAGTTCCCTCATAATGCTTAGTCAGCTTATTTCCAAATTATATTGTAAAATCAATAGAATGGATCGTGTTTTTTTGAAAAAAATTTATGCTAGGCAATAGAGGACGATTCAGAAATTAAGTTTATATAAGTTCTTGGTTCTTTAAATGTGGATATAATACAGAGTATCCTCCTTTCTTTTCAATAGTCGATAAGCTATATTTTTTTCTTATAAAAAAAGGGGTTACTAAAAATCTACACCGATCTACACCGAGATATTTATACAGAATAAAGTCCACACTACATAGAAATAAAGTATTCATTATGAGCTGCTAATACCTGCTAATAAAGGTACGCGCTTTTTTTAAAGGTATAAATCTCTCATTGTTGAGAGCCTATATTTTTAATATTTTGAGGCAATAGGGAGGTGCTAATGAAATTTATAGATATATAGTAAACCAGTTTCATTGGAATACACTACGGCAATCTCCGAAGCTATGAAAAAACGAGATTCGTTGACCATAAGTACGACAATTAAAAGCAAATAGCAAGATTTTTTCCTTTCTAGGAATAAGAAAGAAATAAAGCATGAAAACAACAGTATACCTTATGTACCTACATACCATTAACCCCTTAATACAAATACCAACGGAATAACAAAAGAACAAACATGCCACATTCGTCATAATAAGTCAGATAATTTGAACATCTTATTGATAAAGCGGCAACATAGATCAGCGAATTTCATATTGATTTGGAAAAAAATTTATACCACGGTATGGAAGGTGATTCGGCAAGTAAGTTTATCTGTATTTGGCTTTTTAAGTGTGATGTACACTTCTTTATTTCCAGTAGTCAACTAAGTAAGCTACTTAATTTAAACTACAACTTATTTAATTATTGTTATTAAAAATGCGATAACTAAAAATCTATAATGACTTAGATAAATGGACAGATATTTACACAGAATACAATCAACATTATATAAAAACAAATTTTTCATTGCGAATTTCTTATTCCTGCTAATGTGTGGTACGGTGTTTTTTTTTTCCAGGTGTAACCGAGTCATTATTGAGATTCGATATTTTCAATATGCGGGAACAGCACGGTGGTATAGATGAAATGTATATTTCAGGTTTTTTTCTTTCTTTCCTAGCTAATTACCGCTCGCATAGGTAAATATTCAAAAAGTCTTTATTATGTGGTGTAGTGGTGGGGGATCGATATCAGTAAGGAACGATTGGGTGCGATTACTCGTCTCGAAACGAACAATAAATACATAGGTTCAGGGAACTTACCAGGTCTAAAATGAATACCGTAAGATACCGGAAGATTATTCCGGTCTGGAAGCATCCTTTCTTCAATATTTCCCGAATATCTGGGTTAATTCCAAGGACTAGGGAGCATCTGAAGGTACAAGTTTTAAGGGGTTCAATTTGATTTAGGATGGCAACGAGATTGGATGTAAGGCATTCTAACATGTCGTCAATTGATTCATAGGAATAGATGGGTCCTATACAACGGGATAGTAGATCAAGGGATAGATTTATTTCATCTGCTGTCAGGTAATCTAGGTTTTTCCATGATATATATTTTAGAAATAAAGTAGGATTCGAAAGATCATTGGAAATACGTATTAAGTCGTGGCTAAGTCGTCGCTCACAGACTTTGTGAGTATGATACTAGTTGTTGACAAAAGTCCTCGAAAATATGATCGATATCAGTAAGGAAAGATTGGGCATGATTACTCGACTCAAAACGAACAATAAATAGGTTCAGGGAACATACCAGGTCTAAAATGAACTGTTTTTTTATTGAAGTCGCCGGATGTATGCATTCAGATGGATAGATTCAGATCCATCAGATTCAGATGATTTGGGATGATAAACAATTTTTTTTTTACATTTCGATATTAGAATTTAATATATAATTTTTTAAAATGTTATTTACAATTTATCTAAATAATTTTATATTGGTTTTTAATTTTTTTTTTTTTTTTTTTTTTTTTTTTTTTTTTTTTTTATGACCATTGCCAAAAACCACTATTTTGACTTTTATTTATTAATTCATGCTTAAATGCAATTTTCTACAAACATAAACATAAAATAAGTCACTTCCAGAATTATTTCCCCCTAGATTGGCGATTCGTCCCACTGTGCGGCGGGCGCGCCTAGTTGAGTTACATCAGGGGGCGCGCTGCGGTGTTAGGACTGCATCTTTGTTTTTTATATATTTTATTAGAAAATAAGCAATAACTTACTTTTTTGTTGTTGTTCACTCATTGCTTCAGTTTTATACTATTTCTAATGAATGAGTATTATAAGTTGTATAAAGAAAAGGATGGAAAAAAAAAAAAGAAAAATTAAAGAGGCTTTGGCGATGATAACACAATGAAACGAACATCTTACGATTGGTAGTATCATGTATAGATCTAATATAATAATAAATTGCTTATTATAATAAATAGTGCTCATATGGATATAGGAATAATGGTGGATTATGGTTGACCTTTGTTATAATGAAGAGAAAATAGTTGGGGTGCGGTCAATAAATAGCACTAATATGTAAGAATCGCATATTTTATTTTTGCCAACGTTTCGATCTAAATTTTAAGGTAGAGAGTTAATTAGAAACATAGGCAAAGCTTTAAAGGAAGATAATCAAATACACAGTTACATTTCACGATATACTAATTTAGTAAAACAAGACAAAAAATTATAGTATGTATAAAAATAATTCAAACAATAGTAGACAACGTAAAAATCAAAATACTTGCATTTCAATTTGTGAAGAAAGCGCTGAAAACGATGAAATAATTCAGCAGAGATTGAATCTGTAACACGAAAGGGCGCGCCGCGGTGTTTGGACCGCACATACAGACCTACTGTAAATAAGGCAATATAACTACTGAGGTACACCGGAAGACGGCGGGCACTACCGCCTAATCCGGCCTGTCAGAACATGCCGGTCTACAAATACCTGGAGCCCTCAACTCATTGATTCAACAAGTATTCCTAATATTTTTACAAATGTTCAGATTGCGGTCCAAATGCCGCAGCGCGCCCGCCGGAGTGTTAAATATAGATAGCTGATTTTTTAATAAGAAAAATTAAAAATATAAACGATTCTCCTCTTGGGTTTGTCATCTTATTTGTAATATTTAATTCGAAAAATCATTTTCTAGTTTATTTATGACCCTTTCAAATCGTTATTAGTATCTTTAACACGGATTAAAATCGGTAAGTCAGGGGTTGAATTTTATATTATCATTTTTTTTTTTTTTTTTTTTATCAGTTTCTAAATAAAGCTGAAAAGGGGTCCCCAAAAATTCTTTTTATAGACTATTTCTCCAGCCAAAGTCATTACTTAAATTTTATTTGACCTTTCGTTTATTATATAAAAACATTTTGAAAACTATAAAAAAGAAAATACTTTATTCATTCTATAGTAGTCTGAAGAGTTTAAATTTCAATATTACTTTTTTATAGTAAGGTGTATAATATATGTCCAATGATCTGACAGAGGTAGAGAAGAGGATCGTAGACAAGTCTTTACTTACTGTGAGATTATAACAAATATATAGCAACATATCATATACTTACAAATTATTGATACGATATAATATATTGATTTATGATAAAAGATTTTAAGTTAAAAAATAACTAACGGTTACGGTACACTCTCGAAATATTAAAGAACAATCATTGGATTTTAATTCTCAGCGTTCTTAAAAATGAAAAAAAAAAATATAAGGAGGATATCGTGTAAATAATTTATTTAATTAATCTTATCTTAATTTGTGGCTGACCACCATTTTAAATTATTTTAAAATAATTTATTTTTTTGAAGAGAAAAGATTTGGCTCCGCCGGGAGTCGAACCCGGGTCTCCCGCGCTACATGCGAGGATGCTAACCACTACACCACAGAGCTCGGCTCAAGGCAGAGTAAATCCTCCTCCAGTAGGTATCAGTGAAGAGGAAGGATTTACTCTGCCTTGAGCCGAGCTCTGTGGTGTAGTGGTTAGCATCCTCGCATGTAGCGCGGGAGACCCGGGTTCGACTCCCGGCGGAGCCAAATCTTTTCTCTTCAAAAAAATAAATTATTTGTAAATAATTTATATTCTTAAATTTTTTTAATTCATTGCATATAAAAAAAATAAATAAAAAACATTTATTAATAATTCCTTCTTTGTGTCTAGGTTTACAAAGAAGATCTGAACAGGAAATTGAATGCTATGTTAATTTTTTAGTAAAAATATTATAATTGAACTCCATTCGCACACACACGGTAAGATTAACTATTATTATTAATATTATTATACCTTATTATTATTAAAAGCTAAAGTTATATTATAATAATTATTTTCTAAATATGTAATATTATAATAATTATTTATATTATGAAAATTATTATATTAGCCTTTCAGTTGACAGAATAACTCATATAGGCAAATAATATTTAGGGAAAATGATTCCTTTTTATTTTGTTAGTACATTGTGCTAAACTTTTATTTTTTTTAATATTTCTGCCATAACAAGGCATGGATTTTCCTAATTTTTAAACTGGATTTGGTCACTCTGTTAACTGAAAGGAAGGTATTATAATAAACATTCTATCTTTTTTTTTTTTTTTTACTGATCTAAATTATCTGATAGATATTTATCAGATACGTTATAATTTTGTTAATTAGTGTTAAATATACACTATATTTTTTTTTATTTAATCGCAATTATTTATGTCCTGAGTTGTCTTTTTTTTTTTTTTTTTTCTAAAATAATTTCCGTCTCCAATATTATTTATTAAACTTCTATAGTAAATCGCTCAGCTAAAGTGGATATATACTTAATAACAACTTTTTATAATAAAAGATAAACCACAGTGTATGTATATTACTACAGTGGGAGTCCTAAATTTTCTTTATCCAGATATAATTAGGATGTGGATCTTTAACGAGTACCTTACATCGTACAGGCTCGGGACCTCCAATTTACGTCCTATTCGAGGGACGGCATGACTAAGGATTTATTACTCCCCTGGCCACCGCGGGTCAATAAATATGAGTAATATGGTTTATATAAAATATAACTAAAGATAAATAAGATTCTATAACTCACTGGATAAAATTATTTTAGTTTGCAGTGTACCTGGAAGATAGCGCGGTCAGCAGAAATCTCTAACCACATCATTTATCACATGACTGTATCACTTACTTCCGGATGGATAGATTCAGGAAGCGTTTGCATAATAGCGACATACTGCTTACATCAAAATTCGTAGTTTTGCATATGCTGTATCAGAGTTGGGCAGTAGTTAACTACTTCCTGTAGTTAACTACATTTTTAACTACTAACTACAAGTTAAGTAGTTGCACGGAGTAACTACTAACTAGTAGTTGGTAGTTAGAAATGTACAACTACTTTTTTCAACTACAATAAAAGTAGTTAGAATTTTTAACTACCAACTACTAGTTAGAAGAAGTAGTTAAAATGTTTAACTACCAACTACTAGTTGGTAGTTAAAAATTGTTAACTACAATTATTCAACTACAAACTACTATCCAAATGTGATGACTATCCAAATATTATTAACTTCGGAATATTAGTGAGCCACTCCTTCATGTTCGCCCGGTCTACCCCATTACCTAAGCATATTATATCATGACCAGGTATCCATTAGCATTAATATTTATTTTAAAGTTTTAGTGGGGGGGGGGGGCTCTTTAATGTTGAAAGTAGTAACATTTTCTGATTTCTTTCACAAGGGGTTCCAATTTTATGTTATCGGGGACGGTGTTTTTGATAAAAATATTCATTTTGTATTTTAGTGGCGGGTGGGGGGGGGGGGGATCTACAAAATAGTTTGAATTTCGTTTTTTCTTTTACACGGGGGTCCTATTTTATGTTATCGGGGACGGTGTTTTTGATAAAAATATTCATTTTGTATTTTAGTGGCGAGTGGGGGGGGGGGGAAGCTCTACAAAATAGTTTGAATTTCGTTTTTCTTTCACACGGGAGTCCAATTTTATGTTATCGGGGATCGGTGTTTTTGATAAAAATATTCATTTTATATTTTAGTGGCGGGTGGGGGGGCGCTCTACAAAATAGTTTGAATTTCGTTTTTCTTTCACACGGGGGTCCAATTTTATGTTATCGTGGACGGTGTTTTTGATAAAAATATTCATTTTGTATTTTAGTGGGGGGGGGGCGCTCTACAAAAGGGTTTGAATTTCGTTTTTTTTTTTCACACGGGGGTCCAATTTTATGTTATCGGGGATGGGGTTTTTGATAAAAATATTCATTTTGTATTTTAGTGGCGGGTGGGGGGGGGGCGCTCTACAAAATAGTTTGAATTTCTTTTTTCTTTCACACGGGGGTCCAATTTTATGTTATCCGGGACGGTGTTTTTGATAAAAAATATCCATTTTGTATTTTAGTGGCGGGTGGGGGGGGGGGGGCCCAACAAAATAGTTTGAATTTCGTTTTTCTTTTACACGGGGGTCCAATTTTATGTTATCGGGGACGGTGTTTTTGATAAAAATATTCATTTTGTATTTTAATAGCGGAAAGGGAGGGGGCGCACTTTAAAAAAGTTAGATTTTTGGAGTTTTTTTCACACAGGAGTCCAATATTATCGAGGACTGTATTCTTCAAAACAATTTTCATGCCGTATTTTAGTGACGGGGGGGGGGGCGCACTAATATTGATGATGATAATGTTGATAATGATTACCTTTTCGGATTTTTTTCAAGTCAGGGTCTAATATAATCTTATCTAGTACAGTATGAGTGTTTATTGGGGTGTCCCTTATTTTTCAAGGTTTTAAATTTCTAACGCATAGGTGTTAGTTTTGTTCTTTTGCCTCTAAAACACTCCTAAATAAATGTTTACCTTATTTGGAGTACGATAACCCGTGCCGACTTGCATCGAATCATGTTCACACATTTTGCGCGGCAGGAACGGTGCGATTTCACGGCATTAGTCATTTTTTCTCAATTATTCTCGCGATTAACACGTATTGTTTTACATTTTAAAGATGGCAGTCGAATTAAGAAGCAATAAAAAATGTGTTTTCTTATTTGATGACGTAAATTATCTAATAACAGGCGCAAAGTTACCGTCTAATCGTCAAGTTCTTGCAGTACTTTTTTTTTTAACATTCGCGAAGTTAAATTGACTGTTAGTGAAAGTGCTAATCTCGTCATTCAGGAGTGTATTATATTTTGGGAAAAAAGCTAGAATCTCTACTAGAGCTATACTTAACTGTGTAAAAAAACTTGTGAATCTGAATGAAAACTGTGATATAGCACACGCTGATGCATTGGAACGGATGAAAATTGAAGAAGATGTTTTTACATAGGGCGTCCAGGGTATTTAGCGGGTGTAGACAAAATGGTAGCTGAAAAAGAAGAAAGGACAAGATAAAGGAAATTGAATGAAGGGACAAAAATATGTGAGCAAATGTGCATCGGAGGTTTATCGTCATCTGTTACTACGCAAGATTCTATTCAAACGCAAAGACATCACGATCAACTTACCAGCTCTGATGAAAGCCTTGAGGAACCCTTAGCATCCACCTCTCAAATGGTAAGTTCTCAAACTACTAAAAAAAGAGGAAGGAAAGACTTTATCACGCCTAAGTTAGTTGCAGCTTTAGATAGATGCCAATTAATCGTAAGGGATCCATAAAATCATATTTTCAGAATAATATGCCTGAAATTGTTACCGTTTACTGGGATGGAAAAGTATTACCTGGACTTGACTTGAGAAGTTCTAAAGAAGCATGCTTGCCAATTCTGATTTCATTTGGAGAAAAGGAAAAACTTCTGACTATACCCAAACTGGAGAGCTGTTCCGGCCAGGATCAAGCTTAAGCTGTGTTGAACACACTTCATGACTGGAACCTCGATGACAAAGTACAAATAATGTGCTGTGAAACAACTGCGTCTAATACAGGGCGATTGAAAGAAGCTTCTGTACTTTTGGAACAAAAACTAGACAGGGAATTACTACTCTTTTCTTGTCGCTATCACATTTACGAACTGGTTTTAAAATGTGTGTTCGAAACAAAAAACCACCAAGTCAAAAGTAGTCCTGGTATCCCACTGTTCAAAAAGTTTAGAGACAAGTGGAAAACGACATGTGTTTATTCAATGCGGTTTTATATGTAAAACCATGGCTTGGATGTAGTCTCGCGGTGAAGGTATCAAATCAAGATTTGTGGTTTTTAAAGGGGCTTAATACAATAAATAGTAATGTTTTTTGTACTGTTTTTAATAAATTGTTAATTATACTGCCAAATTTATTGTTGCAGGAAAATCATTAAGTGATTTTGTGTCTGTCAAGATCACAAATTTATTTTCTCGATTAAACATTGATAAGAATTTCCTCCAGAGACCCGCTTCTACATGGGATAAAGACAAAGATAAAGATTCCTATTCAGATGGCGTAAAGGAAAGTTTTTTTCTTTAAGAGCAGTTAATGATACAGCTGAAAGAGCTTGAAAAACTTATGCAAGATTTGCATGGTTTTATCACTCCAAAGGAAGACCAAAAGCAATTTTTGCTATGCTGTGTTCAGGAGCATAGGAATCTGTATCCAGACTGTAAAAAAGAGAATAAAGAAAAGAAAACGTCCTGCCTGATTTTATTTTATCTTCTTTTAATAAATATTTCATACAAAAATTAATATTTCAATTGATTTAGCTATATAACGGAAAGGGTTAAAAACAGCAAGTTTCAAAATCTTCAGAGTTCTGTCGGCACGGGTTAACGTTGACGTAGGAAGATGAAATTTTGTATTTAAGTAAGTCTGGATAGTTTAAAAAGAAATAGGAGGTATGCATTTCGATATCTAAAAAAAAATTTTTTTCGCCTATATAAGGGAAACCCTGTAAACACTGTTTATCTTTAATTATGGGTTCAAATGATTTTTTTTAGGTTTTGTTTTTTGTTCCTTCCTTTCCTGACTTTTTTTTAGGCTATACGGGGTTTCCCGGGCCAGGAGAGTGGATGGGGGATTGATGCCGAGTATTATTAAATGTTTCCTGGCTCCGAGTTCTGGCTCCGATTGCTATCTCTTCGGGTTATCTATCATACTTTACCACCGGCAACGCGTATTTTCTAACGCGTTTGCCCACTCGGCTATCTTATAACGGTTTGCTAAAATAATATGATTTAAGTATTACCTGGGTTTATTCGGGAATTATTTTTCATTTACCATTTTAAGCCTTAAATTATTATAAAAGATCACATTCAAAATAAATGTTATTATTAAACTGTTGCGCAACATGTGTAAACATGATTCGATGCAAGTCGGCACGGGTTATCGTACTCAAAATAAGGTAAACATTTATTTCCGACTGTTTTAGATGCAAAAGAACAAAACTAACACCTATCCGTTAGAAATTTAAAAATTTTAAAAAATAAGGGTTATGGTGTCCCTTATACTTATACAAAATTAAATACTTATACAAAATATAAAAACGAAATATAAAAAGTACGATTAGATCACATTCAAAATAAATATTATTTTCGTATAAACTGTCCTAGGTAACATAATATTAGAACCTGCCGTCCCCGATAACATAAAAATGGTCCCCTAAGTCAACGAAATCCGAAATTCAATTTATTTTGTAGAGCAAACCACTAAAATACAAAATGAATATTTTTATCAAAAACACCGTCCCCGATAACATAAAATTGGACCCCCGTGTGAAAGAAAAACGAAATTCAAACTATTTTGTAGAGCGCCCCCCCATCCGCCACTAAAATATAAAATGAATATTTTTATCAAAAACACCGATCCCGATAACATAAAATTGGACCCCCGTGTGAAAGAAACACGAATTTGAATCATTTTGTAGAGCGCCCCCCCCCCCCCACCCGCCACTAAAATACAAAATGAATATTTTTATCAAAAATACCGTCCCCGATAACATAAAATTGGACCCCCGTGTGAAAGAAAAACGAAAATGTAACTACTTTCAATATTAAGAGCCCCCCCCCCCTCACTAAAACTTTAAAATAAATATTAATGCTAATGGAAACCTGGTCATGAGATAATAAGCTTAGGTAATGGGGTAGACCGGGGGGAACATGAAGAAGTGGCTCACTAATATTACGAAGTTAATAATATTTGGATAGTCATCACATTTAGATAGTAGTTAGTAGTTAAATAATTGCAATTACCAACTACAGTTTGTAGTTAGTAGTTAACATATTCTAACTACTTTTTCTAACTTGTAGTTGGTAGTTGGAAAAATTTAACTACTAACTACTAGTTAAAAAATGTAGTTGCCAACTGTTAACTACTAACTACAAACTGTAGTTAGTAATTGTAACTACAATCAAACCAAAGTAGTTGTAGTTAGAAGTTAGTAGTTGTAACTACATTTTGCCCAACTCTGCACGCTATAGCATTAAGAGATTGATGTTGTTTATTAGTGTCACTGTCGTAATTAATTAATGATATATATAATTACATATTATATATAATTAAATATAAATATATATATATATATATATATATATATATATATATATATATATATATATATAAGGAATGAATTAAAAAAATTAATAATTGGTGTTTTGTTATTTTTATATTCCCTCAAAGTTCAGAGCGCTCAATGCCTCTTTCACTCATATACCACATCCTTTTACTCTTACAATAATGTAATCCTTACAATAATACAATAATTAAATAATTTTTATGGGTCAGCTAGTAAATATATAATATCTTTATATCTTACTTCTCGGCACTGATAGTTTTCTTTTAATTTCGTATTTGTCCTGTTATTTTGTTAGATATAAACAAGTTTCGTACAAATTGTAATGCATTTTCTACATTTTTACAACTTTTATATAAATTTAACATATTTTATATCAAATAACCATATATTTTCTTAAATTCATACTTCTTCATTCCGGCATGTTTCTTTGGATTTCATTCTTTTCTTATAATTTTATGGGATTTTAACAATTTTATTACAAATTATTGTGCATCTTCTACATTTTCATAAGAAATAAACATATAATATCTTTATATCTTTTCTTTTAGTTTCGTATTTGTCCTGTCATTTTGTTAGATTTTATTTAAAATCGCATAATGGAATCATTGTCATCATTCCTCGATGAATATTCTCTTCGATGGAGCTGCATCCTATCGAATTGATAAGACGTAATGCTATAGCTTATGTATCATATTCATTTAAATTATCCTATTGTTCCAATGTCATTATTTAAAAATGAAATATTAATTTTTAATGCAGAAAATTATAGTTTAATCGAATATGTAAAATTATTATATTGCTAATTTAATCATAAATTTTATGAATTATTATCGTATAAAAACTATTATTATACTTCTGATAACAGCAAAAGTATACCTGGTATTCTGATGGTGAGATATACTTCTGGTATCTATTTTAATCAATCGTATGTTAAAATATACAAAATATGAGCCTGATAAATGATTTCAGCTGCATATCACTCAAGAAGTTATTGCACAGTTTCCTCCCCAAATCAATAAATAAATAATAATACAGAAAAAACTTCTGTATTTTCTTAACTATTAAGCGGAATTATTATTATCACATTGTTTTATTATATCTAAAAAAAAAATATACGTCCCTATACCATAAAACATAAAAATATAGATAATAATAACGTATTTTGTATATCTATATATGAGTGAAATTTAAAATCCTAAAGATTCAAAATATGAATGAAATTTTGGGCTTATAATGGTAATGTTAAAGGTATAATTTGCAGTTGTCTTCATATTTTTATTTTGATTGTTAGGTCTTGATATTGAAAGAGGGAGAGCAACTCACAGGAAAGATGGGAGAATATTTAAAACACTACTTCCACCATACATGCTACGGCATGTTCGTAATTTTCAGGCACCCGGACTGTTGTCAATATTTATAATCGACAACAGGAAACAGTACCTTATACTTAGCTGTTAAGAGCTAGGTATGAGGTATTACATGAAGGTGTCCACTTCCACCATACATGCTACGGAATGTTCGTAATTTATCAATTATCAGTTTATGATGTGTAATATAGTTTATAAATAAAAAAAATGATTAAATTTTATTGCAATCCTTATTACCTAATATTCTCCTTGAGAAATTAAAAAAAAATGTAAGTGTCAACTATTGACACAATAAATGTCGACATTCCAAACCTTTCCATTTTGATGTGTCAACTATTGGCACATTTTAGAAGGCTCAAATAAATAATTATTTTCAAAAACGTAAATGTAGGCCATAGGATGTAGTATTCCCAGTTTTCTAGAGGGAATGGCCTAACTAAATTCGTAACAAAGATTAACCTAACATCAATATTTTAGTAAACAGTGTCAATAATCTAATATTTTTTTTTCTTAACCTGTCAACTATTGGTACAGTTACCCTATTTTATTTTTATTCATACTTCTTCATTCCGGTATTTTTTTTTCTTTTAATTTCATATTATTTTGTGGGATTTTTTACGATTAAAACACTTTTCTAAACTGTACTAATACTCATGCATTTCCTACATTTTACAAATTTTATAACAATTAAACATATAATTTCATTATTTCTTACTTCTTCGTACCGTTATGTTTCTTTTAATTTCGTATTTTCCAGTCATTTTGTTAGATTTTAACAATTTTCGTACTAATTCTCATGCATTTCCTACATTTTTTACAACTTTTATATAAATTTAACAAATTTTATAACAAATGACCATACATTTTCTTTCTTACTTCTTCATTAAGTCATTTTTTCTTGGATTGTGTTGTCATTTTGTTAGAATTTAACGATTGTCGTACAAATTCTAATGTATCTTCTACATTTTTACAACTTTTATGTGTAAATTTACCAAAGTTTATAACAAATAACCATATATTTTCTTTTTATTCTAACTTCTCCGATCCGACATTTTTCTTCGGATTTCATGTCTTCTTTTTTTCTTTTTTATAATTTTATAAGATTTTGACAAATTTAGGATGAATTCGATTGCGAACTTTTTTACAATTTTTATAACAAATGAATGTCGTTTATACCAAATTAACAACGTCTTGTAACTAATAAACGTATAATTTCTTTATTGTCAGTTCCAGTGCTTTTCTTATTATTTCATATATAGTTATAATTTTTTTTATTTTAACGTTTTAGGGTAAAATCTGTTACATTTTAATCGTTTCATGATAATCTTCAATACACACAAACCGCATTTACAACAAATGATACTCTCTTTCTCTCTTTATTACGATATTTTTCTTTTTATTTCATATTTCTATCATATGGAAATTACAACAAATTAATAGCACACTTCAATGAAAGAAAATAACTATGTTGTTCATTATACCACCCTTCTTCAAGCATTGTCACACGGTACAGAGCTTGTAAAAGTAAACAGAGCATTAAAAGTCAATCAGTCCTCCTGGTTAAAATCTTACATAGAGTATAACAACAGTTTAAGAAAGAAAGCTTTAAATGATTTTGAAAAAGATCAGTATAAGCTTAACAACAACACAGTTTTTGGTAAAACTATGGAATCAATAAGAAAAAGAGTTGATATGCATTTAATTACAGACCCTAAAAAGCTAGAAAAATTAATATCTAAACCAAATTTTAAAGACCGTATAATTTATTCTGAGAATTTGGCTCTCGTTCATATGGAAAAGACTAAAATATAATTTGATAAACCGATACACGTTGGAATGTCAATATTAGATATATCAAAAAACATTATGTATAAATATCATTATGACATAATGTTGGAAAGGTATGGGCAAAATGTTAAGCTAACATATGTGGATACTGACTCGTTTGTTTATTCTATATGTACTGAAGACCTCTACGAAGATATGGTAAGTATGAATGATTACTTGGATACTTCAGATTATCCTCCAAACCATAAATTATATAATGTTAAGAATAAGAAAGTAATGGGTAAGTTAAAAGATGAGGCAAATGGTGAAATAATTCATAAATCTGTAGCCTTAAGGTCTAAAGTTTATGCAATAGACATTAAAAGCAAAATTAGTAATACTTAGATACTTCATATTATCCTCCAAACCATAAATTATATAATTTTAAGAATAAGAAAGTAATGGGTAAGTTTAAAGGTGAGGCAAATGGTGAAATAATTCATAAATTTGTAGCCTTAAGGTCTAAAGTGTAGGCAATAGTTATTAAAAGAAAATTATAAAAAAAAAAAAAAAAAAAAAAAAAAAAAGAAAAAAAAAGGAATTAGTAAATCTATTGTTAAAAAAAATCTGGTGCGTGCGCGCAACACACAACTTTCACTTACCAACTTACTTAGATTAGAAATTGACGTGTTTTGCTAAATATCATTTCCCAAATTCACACATTTTTCTACATTCATATCTTATTTTTGTTAATCGTTTAAGCCGTTTTTGAGTAAATAAAAAAACCCGTGAAAATGATACAAAATTTATTAAGTAAAGTCCCCCCTCCGGTTAATCAATTTTGATGAAATTTTAACAGTCATATCTCGGGCATATACATACATCAAATACCCAGTTTGATCAAAATCTTTAAAGCCGTTTTTGAGTAAATAAAAAAAACACGTGAAAATGATACAAAATTTATTAAGAAAAGTCCCCCCTCCGGTTAATCAATTTTGATGAAATTTTAACAGTCATATCTCGGGCATGTACATACATCAAATACCCAGTTTGATCAAAATCCTTAAAGCCGATTTAGAGTAAATAAAAAAAACACGTGAAAATGTTACAAAATTTATTAAGTAAAGTCCCCCCTCCGGTTAATCAATTTTGATGAAATTTTTACGGTCATATCTCGGGCATGTACATACATCAAATACCCAGTTTGATCAAAATCGTTAAAGCCGATTTAGAGTAAATAAAAAAAACACGTGAAAATGTTACAAAATTTATTAAGTAAAGTCCCCCCTCCGGTTAATCAATTTTGATGAAATTTTTACGGTCATATCTCGGGCATATTAGTACATCAAATACCCAGTTTGATCAAAATCGTTAGAGCCGTTTTTGAGAAACTCGAAAAAAACCTAAAAAGTTATTAAGTAAAGTACCCCCTCCCTTTAAGTAATTTTGATGAAATTTATGCTGTCACATCGCGGGCATATACCTACACTAAATACCCAATTTCAGGATCGCACGGTTTATAGTTTTTGAGCTAGTCTGTTCACACACACACACACAGACACACACACACACACACACACACACACACACACACACACACACACACCCAGACCATTTCGCGTGACTTGGTCATTTCGACTCAGGGGACCCCAAAACGTGTATTTCCGTTGAAAACCGGAAGTCGAAATTTTTCACGATCGCAATACTTCCACTTACTATATATTTCATATATAGGTAAGTGAAAGTAATAAAATCAAATTTGAAGATTATGTTACCTGCTTAAATATAACATACAATGTAAACATGATGTTACAAATTTCAGATCATTCAACCATAATGTATTTACTATTAAAACAAATAAAATATCATTATCACCTTTTGATGATAAAAGACACATCCTTGATGAGGGAGTATCCACCTTGGCCCATGGCCATTATAAGATAAAATAAACTTAATAAATATTAAATATGTATTAAATATAATATAGATTTTAGAATTTAATGTAATGTTCCACTGGAAAGGTTTTGTAAAATTCTAATTATTAGTAAATAGAAATCAATCTCAGCTAACGGTCAAGAGACTAAGTCATAATTATGTTGACAAAAATACCTGTCTTAAAAAGAATGTATATAATATTATAAATAAAGATATTATTTTAATCTATTCTATTCTGATGTATGTATGAACTCTTGTAAAAAGCTTGGATAGGAACAGATAAAATAAACTTAATATAGATTTAATATTTATTAAATATAATATAGATTTAAGAATTTAATGTAATGTTACACTGAAAAGGCTTTGTAAAATTCTAATTATTAGTATATAGTAACCAATCTCAGCTAACGGTCAAGAGACCGAGTCATAATTATGTTCACAAAAATACCTGTCTTAAAAAGAATGTATATAATATTATAAATAAAGACATTTTTTTAATCTATTCTATTCTGATTTATTTATGAACCTTGTAAAAAGCTTGGAGAGGAATCGAGAGGTTGGGATGAATTGGTTCTGTTTCAACAGTAACCAATGATAGCCCAAATTGTTTAGAGAGAAACGTCCTACTGTTAATAACATGTACTCATTACCTCTGTGGGGTCATGCCTTCACTTTGTATTGTGAGGCGACACAACCTCTAAATAAGTTATCTTTAAGTGGACTGTATGGGAAAATTGAATAAGATACATCTTAGATTATAATATATATCTATTAACCTATTTACAATGAATAAAAGGGGGAAAATAAAATGTAAATAAAACAGGAACAATTCTGGTTAGAGATGTGAGTATGAAAATAAATAATGGAGGAATTAAAACTGCAGAATGATATAAAATAAAGTAATTAGATCGGTGACGAAGCAGCATGTTGAAATTGTTGGCGATTTTTAACTAGGTTGACTTACAGCGAATTTCGAATTGGCCATTCTTCTCTACTGCCTCCTCTCAGGAGCCCAAGGGGCTGTTTTCAATCTACCCCTTCATTATAACATTTATTTCAGCAACGAGAAAATTCTAAATGTACCAGGCCTGGATAGTGACTTACAGTTCACGAGACTTGATACGTTGGTCACGTGAGGATTCACGTGAGGCAGCTTAAGATGGAAGGCATCATGCTTTAGAGATCTAACAAACCGCCCACCTAAATTGAGCGGGGCTCGATTTACTTCTGATAATTGATGAGGCCCAGATGAGATTTGCTGCTGGTCGATGAAGCTACTTAAATTCTATAATTGTACAAAAAAAAAGAAAATATACATTGGTACAATAATAAAATTATACGAGAAAAGAAAAGGTACATGGGTATAGTGCTTCATTCACCGCATGGATAAAGATTAAAGTAATAAAGATATATACAAGTTGTCCTTCAGGAGGAGAAAATAAAAAAGATTTAGCAATACAAAATAAAATACATCTTCAGCGACGTAATCGCAATAAAGAGAAATTAAAGGAATAAAAAAGAGAAGAATAGGAAACAAAGGGAAAGAAAGAAAAATTACTTTCCTGAGATATGCTCCTGCTCAGGGTGAAATAAAGGAACGAGGGATGTGACAGCCCTGGTAAAGAGACTGCCTGAAGGGGTTCTCACTGAGACAGTACGAGTGATTCCATCTCCCCCTGGGTAGATTTCTACCACTCTGGCTACAGGCCGCTGTCCTAACAATGATTTCTTCTCTAACAAGATGACTAGATCACCTGGTTTGATACCGGGAGCCTGGCGGTTCTACTTGGACCGCTGCTGAAGGGTGTGTAAGTACTCCTTGCGCAAACGGTTCCAGACATGAGCTATTTGTGCTTGTATGATCCGCCATCTATCGTGATGAGAGTAAGACGTGTAGTCGATTTCTGAGGGTTCAGGAAGAGCGTACAGTGGAGCTCCAATCAAGAAATGTCCTGGAGTCAAGAAATCGTAATCTAATACGTCTTCTGTCAGTCCGCATATCGCATCTGTCGGAACGCCTCTTCTTGATATGAATCTTTCCAATGCGTCCAAGAATGCAGTAGTGGCAAGGGAGGATACCAGTTCGAGGTGCACTGCTTTGGAAGCAAAGCAAACGAATTGACTAAGGTAAGCCTTGCTGAAGGGCGCTGTTAATACATATACCCATTACCTCATTGTAATCTAATGTGTTGAAAGAGGAACATAACCTTACCTCGTTTTAACCTACTGTTTTGTAAGAATAACATAACCTTACATCTATTGTATTAAAAAAGTAACAAACTGTTGGGATGCTGGAACTGTAAGACTAAAGAAATATCTTAAACAAAATGAAAATAAAATAAAATTTTTCTTTTAAAAGAAAATTACAAAAATAAATAAATGCTTTTTTTATTTATAAAAAATAAAATATTTTTTTCTTTAATTGTCTGTTCTGATTTACCGCAACGTTCGACATTCGTTCGTACTAGGTAGTAGCAGTCCGGAATATAGCCTTCAATTAATAATAAATTCACGCGATGTTATTCGATGCTGCTGATTATCCACGGATGTCCTTCAATCAATTCTAGGAGGAGAAGTAATGTTGAAACCGAAACCAACATCTCTGCTGTTAACCTTACACCTACAGGTCAAGGAGGTTCCGCCCAAGGACACCCCTCCCTCCTTAAGCAAATAACCCCCCCCCCCCCCCGATTACAAGTTCAAGGTCATGTCATGCGATGTTCAGCTGTTTTAAAAGAGTAACAAACTTACCTCTTTGTAACGTATTTCTTTGGAAGAGTAAGATAGCTTTACACAGGATAACAGTCCGGGAGGTTGCCTCCAAAGTGCCCCAGAATCGGCATATACTCCCTACTAGTGCTGACATATCGCTAGGCTTTACTTATGTAATATTACCGCTGACTCCCAATTTACATAGTTTTGCCGTCTATTAATTGTTTATTTCTCAAATTCACTATAAGCTTAAAATTATGCAAAAAAATCTGCACCTAATATGCCTCTGCACCTAATCTGCACCTAATTTACCTTGGCAATAAAAAATTAGAATCAGAAATCACAACGAAGTCCCAAGTAGGAATCTACGTACCATTAGCTGTGTATAATTTAAAATATGATTTATTTTTTTTTTACTTTGGGAGTTAATGGAGGTATAATAGAAACATCAGCTCAACTGTCTACTAAGAATTGGATTCTTGAGTTTTCGTCTGTAAGAAATAAACGAAACTTGCTGCTTCCTGTGGTCTGATGTAAAATGAGACGCTAGTTCTGTTGCTGTTCCTCGTTCCTCCTCTGAATCGTTTGGCAAGGTTGTGGGCATTTTTCGGGTAGAAACTTTTTTCCAAATCAGTAACAATAAAAAAATATTGTCCATTTTTGTCAACAATATAGGTATCTAATTGCCTGATACTGCGTCCATTTGAAGTGTTCGATTTGCGGAATACTGCATAGAAGAAATTCGATATCCATCGCTTCTATATTGGCCAAAAATTGTTTTACATTCCATCCGTGCCCCTGTGAGAGCAATTATTAGAACTACTTTATTGCTTGACACCGCATAAACGTCACGACCAGGATTTAGTCGGCCATCACAGCAAGCGTCTCTAGATTCTCATCCAGATTTTTAATGGACTCGGTAAGCTTATCGAGCCATAACGTACGAAAAACATTGGATGATATGTCGGTAACTGCCGATGAAGGCATTTTTCTTAACAGTTGACTCGGTTTTTGGTCCCAAAGTTATAGACCAGCAGCTAACCGTTTAATCTGAGAGTGCTCACTCTCTTTATTAAGGCTTAAACGCATGGTTTGAAATTAACACTTATTATCTTGGAAATATGAAAAATCATGGAAAGAAATATGGAAAGTCAAATGCGAACTTTTATAGTTCTAATAAAAATCACATCATGACTTTTATATTTCGGGCCTTACCTTGATGATCTTTAAAACAATGATATCTAATATAAGCTTGATTTGAATTATTTAAATATAAAGATATAAGCTTTTTTTCGGATTTCTCCATATTGGTAAACATTATAGGGTAAAGCGCTTTTATGGCTATCTTATAGGGTAACAATAAATTGACTGATATCAATCATAAGATCGGTTATTAGATTATCAAGGATGCGGAAATGAAAATAATATCGATTTAATACCTCAGGCTCGACCAGGTATCGATTTTTATATTACAGCTTATCCGATATTAACAATATTGTCACGTGGAAAACCTAGGATGTCCATTGAACCTAGGAGACCCTGAGAGAGAGGGGGAAATCCTAGAAGAGGCTGGCCCAGGCAAGTAGAAGGGTCAGTCTGAGAGGGGCAGTGAGACACAGTCAGGGAGTCTGGGAGAAGCGGAGTCAGGCGGTCTGAGAGGGGCAGTCTGGAGCGGAGGCTGGGTCTGAGATGGGCTGTCGAAGTCTGGGATAGGCGGGCGCAATCGACTATAGGGTGCGCTAGTAGCATTTTCAAAATGTCGGAAAGAACGGGGATAGACTTAGTTGATGTAATAGAGATAGTTGGTGATTTTAAGAGACCATTAATTGAAGGGCAGGCTATTCTTGATGCAAACCACATAATAACATGTGGAATAATATCTAGAAGTAAAAAAACAGTTATTTTACAAGCCTTGTGCCTTCAAACTAGCAATTTTAAAGGACTGCCCCATCAAATAAAAGTGGAAATCAAATTTATTAATAATAATAAGCAATTTTCTTGTCATTGTACGTGTAAAGCTGGTAGTTCTGGTAAATGCAACCACACCATTGTAACTTTACTCTACGTTTTTCGGTTAGTAATAACATTAATTACCTATTCATACAATCATTTTTATGACAGCTTAGATTCTTTGTCATATTATTTTAATTATTTGTCAAAACTTTCACGCTTCGCTTTGAAAACTTGGAACAATTAAGCACAACGGATG